>CM060452.1:165454607-165801394 GCA_030545235.1 Helianthus tuberosus
GTGGAGGATCCGGAGCAGGATGTGAAGAAAATTATCCTAGACCAGGATAATCCCGATATTTCGGTGCTCGTGGGAACCAATATCCCTCAGGATATTGAAGAGCAGTTAATTAACTTTTTAAAATGCAGGATGTCGACGTTTGCATGGAAGCATGAGGATATGACAGGCATATCCAAAGATAATATCACTCACAAGCTTGGAATTGATAAGTCATTCAAGCCTGTGCAACAAAAAAGAAGGAAGTTTGCTCCTGAGCGGAACACGATTATCCAGGAGGAAGTTGAAAGATTATTAAAGTCAAGAATGATCAGAGAGGTTAAGTTCCCAAGGTGGCTAGCAAACGTGGTGGTAGTACAGAAGAAGAATGGGAAATGGAGAGTTTGTGTAGACTACACAGACTTGAACAAAGCTTGTCCTAAAGACCCATTTCCTCTTCCCCATATTGATGCAATGGTAGATGCCACTGCCGGGCATGAAATGCTGACCTTCATGGACGCATCCTCAGGATTTCAACAGATCCAAATGGAGCCTTCTGACCAGGAGGATACCGCCTTCATGACACCAACAGGTATTTATTGTTATACAGCTATGCCTTTTGGTTTGAAAAATGCAGGTGCAACATACCAAAGATTGGTGAACATGATGTTCAAAGAGAAACTGGGGGACACCATGGAGGTATATATCGATGACATGGTGGTGAAATCTAAAAAGTCTGAGGATCACCTCCAGGATATCAAGGGAGCATTTGATATCCTGGATCACTACAACATGAAGCTAAATCCTGCTAAATGCCATTTCGGAGTGGGGGCAGGGAAGTTTCTTGGATATATGGTGACAAAAAGGGGGATAGAAGCAAGCCCAGAGCAGATCAAAGCTATCCTGGATATAAAATCACCCTCAAATATGAAGGACGTACAAAGATTGACAGGCCGAGTAGCAGCCCTAAACAGGTTTATCTCAAGATCCTCAGAGAAATGCAAAGACTTTTATGATATCCTGAAGAAGAACAAAAAATTCGAATGGGGGGAAAAGCATGAAGCAGCCCTGTAGGATTTGAAACGGTATCTCTCAACCGCACCTCTATTGATGAAGCCGGAAAATGGTGAACCACTATCCCTGTACCTTGCTGTGTCAGGGAATGCTGTAAGTGCCGTTCTTATAAAAGACCATGAAGGTCAGCAATATCCTGTTTATTATGTTAGTAAAAGTTTGTTAGATGCTGAAACTAGGTATTCTCATTTAGAAAAATTGATATTAGCTCTAGTCATGGCATCAACGAAACTTAGGCATTATTTCGAGACACATAGGATACATGTCAAAACAAATTATCCTGTCAAAAATGTGCTTAGGAAACCAGAGATGTCAGGCAGGATGGCCAAGTGGTCAGTAAAGTTGAGTGCTTATGATTTGGTATATGAACCTAGAAGTGCCATAAAATCTCAGGCTTTAGCTGACTTTGTGGCTGACTTTAGTAGTGACATTCAGGACGAGGTAGACCTAGAAGTTCAACAGTTGGAAGAATCCTCAGGATCATGGACATTATATACTGACGGTGCATCTAATGTAAGAGGAGTAGGATTAGGAATACTACTAAAATCGCCACAGGGGGACATATTACCCCAGGCTATTAGGTGTGAATTTCCTGCTACTAATAATGAAGCAGAGTATGAGGCTTTAATTGCAGGATTAGAATTGGCTAAGAGTATGAGTATCAAAAATTTGCAAGTGTATGTTGACTCTTTGTTAATTACTAACCATTTTAATGGATCCTATGCAGTTAAGGGTGAGAAATTAATCGAATATCTCGATATTCTCAAAAAATTAGAAGGATATTTCGATGTTTTTATACTTGAACAGGTACCAAGGGAGGATAATGCTGAAGCGGATGCCCTAGCAAATTTGGGATCATCGATCAAGATACCTGAAGGGACGCAAATACCAATATTACATGTCTTATATCCTGCAACGAATCCTCAGGATAAAGAAGTAGCTGGTATTCAGGATCCTGGAGCAGAGCATCCTGAAGAGGATCCTAAATCCTGGACGGCTCCAATCATGAGATATCTCAAAGAAGGACACATCCCTGGAAATGAAAATCCTAAGGCATTTAGGATGAAGGTATCACGATTCACTATTATAAATAATATTTTATACAAGAAATCTCTTGCAGGACCGTATTTGAGGTGCTTGGAGGATCCTGAAGCCAAAGAAGTACTTCAGGATATACATGAAGGGGATTGTGGTAACCATACTGGGGGCAGGTCGTTATTCTCAAAAGTATTAAGGACAGGATATTATTGGCCAACAATGAGAAAAGATGCCGCAGAATATGCTCGAAGATGTGACGCATGTCAAAGACATAGCAACATACTGCATCAACCTGCTGAACCATTATATCCTATTGTTTCCCCTTGGCCATTTATGAAGTGGGGTATGGATATAGTGGGAAAGCTACCAAAAGCTCCGGGAGGAAAAGTCTTTATGTTAGCAATGACGGATTATTTCTCTAAATGGGTTGAAGCAGAAGCATTCGTTCAAGTAAGAGACCAAGAAGTAGTATCCTTCATCAAGAGAAATATCCTGACCAGATTCGGAGTACCAGCCGAGATAATTTGCGACAATGGTTCTCAGTTCATAAGTAAGAGGACTACTGACTTTTGCAAGAGTTGGGGAATCAAAATGATTACGTCTACTCCGGTACATCCTCAAGCAAATGGACAAGCAGAATCCTCAAACAAAATAATTGTCAATAACTTAAAGAAAAGGCTTGGAGCCAAAAAAGGAAGATGGGCAGAAGAATTACCCTTTGTTTTATGGGCTGATAGGACAACGGTAAAGAATGCAACAGGTCAAACCCCGTTTTCCTTGGTGTTTGGAACAGAAGCAATGATTCCAACGGAAATGACGATACCTACTGCAAGATCTGTCTTAAGTGATCCTGAGAAGAATCCTGAAGCCTTGAGTCAGGATTTAGACACCATAGATGAAAAGAGAGATGCGGCAAGGCTAAGGATGGCAGCATATCAACAGAGAATATCCAGGGCATATAACAAGAATATTAGAACCAGAAGATTTAAGGTTGGAGATTGGGTGTTAAGAAAGGCTTTCCAAAATACTACTAATCCTGCCGATGGCAAGTTAACTCCAAAATGGGAAGGACCATATGAAGTTGAATCAGAAGCAGGGAAAGGAGCATATAGACTCAAGAATATGGAGGGAGATATGCTACCGAGATCTTGGAATGCTATACACCTTAAGCTCTATTTCAAGTGAGTCTAGAATTTAATTTCTAACTCAAAATGGTATGAATTCTACTTCTTTTAAATATGTTTGGTGTAATTTGTTCTTTGTAACCTGATACTGACTTAAGCATCGGAGGGGTGTTAGCCAAGCTAACACCCACCTTAGTTTACATTTGTTTTGCAAGATATGTTTCAGGATATAGCTCCAGGATATGCACTCAGGATAACTCAGAAGATTAGAGGATTGGCCCCCTCTCTCACGTTTAAGGGATACTGATCCCTTCACAGGTTTAAAGGTATTCACCTTTCTTCCGAATTGGGTTTAAACACCCCGCCTGGAGCGCAAGTTATTCAGGGATAGTTCAAGGTGGCGGGACCAGTCCATGTAAAAGTGGCTGACAATTTCGTTACCATTGGCTATATCCTGAATCCTAAAGGTATATGAGGATTGATCACCCTCTCTCACGAAAGGGTATTTTCATACTCTCTAAGGTTTAAAGGTTTTCACCTTTCTAAGTCTTGGAGTTTATACACTCCCGCCTGTAGCGCATGAAAAGTTGGGATTTTCCCCAGGATACAAAGGATTTATCTCCAGTACATCCTTGGGTTCTATCCTTGGGACGTAAAAAATTGCTTATGCAATGGAAACTGACATTAAGTAGATTTCTAAGATACTTGAAGGCATTGTACACAGGGGACATCCCTGCCAAGATGGTGGTGTAAAGCTAAAAGAATGAAGTCTGCGACTAATGCACTAAGTACCTTGCACTGGGGACATCTTCATTGGAAGAGTTGCAAAGGGATTGAAGTTCGGTAATAGGTTTATATCCTATGTCTGGTATGATCTTTCCTTTGTAAGCCTCATTTAAGTTTTTAGTAACATTATGTTAAGTATCCTGACATATATCCTCAAAGTCCTTTTAAGGATATTTGATTAGGATGTTTGGAACTAGTATTGGCTTGGAACTTTGATCATCATCAAAACTTGGTTTTGAAAAGACAAACTATTTTTTACTTTCTAAAGAAATTTTTATAAAGTTAGAGGAACGTCTGGAAGATCTACTTAATAAAGGGCTTCTGCAGTATGTTTCTGAGCATACTGGTCAGGATATTTTGTAAAATAACAGTATGAAATTTTTACAAAGCTAAGACTTACACTAAACAATGCAAGGTAACAGAAAATAAGTCAAAAGATAGTTATATTATTAACAAGTCAAAAGTTGTGCTTTTGGTTTCACCTTAAACTAAGGCCCATCCGCCAAAAGCACAATTAGTTTTTACCATATTTGTGTAACGGTTGCAGGATCTGTCTCAAAACAGGACCCGTCCACCTACAACCGTTACTATGTTCAAAACAAGTTATACTAATCAATGACCAAGGGCTTCATCCTAAAACCTAGGATCCATCCACCTTTGGTCATCACATTGTTCTAGTGCAGGAAATGTAAATTGTTCAAAGACAGGAAAAGTAAATTGTTTATGCAACCACAACCATGAAATTAAAAAAAAGTGGGCTCCGACCTTGGCACGTATATCCATCATCGCCCACTCTGCTGCCTAAGGGGCAGCACCCTCTTGAACAGCAACCTCCTTGCCAGCATTCGCCCCGGCATCACCCTCGGGATTCTTCTCAGCACCATCACCGGCATTGGCAACCTCCTCTGCCACCTTAGAAGGCTCTTCACCAGTATGTTTTGCAGGATGAGCAACGGGATGACCTCCGAGGCCCTGTAGTTTCTCCTCCCAAGCCTTTACATTCCAGGAAGGGCATTCAAAACCCAGATCCATGGCCTCATAAGCCATCCTTATCCTGGCTTGGAGAAGAGAGACGACCACCGAAGCTTTTAGGCTATCCCGGTATGAGCTCATATTCTGCTGATATTGGAGAAGAGCGGCGTCTAGCTTGGCTTGAGCATCCTCATTAGCTTTGTGGAGGGCGGCTTGATGTTCCTGAGTCATTGCCTTGTATTTGTCTTCATAGTGCTGGGATTTGGCAGCTGCAATGGTTCCTTGATCAGCTATGGTGGCCTGAGCTTTCTCCAGCTGAATCTGCAACATCTTGTTAAGACCGCTAGCGTCTTCGTATAAATGCATGAGGCGATCCAGACCCTGTCGATAAAAACACAGGTATTAATGTGAAAAATAAGCAGGATAAAGACTAACATACTTGTACAGGATATCGGAAAGAAAATTCTACCTGTTTGAGGAATGAGGTGGCTTCGTTAAACCCATGATTCTCAAGAGAGAATGTTTCAGAAACAGCTGGGGAATCAGTCTCCTTTCTCTTCCGCGAGCTGGATGCCCTGGTCCTGGATGCCGGAGGACCTTTGGGGGCTGAAACAGTCTTTGAGGAGGTAGGCTTTGGTGTAGCAGATGGCTTTGTCTTGGATTCTTGTTTGATGGGTTCAAGGCTGGAGTAGCAATCTAACTCATCAAGTTCGAAACCTTCAAGGTTGACGACTGGTACTACATAAGGGAAGATATTCTTAAAACTCATCATATTTTTGAAAAATAATTAACATATGAAGATGTGCTTACCAGACATTTCTGAGCTTGATTTTTGATGAGGATCTGTGAGAGACAGGGAAAAAGTTCTTTCACTGGCAGGAAGACGGTACATTTCCTTGATCTTGGATTCGGATTCTGCGCTAGGAGGCACTAAATCTCTGAAATTCGCTGCATAAAAACATCAGAATATAAGTCCGGGATACAGTTTGAAGATATGATTGGGGATATTCCTAAAACCCTAAATCCTACCCTTGGTTAACCATTTAACCGGTAGATCGAAACCCTTATCAATGGAGTTTCTTTTGACGAAAAAGAATTTTCGTCGCCATCGATCCTCATTCTTGGTGGCTTTAAGGACCAAAGGGTTCTTGATGGAAAACAGAAGATAACGGTGATTGCCATGAGATCTCAACCGGTATGCTACGGGAAGGTCCTCAACAAGTAGGTTAGGAAAATGACGAGATTTGATTTGATCCAACACTATCAGGATTCGCCAGACCATTGGCATAACTTGGGCATAACTAAGGCCGGTGAGGTCGAAAAAGCTGGAGATAAAGGGTGAAAATGGATACCGGAGTCCAAGAGAGAAAGGGTAAGCGAAAAAACAAACCCACTCGTCGGATGATGCATCCGATCGGGCTTCCTGGTCAAAGGGGCGAAAGACCGTTCCGGTGGGAAAGGCACCGGAGTCTTTGAGAGCAGCAATATCAGCATTATTGAAGCAGCAAATCTCCTTTGCTGGATCGGTGATAAAGTTTTGACTTATGAGGGTTGAGGCTGACCGGTCTGAGCGGGATTTCGTTCGTGGTGCCATTGAGTAAATTAAGAAAAATTAAAGAAAGGAGATTAGAAAAGAAGATACCTGATGCTTGCTCGCAGATAAGGATAACCGAGACAAGGAGTCCCTCGGTTAATATAGGATGAATATAAGGGGGTAAAAAGTAAATAATGCCTTGGAAATTGCACCGCTGTCATTTCAAGAGTCTAGTCATATTAATTACCTTAAGTTATGAGATAAGATTTTTGAAATATATCCGTTGGATTGGTATCCCAACCGATATATTTGGGGACAATTGTTAGGGGTCATTTTCTTAACATACGTATCCTGACCTATATCCTGCTTTTGTTTGTTTATTTGTGATCAGGATGCTGGAAGAGGATATTGCTAACATCTTGGGCGATATCCTGAGGTTTATTGAATTAACCACGTGCAGGTTAAGGGTTGAGGCTTGCTAACGGTCAAGAGGACTTCTTCTCCTCAAGACTCGGACGAATTTGTTGAGAAAGAGACGTTGAGCCCGAAAGACCAGGTCTACAACGTTCCAAGAAGGAATATTCGGTGGATCCCGCAAGTTTAGGGTAGTTAGTTATTTTATCTTTACTATAAATAGATGAGGTCGGATCAGCTTAGAACACAACAACATTTCACACTTACACTCTCGAACACTTTCACTCTCTAGCTAATTGCAAACACCACACTTGTATTTCATTTTCATTGTAACACTTAGTCGATCCGTACCACATCTCGCACTGTATCCTGATTTTTGAAGCAATTGAAGAACAAGGCAGCTGCGATTGTCAGCTCCCGAGGTTTTATGCCGGCGATCTAGATTGATCAAGGGCTTTCCTCGTACATCTCGTGTCGTTTACTTTATTTTCGCTCATTGTTTGATCATAGATACAGCTCAATATCCTGAGCCGTATCCTGAATACTGTTTTTCCAAATAACTTAACAAGTATATTTTTAATACACTTTCTAGCACACTACCTCACTTAACTAATTTGATCACTTAATTACTTCGGTAATTTTTGACCAAAACAATTAGAATTGTCTAAAAATATGAATATTAGATGTTTACAAGTATATGTTGATTCCCTGTTGATTACTAACCATTTCAATGGATCTTATGCAGTAAAAGGTGAAAAGTTAGCTGAATATCTTGAAATTGTTAAAAAAATAGCAGGATATTTCGAAATTTTTACACTTGAACAGGTACCAAGAGAAAAGAATGCTGAAGCTGACGCTCTAGCAAACCTGGGATCTACTGTCAGGATACCAGAGGGAACTCAGATACCAATAGTACACATCTTGTATCCTGCAATGGAACATTTCAAATCTCAGGATAAAGAAGTAGCATGTATCCAGTATCCTGGTGATGGATATCCTGAGAAGGATCCTGAATCCTGGATGACTCCAATTATGAAGTATCTTCATGAAGGAGATATCCCAAAGGATGCAAATCCTAAGGCTTTTAGGATGAAGGTATCTAGTTTTACTATTATAAATGATATTTTGTATAAGAAATCCCTTGCAGGTCCGTACCTAAGGTGCTTGGAAGATCCTGAAACCAAGGAGGTACTTCAGGAAATACACGAAGGAGACTGTGGCAACCATACTGGGGGCAGATCTCTGTTCTCGAAGGTATTGAGAACAGGATATTACTGGCCGACCATGAGAAAGGATGCCGCGGAGTATGCTCGGAAACTCGATGCGTGTCAAAAACACGGCAACATCCTGCGTCAGCCTGCAGAACCATTGCACCCTATCGTATCCCCTTGGTCGGAAATTGGGTATGGATGTAGTGGGAAAGCTTCCAAAGGCTCCAGGAGGAAAGGTTTTCATGTTGGTAATGAGGGATTATTTCTCCAAGTGGGTTGAAGCAGAAGCCTTTGTCCAAGTTAGAGATCAAGAAGTGGTATCCTTCATAAAGAGGAATATCCTGACAAGATTCGGGATACCGGCCGAGATAATTTGTGATAATGGATCCCAATTTATCTGCAAAAGAACTACTGATTTTTGCAAAAGTCGGGGAATTAAGATGATCACGTCAACACCAGTGCATCCTAAAGCAAATGGACAAGCAGAATCCTCGAACAAGATAATCGTCAACAAGTTAAAGAAGAGGTTAGGTGCCAAAAAAGGAAAATGGGCAGAGGAACTACCATTTGTCCTACGGGCTGATAGAACAACTGTGAAGAATGCTACTGGCCAAACCCCATTTTCTTTGGTATTTGGGGCAGAAGCAGTAATCCCAACAAAAATGGTGATACCGACAGCTAGATCAAGCCTACAGGATCCTGAATCAAATCCTGAAATCTTATGCCAAGAATTTGATACTATTGATGAGACAAGAGATGCGGCAAAGCTAAGGATGGCTGTTATGGGTCATTTTCTGAGCGTACATATCTTGACTAATATCCTGCTTTTAATTGTTTATTTGTGACCAGGATACTGGACTGGGATATTGCTAACATCCTGAGCGATATCCTGAGGTTGATTGAATTAACCACGTGCAGGTTAAAGGCTGGGGGTTACTAACGGTCAGATGGACTTCTTCTCCTCAAGACTCGGGCGTATTTGTTATGGGAGATACGTTGAACCCGAAAGACCAGGTCTACAACGTTCGAGTGGGGAATATTCGACGGATCCCGGTTTATTAGGATAGTTTGTTACACTTCTTTTACTATAAATAGATGGGGGCGGATCAGATTAAGGCACGCAACTTTCACACTTTCAAACACTTTTGCTCTAGCTCACTGCAAACACTACACACAACACTTGTATTCTAATTACATTGTAACACATAGTTGATCCGCACCACATCCTGCACTGTATCCTGATATTTAAAGCAATAGAAGAACAAGGCAGCTGTGATTGTCAGCTCCCGAGGTTTTGTGCCGGCGATCTAGATTGATCAAGGGCTTTCCTCGTACATCACGTGTCAACTTTTACCTTTTTGCTCATTGTTTGATCACAGATACAGCTCTATATCCTGAGCCGTATCCTGAAACTGTTTTTATAATCAACTTGGTTAACATATTTTTCATACATATTTCTAGCACACTACCTCACTTAACTAATTTGATCACTTAATTGCTTCGGTAATTTTGGACCAAAACAATTTGGCCCCCACCATGGGGCAAGTGGTGCTATTTTTGCTAAAAACTTTAGTAAAATCATTACTCGGTCTTCTATTGTCAAAACTTTTTTCTAAATTGTTTTCAATGGCCTCGAGATCAAACATAAGCTCTTCCACCATGTCTGCTATAACCTCTGCAACAATTGGTTCGGTGCTTCCACCTCCTCCTCCGAGAATGCAAGCTTCATCACACGGAGCTGAAAGTCATGTAGCTCGGGATGTGATCCCTGCTCCCAGTACCCAGGGATCCGGTCCTGTTTTGGCATCTAATGATGAAATTCTGAATTTTTTTGGTAGTGTACAGGAACAGATGAGGCAGTAGCAGGAAACTAATCGGATGCTGATGAGAGAAATACAACTCTTGAAATCTGGCCCAAGTAGACCTGCTGAAGAAACTGTCACTCCAATACATCGTAGGGCTTTGAACTTCAGATCCGCAGTTTACACTGAGGATAACAGGGGGAATATCGTCCCAAGCCATTCTCAGAATCGTACCCCTGAGATACCCTCCTCGGTCAGGATGTCAACTGTGAGGAGTTCAGGATATGCTTCAGGATATGGCCAAAATCCTCAGACCGGTAATGTGTCAAATAATAATATTCTTGCTACTAACAACAATGGGTCTTTGCAGGATGCAGGTATGACGTCAACATTTACCAAGGAGCTCCAGAAATTGAAGGACATGATATCCAGTGTACCTGGAGTGGTCCAGCCAATTCCGGAAGTATCTCAAGACAGCCACAGGATATCCGGCTTTCCATATCCTCTCTGTGATGCTGAAATCCCAAAAAGATTTCAGACCCCCAACATGAAACTGTATGATGGGACTACGGATCCTGAAGAGCATATTGCCCAGTATAGGGAAAGGATGGAAATCAATCATATCCCTCCAGATCTCAAGGAAGCATGCTTATGCAAGGGTTTAGGTTCTACCTTGACAGGATCAGCCTTAAAATGGCTATTGAATGTTCCTCCTCACTCAATTACTTCGTTTGCTCATTTGGTCAATTTATTTAACAGTCAGTTTTCTTGTAGTCGGAGTTTTGAGAAACTAACCAGTGACCTTTACAGGATAACTCAAGGACCTCAGGAATCCTTGAGGGATTATGTGAACAAGTTCAGTCGAGAATCCTTGGATATCCCACATCTTGATGTTGCAACAGCTGTGCAGGCTTTTAAGATGGGGTTACAAAAGGATTCTCAGTTTTATCAGGATCTTGTGATGAATCCCTGCAGGAATCTCGACGAAGCTCGTAACAGGGCTTTGAGATATATCCGCTTGGAAGATGACAAAAAGATGCAAGAGAGGATGAATTCTACCTCAACCTACGAATCAACCAACAGGAAATCAGAATCCTCGTATAAACCATATCGCTCCAAGCCATATGGTAGAAATGATAACAAGAAAGTGAATGCTGTTGAAGACGAGGATCCTGAAGAATATCCTGAATTATCTGAATACTGCTTTTCTGTTAATATACCTGAGTTAATGTATGCTATGCAGGGTTTAGGAGACAAAGCTAGGTGGCCTCGAAAGAACCAGCAGAAAGCTGATTGGAAGGATAAATCCAAGTGGTGTGCCTTCCATGAAGATTTCGGACATGTGACCGAGGATTGCATTGCTCTAAGGAAAGAAATAAGTTACCTGTTAGGCAAGGGGTACCTGAAGGATTTGCTGGGAAGAAAAAAGAATAAAGGGCAGGATCCTGAGAAGGATCCTGAACGAGCAGCATCACCCCCAGCAGATGCCAAAATAATTAACTTTATTTCGGGAGGATCCGACATTTGTGGGACTTCGTATTCTGCGGCCAAGAGACATGCAAAGGAAGCAAAGACTGAAAGGGGAGGAAAACCGGCCAGGATGACTACCCTTACAACCGATAAAGTGATCACTTTCGATAGTGATGACAGGGATACTGTTCAGGATCCTCACAATGATGCTCTCGTAATAACATTATATGTTGCTAACCATTTTGTACGCATGATATTAGTGGATAATGGTAGCTCCGTCAACATAATTCAGCTGAAACATTGAAGAGGATGAATGTATCTCCGATGGACATTACTTCGAAGTCCAATGTGCTCGTTGGTTTCAGTGGAGAAGCTAGGAATACCGTAGGGGAGATAAAGTTACCAGTATATGTTGAAGGGGTCAACTCGATACAACGTTTCTGTGTGATGGACTCCCTGTCCTGCTATAACATCATACTAGGCAGGCCATGGATCCATGATATGAAGGCTATACCATCGATTTATCATCAGTGCATCAAGATCCCTACCCCTTGGGGGGTTGTCAAGGTTGATAGTGATCAGCAGGAGGCGAAGGAATGCTACTCATCCTCAATGAAATCCTCAACCAAGCCCAATCCAGCATAGCAATTAAAGATGCGGGCCCGGGGTATTGTGGAGGCTTCAGAGCAGGATATGAAGAAAGTTATCCTGGATCAGGATAATCCTGATATCTCGGTGCTCGTAGGAACCAATATCCCTCAGGATATTGAAGAACAATTAACTAACTTTTTGAAGTGCAGGATGTCGATATTTGCATGGAAGCATGAGGATATGACAGGCATATCCAAAGACGTTATTACTCACAAGCTTGGAATTGACAAGTCGTTCAAGCCTGTTCAGCAAAAAAGAAGGAAGTTTGCTCCTGAACGAAATATAATCATCCAAGAGGAAGTTGAAAGATTGTTAAAGTCCAAAATGATCAGAGAAGTCAAGTTTCCGAGATGGCTGGCAAATGTGGTCGTAGTACAAAAGAAAAATGGGAAATGGAGGGTATGTGTAGATTACACAGACTTGAATAAGGCTTGTCCTAAAGACCCATTCCCTCTTCCTCATATCGATGCAATGGTGGATGCTACTGCTGGGCATGAGATGTTAACGTTCATGGACGCATCCTCGGGATTTCAGCAGATTCAAATGGAACCTTCGGACCAGGAGGATACCGCCTTCATGACACCAACAGGTATTTATTGCTATACTGCTATGCCTTTCGGTTTGAAAAATGCAGGTGCAACATACCAGAGATTGGTGAATATGATGTTCAAAGATAAGCTGGGGGACACCATGGAGGTATATATTGACGATATGGTGATGAAATCTAGAAAGGCTGAGGATCACCTCCAGGATATCAAGGGAGCATTTGATATCCTGGATCAATACAACATGAAGCTAAATCCTGCTAAGTGCCATTTCGGAGTGGGGGCAGGAAAGTTTCTAGGATATATGGTGACTAAAAGAGGAATAGAGGCAAGCCCGGAGTAGATTAAAGCCATCCTGGATATCAAATCACCTTCAAATATGAAGGATGTTCAACTGCTAACAGGCCGAGTAGCAGCGTTGAACATATTTATTTCAAGATCCTCGGAAAAATGAAAGGAATTTTATGATATCCTCAAGAAGAATAAGAAGTTTGAATGGGAAGCAAAGCATGAAGCAGCCTTGCAGGATTTGAAGCGATATCTCTCAACTACACCTCTATTGATGAAGCCTGAAAATGGTGAACCACTATCCCTATACCTCGCTGTATCAGGGAATGCTGTAGTTGCCGTTCTTATAAAGGACCATGAAGGTCAGCAATATCCTGTCTATTATGTTAGTAAAAGTCTATTAGATGCTGAAACTAGATATTCTCATTTAGAAAAGTTGATACTAGCATTAGTTATGGCATCAACGAAGCTTAGACATTACTTTGAGACACTTAGGATTCATGTTAAAACCAATTATCCTGTTAAAAACGTGCTTAGGAAACCAGTGATGTCAGGTAGGATGGCCAAGTGGTCAGTGAAATTGAGTGCTTATGACTTAGTATATGAACCTAGAAATGCCATAAAGTCTAATGCTTTAGCTGACTTTGTGGCTGATTTCAGTAGTGACATTCAAAACGAAGTAGATTTAGAAGTACAGCAGCTAGGAGAAAACTTAGAATGCTGGACATTATATACTGATGGTGCATCTAACGTAAGAGGTGTAGGTTTAGGTATACTACTAAAATCGCCACAGGGGGACATATTACCCCAGGCTATTAGGTGTGAATTTCCTGCTACTAATAATGAGGCAGAATATGAGGCTTTAATTGCAGGATTAGAGTTGGCTAAAAATATGAATATCAAGAATTTGCAAGTGTATGTTGACTCCTTGTTAATCACTAATCATTTTAATGGAACCTATGCAGTTAAAGGAGAGAAGTTAATCGAGTATCTCAAAATTCTCAAAAAATTAGCAGGATATTTCGATATTTTTACACTTGAACAGGTACCAAGAGAGGATAGTGCTGAAGCTGATGCCTTAGCAAATCTGGGATCATCGGTTAGGATACCGGAAGGGACCCGAATACCAATATTACATATCCTGTATCCTGCGACGAATCCTCAGGATGAGGGAGTGATAAGTATTCAGAATCCTGATGAGGAGTATCCCGAGGAGGATCCTAAGTCCTGGACGGCTCCAATCACGAGATATCTATAGGAAGGATACATCCCAAAGAATGAGAATCCTAAAGCCTTTAGGATGAAGGTATCACGATTCACTATTATAAATGATGTTTTGTATAAGAGATCTCTTGCAGGACCATATATGAGGTGTTTGGAGGATCCCGAAACCAAAGAAGTACTCCAAGATATACATGAAGGGGATTGTGGCAACCATACTGGGGGCAGGTCCTTATTTTCAAAAGTATTAAGGACAGGATATTATTGGCCGACAATGAGGAGAGATGCCACAGAATACGTTCGAAGATGTGACGCCTGTCAAAGACATAGTAACATACTACATCAGCCTGCTGAGCCGTTGTATCCTATTGTTTCCCCTTGGCCATTTATGAAGTGGGGTATGGATATAGTGGGAAAGCTTCCAAAGGCTCCAGGAGGAAAGGTTTTTATGTTGGCAATGACGGATTATTTCTCCAAGTGGGTTGAAGCAGAAGCATTTGTTCAAGTTAGAGATCAGGAAGTGGTATCCTTCATAAAAAGGAATATCCTGACTAGATTTGGAATACCAGCTGAGATAATTTGTGACAACGGATCTCAATTTATAAGTAAAAGGACTACTGACTTCTGTAAGAGTTGGGGAATCAAAATGATTACATCCACCCCGGTACATCCTCAAGCAAACGGACAAGCTGAATCCTCAAACAAGATAATTGTCAACAACTTGAAGAAGAGATTAGGGGCCAAGAAAGGAAGATGGGCAGAAGAATTACCCTTTGTTTTGTGGGCTGATAGAACGACGGTAAAAAACGCAACTGGTCAAACCCCGTTTTCCTTGGTGTTTGGAGCAGAAGCAATGATCCCGACAGAAATGGTGATACCTACAGCAAGATCCAGCCTCAGGAATCCTGAGCAGAATCCTGAAGTCCTATGCCAGGAGTTGGATACTATTGATGAGACAAGAGATGCAGCAAAGCTAAGGATGGCAGCGTATCAACAAAGGATATCCAGAGCATATAACAAGAATATAAGGACCAGAAGGTTCAAAGTTGGTGATTGGGTGTTAAGAAAGGCTTTTCAAAATACTACTAATCCTGCTGATGGAAAGCTGGCTCCAAAATGGGAAGGACCATATGAGGTTGAATCAGAATCAGGAAAAGGTGCATACCGACTCAAGAATATGGAGGGGGATATGCTGCCGAGATCTTGGAATGCTATACACCTTAAGCTCTATTTCAAGTGAGTTTAGAATTTAATTTCTAACTCAGGATGGTATGAATTCTATCTCTTTTAAATATATTTGGTTTAATTTATTCTTTGAAACCCAATACTGACTTAAGCATCGGAGGGGTGTTAGCCAAGCTAACACCCACCTTAGTTTGAAAATATTTTGCAGTATATGCTTCAGGATATAGCTCGGGATACACACTCGGGATACTTCGGAAGATTAGAGGATTGGCCCCCTCTCTCACGTATAAGGGATCCTGATCCCTTCACAGGTTTAAAGGTATTCACCTTTCATCCGAATTGGGTTTAAACACCCCGCCTGGAGCGCAAGTTATTCAGGAATAGTTCAAGGTGGCGGGACCAGTCCATGTAAAAGTGGCTGACAATTTCGTTACTGTTGGCTATATCCTGAATCCTAAAGGTATATGAGGATTGATCACCCTCTCTCACGAAAGGGTATTTTCATACTCTCTAAGGTTTAAAGGTTTTCACCTTTCTAAGTCTTGGAGTTTATACACTCCCGCCTGTAGCGCACGAAAATTTGGGATTTCCCCCAGAATACAAGGGATTTATCTCCAGTACATTCTTGGGTTTTACCCCTGTAACACGAAAAATTGTCTATACAATTGGAACTGATATCCAGAAGATTTCTAAGTATTTGAAGACATTGTACACAGGGGACATTCCTACTGAGGCAATGGTGTAAAGCTCAAAGGATAAGGCTCGGACCTAATACACTAAGTGTCTCAGACAGGGGACATCTTCATTGGAAGAGTTGCAAAGGGATTGAAGTTTGAGAATAGGGTTATACCCTATTCCTGGTATGATCTTTCCTTTGTAAACGTTATTTAAGTTTTTGACAATACTATGTTTGACAAAAAGTTAAACATCCTGATTGGGATAAATTCTAGGGATATATTCTCAAAATATATTTTCAAAATACTTTTCAGGATATTTGATTAAAATATTTGAAACTGATACTAGTTTGAAACTTTGATCATACAAGTATTATCAAAATAGGTTTTGGAAAAGTGGACTGTCTTTCACTCTTTAAAAAGTTTTCTATAAAGTTGATTGAATTTTTAGAAGTCCTATTTAATAAAAGTTTTCATAATATGTCGCTGAGCATATTGATCAGAATATTTTTGAAAGACAGTTGTACAAAGTTTTGCAAAGCTAAAATCTACATTAAGGAATGCATAACGAAAATTAAGAGGCA
This sequence comes from Helianthus tuberosus, assembly GCA_030545235.1. Taxonomy (NCBI): domain Eukaryota; kingdom Viridiplantae; phylum Streptophyta; class Magnoliopsida; order Asterales; family Asteraceae; genus Helianthus; species Helianthus tuberosus. The sequence goes on from CM060452.1 coordinate 165,471,157, forward strand.
ACAACAAATAAGTCAAAAGCAAGTTATATTATTAACATGTCAAAATTTGTGCTTTTGGATTCACCTCAAACCGAGGCCCATCCACCAAAAGCACAATTAGTCTTTACCATACTTATGTAACAGTTGAAGGTTCTATCTCAAAACAGGACCTGTCCACCTTCAACCGTTACGACGTTCAAAACAGGTTATACTAACCGATGACCAAGGGCTTCCTCCTGAAAACCCAGGACCCATCCACCTTTGGTCATCGTATTGTTCTAGTGCAGGAAATATAAATTGTTCAACGACAGGAAAAGTAAATTGTTTATACAAACCACAACCACGAAATTTAAAAAAAGTGGGCTCCGGCCTTGGCACGTACATCCATCATCGCCCACTTCGCCGCCTAAGGAGCGGCACCTTCTTGATCAGCAGCCTCTTTCCCAGCATCTGCACCAACATCAGCGTCAGGATTCTTATCGGCATCACCATCACCAGTATTGACCACTTCTTCTGCCACCTTTGAAGGCTCTTCACCAGCATGCTTTACAGGATGAGCGACGGGATGACCTCCAAGATCCTGTAGTTTTGCTTCCCAAGCCTTTACATTCCAGGAGGGGCATTCGAAGCCCAAGCTCTTGGCCTCATAAGCCATCATTAACCTAGCTTGGAGAAGGGAGATAACGACGGATGCTTTGAGGCTGTCTCGATATGAGCTCATATCTTGCTGGTATTGAAGAAGAGCGGCATCTAGTTTGGCTTGGGCATCCTCATTAGCTTTATGGAGGGCAGCTTGGTGTTCCTGGGTCATTGCTTTGTATTTGTCCTCATAGTGCTAGGACTTGGCAGCTGCGATTGTTCCTTGATCAGCTATGGTGGCTACAGCTTCTTCGAGCTTAATCTCCGGCATCTTGTTAAGCCCACAGGCGTCTTCATACAAGTACATGAGACGTTCAAGGCCCTGCAAGGTAAAGAAATAGGCATCATTCTAAATGAACATTTCTACTTAGCATATGGTGCAGGATACAGGTCAGGATACTAACCTGGTTAAGGAAGCCGGTCATGAATTTGCTGGATTCCGTAAACCCGTGGTTCTCAAATGGGAATACATGAGGTGAAGCGGGAGGTTCAACTTCTTTTCTCTTTCGGGAACTAGAGGCCCGGGTCCGGGATGCCGGAGGAGCCTTGGGAGCGGTGGTGGTCTTCGAACCGGTAGGCTTCGGTGTGACGGATGACTTTGGATTGGATTCTTGCTTGGTAGGTGTGAGGCTGGAGTAGCTGTCCAACTCGTCGAGTTGGAAGCCTTCGAGGTTAATAACTGGCACTGCACAAGGGAAGATGTTTTAGACTTATTATACCTCTAAACAATAAAAAAAAAATTAAAATAATCGATTTAATATATAAAGATAATTCCTGAAAATATGCTTACCGGACATGTTGGAACTTGATCTTTGACTTGAGCTTGTGAGTAGCAGGTTAAAGGTTCTTTCACCTTCTGGAAGCTTGTAGATTTCTTTTATTCTTCCTTCCGATTCAGCACTAGGGGGAGCTAATTCCTTGAAGTTTGCTGCAAAAAAGGAAATAAACACATCAGGATATCGGTTCAGGATGGAGGTTCGGGATATGATTGGGGATATTCCTAAAACCCTAAATCCTACCAGAAGTCAACCATCTCTTAGGAAGGTCAAAACCCTTATCAATGGAGTCTCTTTTCACAAAGAAGAATTTTCTTGTCCACTTATCCTCGTTCTTGGTAGCTTTAAGGATGAGAGGATCTTTGGAAATAGAGAATAGAAGGAATCGGCTGGAACCATGAGATCTTAAACGATAAGCCATCGGCAAATCCTCGATGCACAGGTCGGGTATGTGGCGAGCCTTAATCCCTTCCAAGGTAACTAATACGCGCCAAACCATGGGCATGATTTGGGCAAAGCTAAGGCCAGTAAGCTCGAAGAAACGAGAAATGAAAGGAGAAAACGGGTATTGAAGTCCTATGGAGAAAGGGTAGGCAAAAAAGCAAACCCATTCGTCGGAACAAAAATCCGATCGGACCTCTCGGTCGAATGGACGGAAGATTGTCCCGGCGGGAAAGGCACCGGAAGCTCGTAGGGCCGCAATATCGGCATTATCGAAAGAACACACCTCTTTTGAGGGTTCCTTAAGCAAGTTTTGCTTATGAAAGGGGGAAACAGAATCCGCCATTTGCGATCTAGTGCGGGTCGCCATGAAGGATCACAATCAGAGAACAAAAGATTTAGATAAGGAAAATAGAAGAGAGAGAGAGAAAGTACCTGATATTCGGTTGAAGATAAAGATAACCATAATGAGAAGTCCCTCAGTTAATATAGGCTGAATGTAGGGGGTAAAGAGTAAATAACGCTTTGGAAGTTGCACACTGTCATTTCAAGGGTCTCGTCATATTGATTGCCTTGGTTTACGAGTTAAACTTTTAAAATATATCCGTTGGATTGGTATACCAACAGATATATTTGGGGACAATTGTTATGGGTCATTTTCTGAGCGTACATATCTTGACTAATATCCTGCTTTTAATTGTTTATTTATGACCAGGATATTGGACTGGGATATTGCTAACATCCTGAGCGATATCCTGAGGTTGATTGAATTAACCACGTGCAGGTTAAAGGCTGGGGGTTACTAACGGTCAGATGGACTTTTTCTCCTCAAGACTCGGGCGTATTTGTTATGGGAGAGACGTTGAACCCGAAAGACCAGGTCTACAACGTTCGAGTGGGGAATATTCGACGGATCCCGGTTTATTAGGATAGTTTGTTACACTTCTTTTACTATAAATAGATGGGGGCGGATCAGATTAAGGCACACAACTTTCACACTTTCAAACACTTTTGCTCTAGCTCACTGCAAACACTACACACAACACTTGTATTCGAATTACATTGTAACACATAGTTGATCCGCACCACATCCTGCACTGTATCCTGATATTTAAAGCAATAGAAGAACAAGGCAGCTGCGATTGTCAGCTCCCGAGGTTTTGTGCCGGCGATCTAGATTGATCAAGGGCTTTCCTCGTACATCACGTGTCAACTTTTACCTTTTTGCTCACTGTTTGATCACAGATACAACTCTATATCCTGAGCCGTATCCTGAAACTGTTTTTATAATCAACTTGGTTAACATATTTTTCATACATATTTCTAGCACACTACCTCACTTAACTAATTTGATCACTTAATTGCTTCGGTAATTTTTGACCAAAACAATGGCAGCATATCAACAGAGGATATCCAGAGCATATAACAAGAATATAAGGACTAGAAGGTTTCAAGTTGGAGATTGGGTATTAAGAAAGGCTTTTCAGAATACTACTAATCCTGCTGATGGAAAGATAGCTCTAAAGTGGGAAGGACCTTATGAGATTAAATCAGAATCAGGGAAAGGAGCATACCGACTCAAGAATATGGAGGGGGATATGCTACCAAGATCCTGGAATGCTATACAAGTGAGTTTAGAATTTAATTTCTAACTCATAATGGTACAAACTCTATAACTCATTTATATTCTTGATATTATCTTTTATTTTGATACCCAATACTGACTTAAGCATCAGAGGGGTGTTAGCCAAGCTAACACCCACCTTAGTTTAAAGGTGTTTTGTAGAATATGCTTCGGGATATAGCTCCAGGATACACACTCAGGATACTTCGAAAGATTAGAGGATTGGCCCCCTCTTTCACGTTTAAGGGATCCTGATCCCTTCAAAAGTTTAAAGGTATTCACCTTTCTCACGAATTGGGTTTGAACACCCCGCCTGGAGCGCAAGTTATCCAGGGATAGTTCAAGGTGGCGGGACCAGTTCATGTAAAAGTGGCTGACAATTTCGTTACTGTTGGCTATATCCTGGATCCTCAAGGTATATGAGGATTGATCACCCTCTCTCACGAAAGGGTATTTTCATACTCTCTAAGGTTTAAAGGTTTTCACCTTTCTAAGTCTTGGAGTTTATACACTCCCGCCTGTAGCGCATGAAAATTTGGGATTTTCCCCAGGATTAAAGGTTATCACCTTTCTAAGTCTTGGAGTTTGTACACTCTCGCCTGTAGCGCACGAAAATTTGGGATTTTCCCCAAGATACTCAAGGGTTTATCCCCAGAATACCTATGGGTTTATCCCCAGAGTATTAAGGATTTATCTCCAGGATATTTTAGGGTTTATCCCCTGTAACACGAAAGTTGTACAAACTGTTGCAATTGATGTCCATAAAATTTTTAAGTATTCAAAAATATTATACAGGGGACATCCCCACTAAGGCATTGTGAGGAACTCAAAGGATCAAGTGTGGGCATAATTCGCCAAGTATCCTGGACTGGGGACACCTTCGGTGGAATGGTTGCAAAAGGACTGGAATGAAAGGATTGAGATGTCTTCTGTTTCAGTATGATCTTTCCTATTTTTGTTCTTAAAAAAAAAAAACCTTATCTAGATTGTCTAAATTTCTAAATTTCGGTATGATCTTTCCTATTTTTGTAAGAACTCTATTTGGCAAAAATCTTGGCAGGATATCTGCGGGTAGCCAGATCAAGATATTTTCAGGATATTTGGTCAGAACATTTGAAATATTACACTAAGTTTGGAACATTGAAATCATATTTAAACTAAGCAATGCATAACAAGAATAGAAAAAGGACAACGATAGATAAGGTCATAAAAAGGTTATATTATTAACATAGCAAAAGTTTGTGCTTTTGGTTTCATCTCAAACCGAGACCCATCCGCCAAAAGCACAAATTAGTTTTTTTTACCATAGTTACTTAACAATTGAAAGCTTCGTTTTGGAACCCAAGATACCTCCCCCTTCAATTGTTAGAATGTTCAAAATTAAGCATACTAATTGATGATCAAGGGCTTCATCCTGAAACTCAGGATCCCTCCACCCTTGGTCATCATATTGTACTAATGTCTAAAGTGTAGGAAAGTAAATCGTTCAACATGCAAGAAAAAGAAAAGTGTTCAAGAACCAACAACCATTGAACTTAAAAAAAACGGGCTCCGGCGTAGGCATAAATATCCATCATCGCTCACTTTGCCACCCGCTCACGGGGTAGCACCAGATCCACCATCACCGGCTTCTTCCGCCGTTTCACCCGCCTAGGAAGATTCGCCAATCTCCGGCTTGGCAGGATACGTCACAGGACTGCAACCAAGATCCTTCAGTTTCTTCTCCCAGACATCAACGGTCCAGGTTGGGCATTTAAAGCCCGCTATCCTGGCTTCATAAGCCATCTTAAGCCTGGCCTGAAGGAGGGAAACTACGACGGAACCCTTGAGGCCATCCCTGAATGAAGCCATATCTTTCTTATGTTGGACCTCGGCGACAACCAGCTCGATCTCAGTGGCCTTCTTCACTGCAGCTTCGGCATCCAGAGTCACCTTTTTTAACTTATCTTCATAATGTTGTAACCTGGCTGCAACGATCTTCCCCTGATCCACGATAGTGATCTTAGCTTTCTTCAACTTGGCCTCCGAGATCTTCACTGTTTCACAAGCTTCGGCGTAGAGATGCGTCAGACGCTCAAGACCCTACAAAACAGAACTCAGGTATTGTTAATATAATCTAACCAGGGTATTGGTTCAGCATATGTGTGCAGGATGTAGGATAAGGATATTTACCTGGTTAAGGAAAGAAGTCATGAAATGGCTAGATTCCGTGAAACCAAGGTTCTCGTAGGAAAATACTTTGGCGATGACGAGAGAATCAGATTCTTTCCTCTTACGAGAACTAGAAGCACGGAGCTTCGCTGCTGAGGAAGGCTTGGGCATGGCTGCAGGTTCAGAACTAGTTGAAGGCTTGGATGCTATGGAAGGCTTGGAACTAGGCTCTTTCTTTACTGGAATGGTTGCCGGGAAACTGTCAAGCTCTTCCAGATTGAAAATTGAAACAAGATTGCTGGAATCTACATAAAAGGGAAGTGATTTCAATTTTTATATGCCAATACAACAACTAACCAAACATGTGCAGAAATGCATTTAGAACATACATCCTTACCTGACGTATTGGAGGATGAATGCTGACTTGAACTTGAGTAAGCCAAAAAACAAACCCACTCAGCTGAAGAAAAATCTGACCGGATGTTCCAATCAAATGGCTGGGTGACGTACCATCAGGGAAGGCTCCAGAGGCACGAAGAGCGGCCATGTCAGCATTATCAAAATTGCAAACCTCTTTCTCGGGCTTGCCAAGCAGATTGTGTGCCATGAAGGTTGGCTTGGAGTCGCCGGAGCATGAACGAGTGCGTTTTGCCATGAGATCGGTGACGACGGAAAAGATGCACAAAGAAAGAATAGAGAGAGAGGGAATACCTAAATGGTCCAGTACAATGTGATAATTAACAAGAAGAAAGTAGAAGATATAGGGCGAAGATAGCTAACTATGAGAAATACTAGCCTTGAAAGCTGCATCAGGTCACATCACATCTTTATCCATTAAGACTTCAGATAACGTCGGGAAAATACATCTGTTAAGATCAAAGGATCCCAACAGCTATATTTTTGGGGACAATTGTTGTGGGTGGAATTTTCTAACCTATATCCCGAAATTATATCCTGACTTTATATGTTTATTTTCGCTGCCAGGATACTGGACCAGGATATTGGTAACATCCTGCGAGGGTATCCTGCGTGCTGTTAACGATTTGCTTTGGCTGCAAGGTACAAACGGTCATGAGGCTTGGTCTCCCTGAAGAATAGGTCAAGGTGGTTACAAGAAAGACGTTGGAAGCTTGGAGAAGGGGTTTACAACGGTCAAAAGGGAATATTCGCAAGATCCCGGAATAATAGGGGAATATCCCGGATTTTTAGCATAGTTTGTTATTTTTCTTTTGCTATAAATAGATAGGGCGGATCAGATTAAGGCACACAATTTTTCACACACTCTCTTTCGCACACTTTGCTCTCTAGCTTCTAGCAAACACTATACACAAACACTTGTACTTGAATCACTTTGTAACACTTAGTTGATCCGCATCACATCCTGCACTGTATCCTGATATTTGAAGTAATAGAAGAACAAGGCAGCTGCGATTTTCAGCTCCCGAGGTTTTGTGCCGGCGATCTAGATTGATCAAGGGCTTTCCTTGTACATCTCGTGTCACCCCTTTACTTTTTTGCTCATAGTTTGATCATAGATACAGCTCTATATCCTGAGCCGTATCCTGAAACTGTTTTTACAATTAATTTGATTAACATATTTTTGACACATATTTCTAGCACACTACCTCACTTTACTAATTTGATCACTTAATTGCTTCGGTAATTTTTGACCAAAACAGTAATAATGTATTGCGAACTGCCTCGGGCAGTCAACCCGCAGTCATTGGTATCGATGGATCTATGTCGATAACTAACGTGCTTCATTTCTCTATGTGTACGTGCTGGTTATGCGTAAACGAATCGAACTCTATATGCTATTATCAAACTTGTATGCTCACCTTTACATTATGTATTGACTTTATTTTAACGTATGTGACAGGTGCTTAGGAAGTTTACATGCTTAGCATGCTGTGAACCTGAGGCTAGGAAAGGTCTAGGATGCTCTCTGTGCTGTGATGAAATCGAAGCTAGGAAAAGGGGTCCTAGAAACAAATAAACAAACTATCTATGTATAAATCTGAGTTGTCAGAACAGAACTACTTGACTAGATTTTGTCTGTAATAATTTGTTTACTGTTTGAGACATGGTATGGGACATGTTATTTAAATTAAATGGTAATGATAATTGTTATGGAAACTTCTGGACAATCTGTTTCGCTCAGTGCCATACCCCGATGTTTCCGCCATCGGTTGGGGTGTGACAGATTGGTATCAGAGCCATAACTATAGGGAATTAGGCAAGACTCGACCTAGTCCGGGTCGATGTCTTAGATACCTAGTCTATAGTTAGGAACCACAGACCGACTTGTGCATATCCGGTAAGAGATTACGTACAAGCTTAATTCTCGCTATCCTGACTTATGCTACACTATCACTACACTCGAAATTCCCCATTTATAAGCAAACAAATAAGTTGAGACTAGTTGTGAAAACCGCGAACTCTCGACTAAATTGCTTGATCAATGCTGTTTTATCAACTTATCAATGATCTCTTCATTCTTTTTCAATAACGAACGCTTGTTCAGCGGGAGAATTATGCCAAATTAGGAGTGAAATCCATATTTTGATGAATAATCTCCTCTATTTTATCAAAAACAGGGACGGAGTTGTTAAGCCAGGGGTGAAACCCTAACCTTGACGACTTGTTCCGCACATTTTTACAAAACTCTCACCAAGGTCTCGACGAACTCCAACGACCTGAAGTCTCGATATGACTAACAGGAGGTGTGCCAAACGCCCAAGAATCGAGGCAAAAGCACAGTTCTGAAGGTCAGACGTGAATGACAAGTCCTTGTGAATAGTTGAACCACCTTGGTTAGTCGAAGTCTACTAGCCGCAGACAATCTATCTCTCGATTTTTATGTGTTTCGAATCTGAGCCCGCAACTGCTGACTCTGATAATTCGTTAATTTTATGTGTTTTATGTGCGTTTACCTGTTTATGTGCTTAATTTTGGAAGAATTAATCGATTTGTGCCTTCACTTCGATCGACACACATGACTCGCACTACATTTCTATCCCAAAACGTTAACAAATCGCTGAATTATGGACGACTTTATGCTACGATATACACTTATACTACGTTATTCTCGAACGATCGCAGACTTTGAATATATTTTTCTGTTTTCTGACTGCCTCTAGTGAGTAAATGCGTATGTGCTTCCTTGCTTCTGTGCTTCACGTGCTTAGGTGTTATGTGATTATGTGCTCTACGTGCTTATGTGTTATGCGATTTTGTGCTCTATGTGTTTATGTGTTTACGTGAATATGCGTGTTCCTGAGCTTTAGTAAGTAGTAGACGTGTGAGGTGAGATTCGAATACCTTGTGTTGAGTCCTGTGACGATGTCTGTTGCAGACAATGTCATCCGGATCCCATCACCCCCTACTTTCTCGTCAAGAAAAGAGAGACAAACGCCTTGCTGCCATCATCGCTAAAAGTGTAGCAAAGGTCGTGAGTGATGTTTACGAGAATGCCAGCAAATCATCTAAGGAGTCGAGGACCGAAGCTCCTAAGGCTACCACCAAGTCCTTCAATTTCAAGTAATTCAAGGCGTGTGGGCCAAAAGAATTCACTGGCGAGGGAGGTCCAACTGCACTATTCCAATGGTTTGATTCCATTGAGGTTACTCTACGACAGAGTGGTTGCCCTGATGACCTCCGAACTCTGAATGCTACCGGCGTTTTCCATTCCCGTGCACTAGACTGGTGGACGGCCGAGAGGAACAAGCGAGGGAATGATGTAGCCTATGGTCTGTCGTGGGACGAGCTCAAGGAAGTCATGCTAGAGGAATTATGCCCTCCTCACGAACGTCAAAAGCTAGAAGATGAATTTTGGCACATACAGCAGAAGGAAGGTGACAACGCTGCTCTCACTGCTCGATTCAAACAGCTCAGCATCATCTGTCCTGACCAAGTCAAGACTCCGGAGATCACAATCAAGAAGTACATCCGAGCTTTGCCCGACTGCGTCACAGATTTCGTACAAGCGGCTAAGACTAAGACGATCGAAAAGACTTACCTACTGGCCGCCGAAATCAACGACAAAAGGGTCAAGGCTGGTGTCTGGGATAAAACTCTGAAGCACCTGCATCAAGCTACCACCGCCGCACCAACTGCTGAAACTACCACCTCATCGTGCAACAAGAGGAAGAACAAGAGAAAGAACAGCTCCAGCAATAAGAACTGTGCTATCACTGCTGCACCGATTCAAGCTGTACCAGCCCAACAGCGTCAAGTAGTAGCGTCTGTGGCTAATGTGTCACACCCGTTCTTATAAATCAAGGTTTAACGTATCTTTTAGGAAAAACAATCATGTAATTAAGATTACATATACATCGGAAATACGGGTTTATTAAAACCTTTTACAATTTAAAAGTTTAGAACATAACGTAATTAAGTTCGTCAATTAAAAGTAATCAACGAAACGTCGTGCGGAAGCTTATTTCTTGATCGTGTTCGGTTCTTCATTGTGCTTGATCGTCCTCTGGTGCTAAAATTCTACCTGAAACCCATAAAACATGAGTTGGATTAGTCATACGTAGCTTAGAATGTATTTAAACGGGTTCGCAATGCATCAACGGTTAAAATAAACGATTTTCACGAAACTGACACATGCTCGCGTAGCGCTACGGCATGCTCGCGCTACGCTAGCACTTGTTTTCGACAGAATGTTGTTTGCTGGTGCTGCAGATTCCCAGCATGACCCGATTTCACGGAAAGGAGCATAACTCTCTCGTTTTTTATCCGTTTTACCCAATTCTTTTTCCTACTCGTCCGTAATTTAATTCTCCATCATATGGAGTTAAAATCCAACATCCATCATAATAAATTTTGAGACTTCTAAGCCTTCGACTCGTTACCTTTTTATCGACATTTAACCCGTTTATGCATTTTATCAAACAAACATATTTGTTTGATCTTTATATCACATACACTTCTTCAAATTAAGGTTATCTACCATATTAGGTTCTAATCACAGGTTTATTACACAATTTAAACCCGTTTTCGCTCGTATGCTTATTTTGACCCGTTAAGGGTATTTTAAGCACTTAAAGCTTGAAATCGCTTTCATTCATTCCTATCATCTTATTCCTACATTTCTTATCAATTAATCTTCAACTACAACTATATGTGTGTTGGATCTAATGTGGATATCTGTATGTTCCGAGTTTTACCCCTCGGATTATTATTTTACGGCAAGACTCAAATAGGGCCATTTGCCTAACGTATTACATCTTTCAACTTCTACACTTATTGCAAGTATTTATCTAATCATGAAACTCGTTTCCAAACAATCTTTAAGGGTTGTTTGTTCAATTTAGCCTACAAGGGCGTTTTGGTCAATTTTGGTCCTTCTTTTACGACGAAGGACTTTCAGATACTTGTTTGACCCAAAAAAATCCGGTCTTTTAACTATAACCTTGTTTAGAAACCATAATGTTTCTAAAACACTACATTTATAACTTGAATTATTCAGTTTATCTTTAAGATAACCAAATATCCAATTTGACCTTGTTTAACTCTTAGAAAACCTCAAATTCTACATGATGAGTTGAATCATTACTCAAACCTGGCTCGGATCAATGTATTGACCCGTTACGATACCTTGCCTTAGTGGTGCTAAGTAATAGCGATGTCATCATTCAATCGATATTTATTCCTGTAATCATGCAACTCGACAAAACATTAGCCGATATTGTCAAAGGGTGATATTTTCACCTTTTGACCCGTTTGGTCTATATGACCGTTTACTTTTACGAGATGGATTTATTATCATCTCGTCTACATGACTTGTACCGGTTTACACCGTACGGTCAATTTACTTATAAATATATTTCTTGAATATTTTGACCCCTTTATATCTTACGCCATAAAGTGCCCTTCAAAACTAACGGTTATCGTCAACGAGTGACTACATTGTCGTTTTACCCTTATTAATTGTATTGATTTACCTTATAAGGTAAATCATTCAAAACTCTTTATTTATTAATCATTACATGACTAAATGACCTTATTAGCTCTTTTTAACCATTCAACATGGTTTATCATTATTGTCTTTTGTTCCGAACCTCGCATGTCGGGTCGAAACATCATAAGTCAAATGTGACTTTTGATTATTCAAAATCTATAATACCAATAGATATCAAGTAAAAGGTGTAAGTTTTGACTTACCTCACATCCGAATTACGCTTTTCTTTTCTCACTTGCTTCAATCGACCCACTTGCTCCCCAAGCTTCACCTAGCTTGTTAAGCGCCAACTATCATTCATCATTCACAAGGTTGTTAGATTAGTCATTCTAAATCATGACTTTCACACCTTATGAATCTTCGACTACTTTTCTTATTGAACTAAATCATAAATCATGAGTTTAATTCTTGTGTCAAGACCCACTTCAAATCAAGTGTGAACTCTTAACAAATCCCCATTTTGTTCAAGTAGTTCATTCATACAAGTTAGTATGGTGTTTATAAACACCAATACAACATCAATTTCGTTAAACCAACAAAACCCACTTAGCTCATACTTGGTTATTTGGATTAATCACTAGTTTATGGCACAATTCTACAAGTTTGCATCTAGGGTTTGTTCCTAGACTTGTACCCACACTTATATCACTATAACATTGAACATTCATGCAAGAATTTCGTTCATGCAAGTTCATCACAATTTCGAAATATTACTAAACATCAAAATTCAACATACCTTGTGATCCCCTAAGCTTGGTGATCACGATTTTATTAAAAGCCCCAAATTCTTGGCTTGATTTCTCCTTGATTTTGATCAATTTTGTGGATTTAGGGTTCACTTGATAGAACCCCTTTTGGCTCCTGGGAAATGTCGACCAAACACACACTTCAAGTGTGTGTTTTGGTGTTTTGTTTTAATTAAATAAACTATTTTCAATTTGTCATGTTTAGTCCCCTCACTTGTTCAACTTTTTATAAAGAGTATTATTAATCAAGTTTCATTGGCATTTTAACAACATTTAATTAACTAGGTTGATATTCCTAGTTACTTGGCGGGTTCGAGGAAATCACATCTTGTTTTTACTTTAAGTCCCGTTAACTCGGGCCTTTTATATACTTTGTTTTCTCAAAGTATTTATCCTCCTTTTAATTAATATTAGATTTATTTATTTAAATCCTAATATTTACCGGGTGAATTTTTACCACTAACGGTATTTTACCCGCCAGTAATATTAACGGAGTTTGATTACCAAACCCGTTTTTGGGGTGTTATAAGTCTACCCCCCTTAAAGAGGTTTCGTCCTCGAAACCTTTTTCTTACATGTTTTATCGAATTTAACTCCATGCATTTGATCTCGATAATCAATCGAGCACTGCTCATATTCTAACCAATTGTTAGTATTACCAGAAAAGTATGATAATATCTTTTTGTTTACTAATCATCTACGTATCTCATACGACATAATGCACTTTGAAATAACGAAATCTCGTTATTTCCACTGGTTTAGTTAACTTAGCAATATTCGTCGCTCGGCTCTGATGTGATTGTACTTCACATTGCATTTCTTAACCGTGATCATGTCACATCATGTTTAATTTATATCAACCTTTCATTTTCGAAAATATCACTTTTCGAATATATCGTCTTGCGCCTATCAGTGTCAAGAATTGAATCTTTCATGCCTACTATTCAAATTCCTATCAGAATTTATATTTGTAAAAATGTTATTTCTTAACAAAACTGAAGTTTTAGTTTAGCATCTTCTCTTTAACTTTTGTCAATTATCCATACCAGGATATTGACAATCCATAATTTATCCTTTTTACAGTCTTTGTTTTATGCGAGGATTCTTAATTGATTCCCTCGCTTTGTCTAATTAGCTCGTAGGTTTTATCACTTAGCCTTGTAGGCTATTTTACTAGACTTTCACCTCTCTAAGGCGAGGTACTTATAATCTATTTCTTTCTAGTCATGACCCGTAGGTCATTTTAGTCTCGTAGACCTTTCCTTTGTTTATAACCCCAAAGGTTATGTTGATCCCGTAGATCATTCTTTACTCATGTCATTCTTAAAATACATGTTTGGTGTCAAGGAACTCTGTTTTTGTTTGGAGAATCATTTGGTTTCAAGCATAAGATTCGTTAACCTTGACTGTAGTTCGTGGCTACGATTGTTTTCTTTCGGACGATTTTCTGACTTTATGACTTTTCACGTCATTTATGCGTCAGTTCTTCTTATGCTTACTGTTATTTGATTTGCATATATTCTTATTTGGTTATGTCCCATTGCCGGGCTCATTACTCTCTTGCATTTAACGCTACCTTTATCCCGCTTGCGTTTACTCATGCCGTTCGGCATGATATTATATTCGACCCGTTCAACTTTAAAATAGTTGAATATAATTTATTTCAAATTTCTATTTACATTATCTTGTCGTCTTCTAGTTATGACTCAAAACCCGAGTCTTTTAACTTCCCATCCGAGTTCCCGTTTCTCGGTCCACACATGCGTTTAATTCCTTACCCATCAACCGGGTGTTTTACCGAAGTCATTATCATTGCAACCCTTCCGGTATGCATTAAGACTTCGTTTCCATTTATTTGGTCGTCTTAGCGAAATCCGTCGCTTTTATTCGACCATGTCTTTTATTCTTTACGTGACCACCATTGGCGGCATTATTAATTATGAGTGACGATTATCATCGTTATCCTTGCTTTACTACGACTAAAGTTGGAAACCTTGATTATCTTTTTCGTGTGGGCAACACCTTTGTTTTTATGACCCGGCGGATCATCTATACTTTGGTTTTACTTGCCCATATTGTTCACCATGGCCCTTTCGTCCAAGATGACTTATTTTTTGTGAATTTTCTTTTGATCATTCATTTATATCATCATTTACATTAATCCTTGTCCCTTCTCTCGGGCTCGTTATCCTAATGTAATACGCTTCCGTCACCCGGCTGTGCGTTTACATTATTATCAACTATTTTGTTCATTTGTTTCATTTGGGTACTTTTTAATTTGTCCCATTCACCCCGTCCTTACTACATCGGATGTAAATGTGTCCGCTATAAGAAGTTCATGGTATCATATGCCACTACTTACTTGGCCAGAGTAAGCGATTAACACATGACACTCATGACCATTTTATAGTTTTCACATCACGCCCTATGTAAGTAATGCCTATATTTGTTTCTCTTGGAAACAATATCCAGAATACATTTTCTATTCGGTTTTCCAAGTTTCTAATTTACATATGCAACAATCATTCTCTACATGTTTGTTGCATATTGCTATTTGTGCGTTTACATTTAAAAGCGTGCACCTGGTAATGTTTGCCCGGACGGGCATTCCTTGCCATTAACCTTGTTTGCCGTCGTTACGCGATTTAGTCCTTGGTGAGCATGCTCCTCTTGTCATACTTCGGACCGTTCCTCTATCATATCCGTAATTTGTTCAACTCTCGCTATCCTCATATGCGAGTGTCCTTCAACTAAAACATATACAACAGTTAGTAATTTCAACATTAAAGGATGCCCGTATTATAATACAAGGCTTTTCTACTATACGCATCAACGCGTGTAATTTTGTTGACTATATCTATTCTATATCGTTTTTATTGGTGTAACGTGTATTACACGATAACCATATGTGTTGTTCTCAACACTTTAATCATACTAAACCTTTGATATACATGTACTTACCGGATTTGCGATCAAGCCTCGAACCGAACACACTTTAATTTTTTTAACCTTGAGCTCTGATACCAACTTGTAACACCCGTTCTTATAAATCGAGGTTTAACGTATCTTTTAGGAAAAACAATCATGTAATTAAGATTACATATACATCGGAAATACGGGTTTATTAAAACCTTTTACAATTTAAAAGTTTAGAACATAACGTAATTAAGTTCGTCAATTAAAAGTAATCAACGAAATGTCGTGCGGAAGCTTATTTCTTGATCGTGTTCGGTTCTTCATTGTGCTTGATCGTCCTCTGGTGCTAAAATTCTACCTGAAACCCATAAAACATGAGTTGGATTAGTCATACGTAGCTTAGAACGTATTTAAACGGGTTCGCAATGCATCAACGGTTAAAATAAACGATTTTCGCGAAACTGACACATGCTCGCGTAGCGCTACGGCATGCTCGCGCTACGCTAGCCCTTGTTTTCGACAGAATGTTGTTTGCTGGTGCTGCAGATTCCCAGCATGACCCGATTTCACGGAAAGGAGCATAACTCTCTCGTTTTTTATCCGTTTTACCCGATTCTTTTTCCTACGCGTCCGTAATTTAATTCTCCATCATATGGAGTTAAAATCCAACATCCATCATAATAAATTTTGAGACTTCTAAGCCTTCGACTCGTTACCTTTTTATCGACTTTTAACCCGTTTATGCATTTTATCAAACAAACATATTTGTTTGATCTCTATATCACATACACTTCTTCAAATTAAGGTTATCTACCATATTAGGTTCTAATCACATGTTTATTACCCAATTTAAACCCGTTTTCGCTCGTATGCTTATTTTGACCCGTTAAGGGTATTTTAAGCACTTAAAGCCTGAAATCGCTTTCATTCATTCCTATCATCTTATTCCTACATTTCTTATCAATTGATATTCATCTACAACTATATGTGTGTTGGATCTAATGTGGATATCTGTATGTTCCGAGTTTTACCCCTCGGATTATTATTTTACGGCAAGACTCAAATAGGGCCATTTGCCTAACGTATTACATCTTTCAACTTCTACACTTATTGTAAGTATTTATCTAATCATGAAACTCGTTTCCAAACAATCTTTAAGGGTTGTTTGTTCAATTTAGCCTACAAGGGTGTTTTGGTCAATTTTGGTCCTTCTTTTACGACGAAGGACTTTCAGATACTTGTTTGACCCAAAAAAATCCGGTCTTTTAACTATAACCGTGTTTAGAAACCATTATGTTTCTAAAACACTACATTTATAACTTGAATTATTCGGTTTATCTTTAAGATATCCAAATATCCAATTTGACCTTGTTTAACTCTTAGAAAACCTCAAATTCTACATGATGAGTTGAATCATTACTCAAACCTGGCTCGGATCAATGTATTGACCCGTTACGATACCTTGCCTTAGTGGCGCTAAGTAATAGCGATGTCATCATTCAATCGATATTTATTCCTGTAATCATGCAACTCGACAAAACATTAGCCGATATTGTCAAAGAGTGATATTTTCACCTTTTGACCCGTTTGGTCTATAAGACCGTTTACTTTTACGAGATGGATTTATTATCATCTCGTCTACATGACTTGTACCGGTTTACACCGTACGGTCAATTTACTTATAAATCTATTTCTTGATTATTTTGACCCCTTTATATCTTACGCCATAAAGTGTCCTTCAAAACTAACGGTTATCGTCAACGAGTGACTACACTGTCGTTTTACCCTTATTAATTGTATTGATTTAACTTATAAGGTAAATCATTCAAAACTCGTTATTTATTAATCATTACATGACTAAATGACCTTATTAGCTCTTTTTAACCATTCAACATGGTTTATCATTATTGTCTTTTGTTCCGAACCTCGCATGTCGGGTCGAAACATCATAAGTCAAATGTGACTTTTGATTATTCAAAATCTATAATACCAATAGATATCAAGTAAAAGGTGTAAGTTTTGACTTACCTCACATCCGAATTACGCTTTTCTTTTCTCACTTGCTTCAATCGACCCACTTGCTCCCCAAGCATAACCTAGCTTGTTAAGCGCCAACTATCATTCATCATTCACAAGGTTGTTAGATTAGTCATTCTAAATCATGACTTTCACACCTTATGAATCTTCGACTACTTTTCTTATTGAACTAAATCATAAATCATGAGTTTAATTCTTGTGTCAAGACCCACTTCAAATCAAGTATGAACTCTTAACAAATCCCCATTTTGTTCAAGTAGTTCATTCATACAAGTTAGTATGGTGTTTATAAACAACAATACAACATCAATTTCATTAAATCAACAAAACCCACTTAGCTCATACTTGGTTATTTGGATTAATCACTAGTTTATGGCACAATTCTACAAGTTTACATCTAGGGTTTGTTCCTAGACTTGTACCCACACTAATATCACTATAACATTGAACATTCATGCAAGAATTTCGTTCATGCAAGTTCATCACAATTTCGAAATATTACTAAACATCAAAATTCAACATACCTTGTGATCCCCTAAGCTTGGTGATCACGATTTTATTAAAAGCCCCAAATTCTTGGCTTGATTTCTCCTTGATTTTGATCAATTTTGTGGATTTAGGGTTCACTTGATAGAACCCCTTTTGGCTCCTGGGAAATGTCGAACAAACACACACTTCAAGTGTGTGTTTTGATGTTTTGTTTTAATTAAATAAAACTATTTTCAATTTTGTCATGTTTAGTCCCCTCACTTGTTCAAATTTTTATAAAGAGTATTATTAATCAAGTTTCATTGGCATTTTAACAACATTTAATTAACTAGGTTGATATTCCTAGTTACTTGGCGGGTTCGGGGAAATCACATCTTGTTTTTACTTTAAGTCCCGTTAACTCGGGCCTTTTATATACTTTGTTTTCTCAAAGTATTTATCCTCCTTTTAATTAATATTAGATTTATTTATTTAAATCCTAATATTTACCGGGTGAATTTTTACCACTAACGGTATTTTACCCGTCAGTAATATTAACGGAGTTTGATTACCAAACCCGTTTTTGGGGTGTTATATAATGCACCGCCTGCAAAGCGTGCATATACTGGGCCACACCCGCTCTGTCCTACTTGTACCTACCACCACCCGACTGCCATTGCTTGCCGTTTCTGTGCTCATTGTAATATGTACGGCCATTTTACCACCAACTGCCGTATTCGACAAGCTCCTGCTCATCAAGCTCTACTCACCGCCCCTCAGGGTCAAAAAGCTCCTCCGGCACCCGCGGTCAAAGCCAGAGCCTGCTTCACATGTGGCAATCCTAACCATTTCGCCAACATGTGCCCGAACAGGGTCGTGAAACAAGAGCTCCAGCAACAGCAGCCTCAGCAACAACAACAGCAGCAGCAGCAACAACAGGCCGCACGCGCCAAAACTTTCAACATCAACGTGCGTCAAGCCCAGGCCGACAACAACGTGGTTAATGGTACGTTCCTTGTGAATGGTATTTACGCTTTATGTTTGTTTGATACTGGAGCCGATAATTGCTTTGTGTCGTTCGAATTCGAGAAACTCCTTAGTCGTAAACGCTCCCAACTCTCCTCGACGTTCGATGTTCAAGTCGCTACCGGAAGAACTATCGCCGTTAATTCTGTTCTTCGTGATTATACTCTTGAGCTCAACAATCACACCTTCCCAATCGACCTTATTCCGATGCAACTCGGAAGTTTTGACGTCATAGTAGGCATGGACTTTCTTCGTGAAAACCATGCTGAAGTTGTGTGCTTCGACAAGATGATTCGATTCTCTCTTGCGAATGGTGATTTATTGTGTGTTTACGGTGATACTACTTCGAAGGGTCTCAAGCTCATGTCATGTGTCCAAGCTAGCAAGTATCTCCGCAAGGAATACAGAGTTTTCTTGGCTAACATTGTAGTAGCGGAGAAGGAAAAGAAAGAAAAGAAGGAAGTAAAAGACGTTCCTGTGGTCTGAGAATTTCCTAATGTTTTCCCAGAGGATCTTCCCGGATTACCGCCAAGTCGTGATATTGACTTTCGTATCGACCTCATTCCTGGAGCCAATCCTGTTGCCAAAGCTCCCTACCGACTCGCGCCGTCCGAAATGCGCGAACTCTCAAACCAACTTCAGGAATTACTTGAGAAAGGCTTCATTCGCTCGAGCACCTCTCCATGGGGCGCGCCAGTCCTTTTTGTCAAAAAGAAGGATGGGTCGTTCAGGATGTGCATCGACTATCGGGAGTTGAATAAGTTAACTATCAAGAACCGCTATCCCCTACCCCGTATTGACGACTTGTTTAATCAACTACAAGGTGCTACGTGCTTCTCAAAGATCGATCTACGATCAGGATATCATCAGCTACGTATTCAAGAGGAGGATATACCCAAAACCACGTTTCGCACTCGTTACGGCCACTACGAATTTGTTTTCATGCCTTTTGGATTAACCAACGCACCGGCCGTTTTCATGGATCTGATGAATCGCGTGTGTAAACCATATCTGGACCGTTTCGTCATCGTATTCATCGACGATGTCTTGATCTATTCCAGATCGAAAGCCGAACACGCGCAACATCTACGTTTGGTTCCCGAGTTACTCCAGGGGAACCAACTCTATGCCAAGTTTTCCAAGTGTGAATTCTGGTTGGAGGAAGTTCAGTTTCTGGGTCACATTGTTAATAGCCAAGGCATTCACGTCGATCCTGCGAAGATTGAAGCTGTTAAGAGCTGGGTTACGCCCAAGAAACCGTCTGAGGTCCGTTCTTTTCTCGGACTAGCGGGCTATTATCGACGATTTATTGAAGGATTCTCAAAGATCGTTGTGCCGCTTACCACTCTCACGCATAAAGACAAGCCTTTTGTTTGGAAAACTGAACAAGAGTCTGCTTTTCAAACCCTCAAACACATGCTTTGCAATGCTCATGTTCTCACATTTCCTGACGGAAACAATGATTTCATTGTCTATTGTGATGCTTCCAACCTTGGTCTTGGTTGTGTTCTTATGCAGCGGGACAAGGTTATAGCTTACGCATCTCGTCAGCTCAAAATCCACTAGAAGAACTATACAACCCATGATCTCGAGCTAGGCGCAGTTGTTTTTGCATTAAAGATTTGGAGACACTACCTGTATGGTACCAAGTGTACGATCTTCACCTATCATAGGAGCCTGCAACATATCTTTAATCAGAAGGAACTTAATATGCGTCAACGCCGATGGGTAGAACTTCTCAACGATTACGACTGTGAGATCCATTATCACCCAGGCAAGGCAAATGTTGTTGCTGATGTACTCAGCAGACGGAGTTATCTGCTTAGCACTCGTAATATTCAAGCCCAACACGATCTCAAAACCCTCATCCGCGAAGCTCAACATGCATGTTTTAACGAACGCACCCTGAAGAAAGAAAGAATCTACCACGATGGAGCCCAGCTTGTGAGCAAATCGAATGGGATATTCCACTTTCTGGACCGAATTTGGATTCCCAAACGAACCAATTTACGACAGATCTTGATGGACGAAGCCCACAAATCCCGGTATTCTATTCATCCCGGTGCCGACAAAATGTACCAGGACCTTCGCTATAATTACTGGTGGCCGGGCATGAAAAGGGATATCGCTCTCTACGTTGGAAAATGCCTAACTTGTGCAAGAGTCAAGGCTGAACATCAAAGGCCCTCTGGCTTACTCGAACAACCACCGATCCCCATGTGGAAGTGGGAAAGTATAGCTATGGACTTTATAACCAAGCTACCGCACACGTCATCAGGTCATGACAGCATTTGGGTTGTGGTCGACCGTTTGACTAAATCAGCTCACTTTCTGCCAATACGAGAAGACTACAAGGTAGAACGATTAGCCCGAATCTACACCGACGAGATCATTTGTAATCATGGGACGCCTCGTGACATCATCTCT
This sequence comes from Helianthus tuberosus, assembly GCA_030545235.1. NCBI lineage: Eukaryota > Viridiplantae > Streptophyta > Magnoliopsida > Asterales > Asteraceae > Helianthus > Helianthus tuberosus. The sequence goes on from CM060452.1 coordinate 165,492,355, forward strand.
GATCGTGATGCTCGGTTTACCTCGCGACTGTGGGAAACGTTTCAAACGGCACTCGGTACATCGCTTAATCTAAGTACCGCTTTCCACCCTCAAACCGACGGTCAGACTGAAAGAACGATTCGTACTCTTGAAGACATGCTCCGTTCGTGTGTCATAGACTTCGGTGGTAATTGGGACAAATACCTGCCGTTAGTCGAATTCTCGTATAACAACACCTATCATTCTAGCATCCAGATGGCACCATTCGAGGCTTTATACAGAAGGAAATGTCGATCGCCTATTGTGTGGCACGAGATCGATCGCTCGCAACTAACCGGACCCGAGCTACTACAAGAAACGACAGACAAAATTTTCCAAATCCGGGACAATCTAGTGAAAGCTCGGAACCGACAGAAAAGTTACGCCAATAAACGACGCAAGCCCCTTAAATTTGACGTTGGCGACTACGTACTCCTAAAGGTTTCACCTTGGAAGGGTGTAGTCCGATTCGGAAAGAAAGGAAAGCTCGCGCCTCGATATGTTGGATCTTTTAAGATTCTGGAAAGGATCGGAAAAGTCGCCTACAGACTCGAACTACCGGAGGAACTTAGTAACGTCCACCCGACTTTCCACGTGTCAAACCTCCGAAAGTGTCTAGCCGACCACGACTTACATGTTTCACTCGATGACTTGCAAGTGAACGAAACATTACACTTCGTGGAAAAGCCTGTCGAAATCATGGACCGCCAAACCAAGAAACTCAGACGCTCTCGCATTCCTATTGTGAAGGTCCGATGGGAAGGAAAACGAGGCGCAGAGTTCACTTGGGAACTCGAAAGCGACATGAAGGCGAAGTACTCGCAGTTGTTTAAAGAGGAAGTCTAGAAGGAGAAAGTTCTCAAACGTGATTCACGGCGTTGTACAGCTTCCAGCCAAATTTCGGGACGAAATTCCCTAAACAAGGGGAAGCTGTAACACCCCGTGTTTTCACAAGTCAAAGTCAAAGTCAAGGTCAAAGTCAACGACCGGTTATACGGATTTGACTTATAGAAATTTCTTTATTTTATTTGTATTATGTGGAGTAAGTGTTGTTAATGACAATAACCGACGTATGTTAATCGCTATCTAATCGACCCACGACTGTGAACTATAGGAAGTAACAATGTGATAAAGTTAATCAACTGATAATCAAGCTATACTAATTAAATCGACATCGAATCATGATACGAACCGCAACCCGACTTACGAAAACTTAGTTGTTATACGTGTGTGTGTGTCTTACGTGTTACTTGTGCGTGTTTATTTATGTTGTGTTGTGGAGAATCAATCGAACTCAATCGAAACTCGAAATCGAACTCGAACCCGAGTCACAATCGAACTATGATAATTAGTGGAGAAGAGACAGTGCTTGATATGAATTAGTTGGGACTGAAAGTAATTTGACTAAGAAACCCTATCGTGTCGAACCGCTCGCGATCGAAATCGAAACCCCAAAAATCGTCGCGCCAAACACTTAAACCAAGTGCCATCTGGCCGGATAGCCATCCGACCGGATAGCCACAATGCCACAGGCCAGGCCAGGTGTCATCCGACCGGATAAGTCATCCGGGCGGTGTGCCATCCGATCGGACAGCCCTTTCCTCTTTTGGAATCCTATAAATACCCCTGTCATTGTCATCCTTTCTACTTTTGGAAACTCTCTGTCGGAACCTTTCGTGCTCCCCACCTTTTCTTCGATTTCTCTCAATCCAGGTAAGATCTCGTCCTAAATCTTGTGCTTTCTTAATCTACACGCACTCCTACACCTTTCTATCTTTTGAATCTTAACTTTTAACCGGGAAATCACTAGATTTCGGGTGTTCTAGGATGACGTCATCATGTGTTCTTCAATAACTCCATGTTTTTTACTTCAATCCACTAGGAACAACTGAGATCTAACCGATTTCCACCCGATTACACAAGGATCTTGTAAAGATCTCGATACAAGAGTGGTGAAAAAGGATTGAAAGATGGTTTCTAACTTTCTTCCAAATCTTTAACACTCGACACACTTACCACCGTTAGAATCGGACTTTGTTCTAGTCTCCTACTTATTCTTAGTGTTGCACTAGCTCAAGATCTGGATTCTACCCACGAGACCACCGATTTTGGGTTAAACAAGAACAACCGTCTCGAGCCGGTAACTGACCGAACTAGGGTGATTCCTGCTCGGCTTGGTCATCTGGGTCAAAATGGGGGTCCTGTTGGTTAACACGTTGTCAAAACGTCTCGACAAAACGACAAACCATCAAAAACGACCAAGTGTAAGACGAACAGAACAACCGGAACGAAATGCTGTCCGAACGGACTGCTGTCCAAGCGGGTAGGTCGTCCGAACGGATTGCCATCCGAACGGATCACACTTGGGTCCCACCTTAGTCAACCTTATCTAAAGTTTGAGTATTGAATGAATTGCTATCCGATCGGACGACCATCTGAACGGATTACTCTTCGGATCATGAGATACTAAGACTTTAAAGACTTAAACAATTTTCAACATATTCATTAAAAGGGTTGCCTCCCGATCGGATGGACATCCGATCGAGTGACACCTCTGTTGTGAACTTGCCTTCCCTAAGTAGCCTCGTCACTAAGTCGCCGTCCGACCGGATCACTGTCCGACCGGATGACCATCTGAACGGATTGTCATCCGCATGATTGATCGTCCGATCGACCGACTTGAAGGACAGAGATACTTCAATATTTTCAAAATGCTACAACAAAAACTTCAAAAGTCAAACCATCATACACAAACACATCTTTCTTATAGGAAGAAACAATCCACTCGAATAGTCATCCGACCGGACAAGCTGTCCGAACGGATGACCATCCGAACGAATTGTTATCCGCACGGATTGCTGTCCGATCGGATTACCATCCGATCGAACTGCTATTCGACCCACTCATACCTTGTGTCTTTTTGCGCGTCACTCATCGTTATACTATCGAATCTATTCAGGCTAACCTTACTCGCTAAGCGCTCCCTTCAATCCATCAATCGCTGTGAGTATACTCGATCCCTTTTTGCTTTAAGCACTTTTGGGTGTTACATACGTTACAACTATTCAAATCACATCAAACACACTACTCAATACTATTTGAACGCTAACCGTAATGCATGTTATACGTGGCTTATGAATGCTTGTTTGTTATGTTTACACATGGAATGCTGTCTACATGCCTTAGCAACGATAGTACTATAGTTTGGACTCAGCACCCGTTCACACGGGGGTTGTTAAGGACAATTACTTGCATGGATTACGGTGGTAATCATGTATTGCGAACTGCCTCGGGCAGTCAACCCGCAGTCATTGGTATCGATGGATCTATGTCGATAACTAACTTGCTTCATTTCTCTATGTGTACGTGCTGGTTATGCGTAAACGAATCGAACTCTATATGCTATTATCAAACTTGTATGCTCACCTTTACATTATGTATTGACTTTATTTTAACGTATGTGACAGGTGCTTAGGAAGTTTACATGCTTAGCATGCTGTGAACTTGAGGCTAGGAAAGGTCTAGGATGCTCTCTGTGCTGTGATGAAATCGAAGCTAGGAAAAGGGGTCCTAGAAACCAATAAACAAACTATCTATGTATAAATCTGAGTTGTCGGAACAGAACTACTTGACTAGATTTTGTCTGTAATAATTTGTTTACTGTTTGAGACATGGTATGGGACATGTTATTTAAATTAAATGGTAATGATAATTGTTATGGAAACTTCTGGACAATCTGTTTCGCTCAGTGCCATACCCCGATGTTTCCGCAATCGGTTGGGGTGTGACATCTGGAATTAGAAAAGGCAGCTCACCTTCAATCTACTGCTCTTCTTTAGCAAAATAATAGCTAGAGCGAAATCTACATCTGAGAATGGTAAAGTAGAGAGAACAAGGAAGTTGGGGCTAGGGTTTTGAGAAAGTGAAAAGGGGAAGGAGAAAGAGATGTTTAAATACTTAGGGTTTGGGTAGGTTAGGTAGGTTAGTGGCTCATATCGGGTATACGAACCTGCTTGACGTCAAGTGCCATTCTTGAATCTGTGACTTTATTAAGCTCTTGCATCTTATTTTCCCTGCAGTAAGCATATAAAAAATATGTATTAATGCAGTTTTTTTTGAAGACGTGTCAACCTGTTACGGGTATAAATTCAACTCGACAAAAATACGCTTGATGAGGTGATGTCACAGTTAGGGCTAGGGCTGTAACTGAGCCGAGCCGTACCAAGCCAAGGTAGCCTCAGGCTCGACTCATTTAGAAACCGAGCCAACTCGTTTAACTTAACGAACTGAAATGCCGGGCTTAGACTCGGCTTATCCAGTTTATAATAACATAAATCTTTAACTATTTTTTTTTTGTTTTGTTTTCAAGTTTTTTAATCATATTGATATATACAAATGAGCGAGTCATGAGCCGAGCCGAGCCGACCTTGGCTCGTTTACAAACGAGCCGATTCTGAGCAAGTTGCGAGTTTTTTAAACAACCCTTTTTACGGGTCATAAAGATTGTAAAGAAAAAATATGGACTTTTTAAAACATTGGTCTGTTGCATACTTCCAGAACACATACAATTTTTTCAGGCAGGGACGTTTTTGTCATTACCATCTGTGAACTATGGTACGCTTTCAGGTGGAAATACAAATGAATGAACCCGAATCATACTTGAGACGTTAACTATTATTAAAAAAACTAAAACTTCTAAACAAAAAGTGATCTAACAAAGTCGCCAAAATCGATTCCCCCTTTATTTTTTGTAGGTGTCATGGCAAACAAGACCAAGAGGTATGTTTAAACTCTAATATTGACCTCATGTTTTCATGCAATCAGTTCACAGTCAATAATAGTCAATAATACGTTAACTTTTGTATGGATATTATTGAAGATAGGCGATTTGACCTTAGAAGTCAAACTGACTTTTTTTTTCTTTATTCTGTAATTGTATAAGTAGCTAATTAGTTTCATTAATTGTGATTATGCTAGCTAATTAGTTTCATAAATTGTGATTATGCTGGTCATTAATGTTTCACTTTGCATTGGTTTTATTAGATCGAAAGGTTGAACGTGATTATCTAAGATATAGTGAAAGAAAAAGAAGAAGAAAAAGAAAGGTTGAACGATATTATTACGGGATTGGTGGTGGAAAAAGAGAAAGATAAGGCGGAGAAAGAGGCTATGAATGAAAGAATGGCAAACATTGAAGCAAAGCTAAAAGCTAGGTTTCAAAACGCATAATCATTGACTTAGGTTTCAAAACGTATAAAAACTTTGTTTTGAATATGTATTTTGTTATGATAACTTTGGTATTTGATGTTTTAAGTGGAATGTTTTATATAATTGTGAAAATTTGATAATATGTAAATTTTAAAACTGATATTATATGCAGGTTAAAATAGAAAATGGCTATGTTTAATAAAAATTGCGACCGCAAAAACGATTGCAATTTTTCAAAAGGCAAGCGGTTGCAAAACGGTCGCAATTTGTAAATGGCAAGTGGTTGCAAAACGGTCGCAATTTGTAAAAGGCATGCGGTCGGAAAACGATCGCAGTTTGTAAAAGGCATCCGGTCGGAATACGGTCGCATCAAGACCGTCGCAACCAAAGTCCCACAAAACCAAGAGCAGTCGCAATATTTGTGACCATTATTAAAGTCGCAAAACCCGGGTCGCAAAAGATAGCAGCAGTCGCAAGTTAGTCGGAGTAGAGCAATTGTGACGGGTGTTTTTCCGATCGCTGTTCCGGTAGGAAAACGGTCGCAACAGGGCAATTGCGACTGGTTTGCGACCAAAATTGCAGTCGGAAAAACCTAGTTTTCTAGTAGTGGTACACTAGTTGTATAAATCTTGTTAAAACGAATATTCGTGATATATCTATATATTTATTTTAAAAATGTATATATGTTTGATAAATTTACGGCATTTAGCCGGAGCTGACAGCTGAATACACGTTTCACGCGTCATAGGTTATTATTTATAAATAATAATAATAATAATGGTGATGGTGATGGTGATGATGATGATAAGAATAACAACAATAACAATAATAATAAAATACTTTAGAATATGTACCCTTCCCCGATAATTAGGGTCAAAAGTACGAGTTGTCATATTCTCCTCATGTTACAGAAATTTAGTCCTCGTAATTAGGCTAATGTATACTATATACTCCGGTTATGGATTCGTCAATAACACTTTGTTACGCATAAATATACGCGGTTTCACGTAAGTTTACAAAATGAACATATAAATCACATAGGATATAAATTCACCTAATTTATATTTATTTATTTGTTCAGGAATACTGTTCTGATTGTTTATCGACGTTCGTGTACAACTCATGTGTGATTCCGTAATTCCCCAAATTACTGTTATGTGAGTGTTTGTGAAATAACCGACACGCTTAATTTCCCCTAATCAAGTGTAAAGCATGAATGAGTGTTTGCGATAACGGAGTTAACTGGAAAATGTTGGGTGTCACATTGATGGTGAAGAAGAAGATAATGAGTTGTTGTATGTGGTGAGTGTGCATTTATAATGGACAACAAGACAAGGTAAAAAGACTTTAATGCCCTCACATGGGGTGCACATGACCAAGCTTAACTTTTAAAACAAACCTTGTTAGTGCTAAAGGACCTAGGGTGTAATAGGTTTTCCAAATATGGATTGTGACTGTACTTATTGATGTTAAAGGACAATAACTGCAATCCGATATAAACGTAAAGGACGAAAAATGTAATTTACCCTATTTTTTATGCACAGTTGCACAAACTAACACATACATACATTAAACATACACATACACACATTGTATTAATGGGTAAACCAAGTAGATACGAAAACAAGTTGAATCTTAAAATCACATACATTTTTAACTATGATAAATCACACAAACTTATATTAGTTAGGCACAACATTTTCTAAGATGATAAATCTTACAAATAAAATACATTAAATAGGTAAATCACCATTACTTGTAAATGAAGAAAAGTGGTAAATCATCATAACTTGTTAAGATATATGACTCGCCAAGTGTCAATGGGTAAATTCAGACAAAGAAGAAGAAAGGATTTGCTTGTGGAGAATTGTACTTCGTTTTTATATAGGTGAACCACCCTGCGTTAACGGGTAAACCACATACTAAGACGAAGATTCGAAGACCACCTTGACACTTTATCGTAATTTCCAAGCTGATTTACCGTGTATAAACATATATGATAGTACCACATACAAAGAAGTGGTAGTTTAATTATGAGACCACCAATTCCAACATTTTAATCACCACAAAACCAACCCCAGGGCATAAAAAGAAGGCTTGGGCGGAGGATAGAAACGATAACGAAAACGAACCAACATTACTGACAGGTACAATGTTCGATATTTTATAGAACATTAACAATTATTTTTGTTTGCTATTTAGAAAAAATCAGAATTTGGTATAAATAATATCACCAACCCACATATTTGTGTGCGAGACAAATCCTAAACCATTTTTGGAAAGTTAACTATTTAACGGTGGCTGTGTTTTTTTATTGGAAGCTAGCCGGTTTTTGACGAATTGTGCGCCAGAATCATTACCGGAAAATTGTTTGGAAATCAAACCTGGAAAAGCTGGCGGAGACAATAATTGGCAATTTATTTAAATGGATTTTGATTATATATGTTAGTGATCGGTCGATTATTTTCTAACGGAGTTATTCCATTGCTGAAATCTTGTTATCTTGTAGTGGTTTGACTTGAGGCAATAAACTACACTATTAGCCTTGTCACAAAGTTCATGTCTTGTAGATAGAACACATTCCTCCTTGTATAGCATTAAATGTTTTAATTATATAGATAGAAATGTGTTGTTACATCTCATCACATGGCTTGTCGGATAATTCATTTAATCCAGATTATGGTCCCCTAGAGTGACCACACGCATATACACCCGTTTCTAATACGACATGGTATTATAAATGTTGAGAGTTAAAATCTAAAAATTAATACTTAGTAATTTTTAGATTTGAACTTTCAACATTTATAATACCATGTCGTATTAGAAACGGGTGCATACTCGTGTGTTCACTGAAATTATCTAGGGGGCCATAATCTGGATTAAATGAATTATCCGACAAGCCATAGTGGGGGCGGGAGGGGGCGACCGACCCCCCTAACTTTTCGCTCAGTAGTAGAGAGTATGTACTTTTCGTATAGAAATTTTTGGGTATACACGTTTTTGACCCCCCCCCCCCCTCCCCCGGTTTTATAAAAATATTTGTGTATATACGTTTTCTACCCCTCGGTCGGAAATCTCAACCTTCGCCAATATAAGAGTAGATTAGTTTGACTCAAAATATTATATATATAGCTCAGATCACACAAATTACTTACTGGTTCAAGGTAAAGGATCAAATAAAAATAATATTAACGTACGAAACGTACGCATTGAGGGAAAAAGCAAAAAGTGGCGGTGTCATTTTGGTAATTATCAGCAACTTCTAAATTACTGGGGAAAAAGCAAAAAGTGTGTTTAGGTTTTTGGGGGTGTGTGTGTGGGGGGGGGGGGGGGTGGTTTTGGTTTTGGTTTTGGTTTTGGGGGGGGGGGGGGGGGTTAGTGTAATTTTGATAATTACCCTATAATTTTGATAATTACCCTACACGACCAAAATTACTCTACATGAACATTTACAATGATTTAGGTTTTTTTTAGATTTTTGGGGGGTGGGGGGTTAGTGTAATTTTGATAATTACCCTACAATTTTGATAATTACACTACACGACCAAAATTACTCTACATGAACATTTACAAAATTACTCTACAGAAGCTCAAAATTACTCTAGAGTAATTTTGAAGTTGCTGATAATTACCAAAATGACACCACCACTTTTTTTACTTTTCTTTCAATTCGTACGTTTATTTTATTTTTACGTGAACTTAACTCCTGGTTCAAACACCATCAATATTATTCATTTTAAAAATTTTATATTAAAAAATATTTTAAACAAGGTTTTATTGTTATGAAAATAACTGTAGTTATTTATAAATAACCTTCATATAAAAATCTACGATACAATGATTTAATATTTTCTTGAGTTCTCAACCATGAATAAAAACTAAATTTGTTATAAAAATCCACGATACAATGAGACAAGATGCTCAAACGAATTCATATTTAATATTTTCTTGAGTTCTCAACCATGAATAAAAACTAAATTTGTTATTTGTGTAATAACTATTCTTACAAAAAGATAGCCTCAGATCAACACAAGAAAATAAATTCATATAAAACAAAAAGAAAATTAGACAACGGAAAGTTTTGATTTCATTGTCGATGGCAGTATGAATATGGCCTTGTCATTGTCTTTCTCTCTCTCTCTCGCATGTCTGCGGTAATGAAACGAGCAGCAATCCTTCATCGCCTGTCACAAAAAGTGACATCTATATATAGACCCAAAGGAAGAGATACATGAGGCTAGATATACACAACTAATAACAAACTAGCCTAACTAACTGATATAGATAAGTTTTGAACTTGTTGTCCTAATCTTGCCTCATACACAAGTACTTTTGAGTTCAATTGATTAAAAGTTGGACAAACCATTCCGTTTTCAATGTTCAGAACAAACAAGTTAGAAATTGGATTCAGCCCTTGCAAAACTTGAAGAACAAGAGTTGAATATGAGATAGCATCACCGGAAAAGAAGGTTTGATTATATCTAAAGAGCTCAAGAGACTTGAATCCAATCCTGTTCAACTCGACCGTTTCATGAAGTCTCATGTCTCTCACCTTCACCTCGTCTCTGTCCTTTTTGAATCGGAGAAAGAAGATGGGAACGGTAGTTTAAAACCTTAGGCAATGATGGGGGTTCCGGTGATGAGGTTGTAGGTGTATTCTTCATACGATTAGGTCCTATGGTTCAAATGACTCCAGCGAGCGGCAACTAGGGTGTTACCCAATTTTAGTTGTTCATCCTTGCGTTAACGGCTAGCTTAGTTAGTGGTTTGGATGAAAATTTATAAAAATTATGTGACAAAGCTATTATTTTTTTTTCATATAAAAATTATTGCTTGTATATTCTTGAGTAAATTACACTTTTCGTCCTTTATGTTTGTATCGGATTGCAATGGATGACCTTTAACTTTAATAATTACAGTCACAGTCCTTTATTTGAAAAACACATTACACTCTAGGTCCTTTAACATAAACCAGGTTAAAATTTTTCAGTTAAATATGACATGTGCATTGCACATGAGGGTATGTTAGTAATTTTCCTTCTGTATATAAAATATCTTTTTTTTTTCTTTCATATCCACAACAGCCACACACAATCAAACCCTTATTCTCTCTCATGTCACATTCTCTATAGAAAACAGCCGGCCACCACCACCCTTGTTGAACAGCTGCAAGATTTATGGTCGAATGGATTTGGCTGAAATCACAGTCAAAAAACCAATCGAACTTGAGCCGAACAACGGTGGGTACGGTGCAATGTTAGCGAATATTTATGGAGCAATAGGGGAATGGGACAAGGCAAGAACAGTATGGAAAACATTAAAGGAGCAAAAGGCTAATAAGATACCGGGTTGCAGTTGGATCGAAATCGATAATCAAGTTCATCAGTTTTATTCTGCTGATGATTCCCAACTTAACAGAAAAAATAAACTAAGTTAGTGGTTTGATGAAAATGGCAAAAAGTTACAAACGTTGGGGGCAATTTGTTATAAAAGTGTCATTTTGGACGAAAATAGCAAATATGCCCAAACCTCAGGGACTATTTTGGCAATTAACTCATATATATATTACTGTTCACTGCATTTCCTGCTTCCATCATCCTCCTAACAGCTCTAAAAGAAAACTCTTCGTTCGACCGACCTAACCATTTCCACCTATCACACTGAACACCGATCCTCACAGCATCCATATCTCTTAGTAACCAATTAAAGTCAGTTATCTCCAAGAAAGATCTAGGGCTCCGAGACCAATTCCATCTGAGTTCACCACCTTCGGCGTTATGAGTCACTCGGTCCGCCACACAACATTTTTTAACGGCTTCTAATTTAAATATATTCGGATAGATATCTTTAAGAGCTTCATTATGAATCCACGGACCGATCCAGAAAGATATACATGGCCCATTCCCCAATTCTCCTTGAAAAAGTTCCGAAGCGACGTATCATTAACAATGGTTCTCGTAATGGTCTTGACAATATTAATCCAAACCCCACTAACGGTTTTATTAACCGGAATGAAATCCCAAACTCCTTGTACTAGAATGAATCGCATCCACCACCTTAACCCATAAATGATTTTTCTCCATCTTATATTGTCACGACCCCCGACCCACCCTGGACGGAATCGGGAGTCGCGAACAGCCAAGTGGTACCGGTGATTATTTTGAAAAAAAATATTGCAGCGGAAATTTCATCAGGACCGTAAGTTAGGAAAAATATCAGAGTTTAGAAAACACCGGATTTTTATTTATTAAATAGATGGGATAAAGCCATGTTTTACAATGGTAGCTTTAATAAAGATAAATTTTATTACATAAAACAATATTTCTTAATTTGATTTTAATTAATAAAATAAGCCACTTCTTGAAGCCTTTTAGTGCCGTATCCATCTCTTACTCCAATCTACTGTAATTACCTGAAACATGTTTGAAAAAGGTTTTGTCAGCGGGAAATACTGGTGAGTTCATTCTATTTACTAAAATGACACGTTTGTTATAATTTACAGTATTAAGAGAGATTACAATGTTTCTGATATCAACCAACTACCCACAGTATTTGTCACTCGACCGGATCTGTGACTATGGTCATACCACTATTGGGTCCTGTCACCCAATAGTGACGAATATCACTAATTTTAGGCTCACCCACCTAAAGTGATAAAACAGCAGTAATGTGCACAATACCCCACATACCGGCTGTAATTTGATGATTACAAAGACTTAATCCCTGTAATTATAACTTTGAAAACATTTAAGAATTTATAAAGCATTTTGATAAAAAGAGAATGACTCACACTATAAGCATGCAGATTTATACGGGCAGAGTTTAGCCTACTGGTTAGTCTTGATATTGCAGGCAGAGTTTAGCCTATTTGATTTAATCTTGTAACCTAGTGCACACGAACTCGGTAAATAACTAATACAGCATTTACGATAACTCACGAGATTAAAACCCTCACAACGAATGACAAAGTGTAATCACTTAAACATCCATCGGATTCACAACGAATGACAGAGTATTCCCCGAGTTCGGGTGGTACTTAAACATCCTGTCGGAATCACGACTAATGACAAAGGATAGCACTTAAACATCCGGTCGGATAGTTTAAATCGATCGGACCTTGAATCGTAGCAGCGATCGAGTTAATACCCGGTATCGTAGCAGAATTCGAGCTAGTGTGTGTTTGGTAGTAAACGGACTATATCTCGAAGCGTAAAACGAATTTGTTCGTCGCTCCAACGCAGGAATTCAAGTCCCACACCCTTCTATTTATACTGAGAAATTGACCCCCTCGCGTGACGCGAGGGGTCACCCTTGGGCGTCGCGTGGCGCGAGGGGTCACATCTCATCATATGGTTGCCACGTGTGTTTGTAGTTCAGCTGAGTCGACGGATTTTAAAATTTCAATTTCGACAGCAAGATATGTGGATAATCGTTAATAGGAAATACCCCCCTGAGTTTTAGGGGCCCTGATCCTGATTCTGATTGTTCTAAAATTTGTAGGGTTTGTGCAGGATTACTTAGGGGTCTTAACTAAGGTTTCCTTGTGAACAAAATATAATAAATAATAGTTTTTGTGAGAGTTGTTATGGTTTGGGACATTTTTGAATATAATTATATCATAAAGAAAAAGGGGAATAAAATAGTGAGAAAAGAAAATGGACCCACTTTGTAACTTTAGGGTTCAACTAGAAAGTCTCCTGGTAGAATTTTGGGTATAACTTCTGAGCTATTTAAAAATATATAATGCACTCGTTTTAAGTATAGTACCCCTAATTCAACCTTGTCCCGAGACCGAATCCCAACAACTTAGTTGGGCAGAGCCCTGACATGAGTTATGGCTTCAGATCAATCGGAAAGGGTAGCGGTGATCTGGAGTTAAAACACTTGAAACGGGGCAAGGCATTATTATTATTATTATTATTATTATTATTATTATTATTATTATTATTATTATTATTATAAGTGTCTAATACTTAAAGAAGAAAGAAAAAGAGAAATGGATTTAGAGAGATGGCGAAAAAGTAGACAGAAGGATATGAGCATTTGTTTTGAAGAATTAGATGGCTGTCTAATACTTAAAGAAGAAAGAAAAAGAGAAATGGATTTAGAGAGATGGCGAAAAAGTAGACAGAAGGATATGAGCATTTGTTTTGAAGAATTAGATGGCTATTTATAGTTGCTATACAACTTGAACTTCACGCAATTATTTCCACGTACACAACAGTTGCATGTAACACGTACACCATTCAATCAATGAATGTTTAGTTTTTAATTTATTATTATTATTCCTTCTATTATCCACTCATATGCACATACGTGCATTTCATAATTTCAATAAGTTTTTGTTTTTAATTTTATTATATATATATTATAATTAATTTAACTGCTTCACTTATTTGGCGTGTATAACTTCTAAAATATAACGTTTTATAAAATAATAAATATGTTATTAGAACGTGTATATTTTTGTCTACATTTTGAACCAAGTTTCATTAAAAATAGAGTAGGTTCAAAATACAATGTATTTATAATTTAATTATTATACGGTTCCTGGGCCCGTCTAGTTACTTCATATTTATAATAGTTAACTTACCCGTAAACTACCTGTCTAATAATATAAATTTTTATATACTTTTATTTTATTTAGTAAGGTCACCCATAATAGGGTCAATTAATTAGTATAATATTTCAACCAACTATATATAAAATAGTTTTTAAAACTATTTGGGTCGAATAATTATATTAAAAATAAACTAGTTACTAGTGGTTAATAAATTTAACCAAACCTATAATTTTTATATAAAAATAGGAATGTTACATATATCGCCATCCCCATTTAGATAGAAGAGTTGTATTAATGTTACTTAATCTACTTAGACCGAGCCCTCCATCTTCTTTAGCTTTAGTCACCCTCTCCCACGCCACCCAATGTAGCTTATTTACGTCTCCGAATCCCCTCAACAAGAATCTTCTAATAAGCTTTTCCAACTCATTAATCACTTTTTTAGGAGCCTTATATATTGAGCAGTAGTAAATAGGGAGACTTTCAAGCACCGATTTTATCAATGTAATCCTCCCTCCTATAGATAGAACATTCGCCTTCCATGTTGAACATTCGCCTTCCATGTTGACATTCTACTTTCTAAAAAGTCATACACCGGCTTCCAGTTATTTATCCGGTTCATGTTGGCTCACACCATCAACCCCAGGTACTTGAACGACGCACCCCCTCCTTACATCCCACCATCCTCGCTTTGTCTTTCACTTCTAAAGCTTCCATACCAATACCATACAAATTAGATTTAGCAAGATTAATTTTCAGCCCCGAACACATCATATAGAATATCTGAAGAATTCTCACAACATTAGCGATGTCCTCTTCATTCCACCACCCCAAGATAATAGCATCGTCTGCATACAATAAATGCAAGATATTAGGACCACCATTAGGAGTTTGAATCCCATGCACCGCTTGTAACGCCTCACTTTTTGTAACTTTCCTTAATTAGAAAGCTTGACTTGTATTTCTATTTTCGGAAGCTTGTTTCTCTTGTAATCGTATTTCTTTTTGAACCGTTGTAAACCAGAGGCTTTGATCATAATATATTTTTTTTATTTTAGAATCATACTATGTTTATACAAGTTTGCGTATACGTTTAATTCATCTATACTTGACACATAATTCACGATTCTCGCAACCGTGTTAAATGTACGAACAACTGACTTAAATACGTGACTTTAGACATTTTATACGTGCAATACATGGTTATGCAATTACAAATACTTAATCCACCCTTTTCATACTTTTTTATACTTAATGTACGGTTAATATACTTAAAACATCATAGAATACATTGATATATGCCACTTAACAAACCTAAAGGACCAATTGTGACAAAAAGAAAATCAGTCCGGGTAACCAAGGCCCGCGACTCGCAGCCCGACCCCCTTGTTCCTTGCGTGACCCGCGGCCGGGTGCGATCCGCCTCAGGTCCAAATTCAGCTGCGCATTGACTGTTTTTGAGTCTCCAACACCCACCTAATTGCATTTAATTCACTCCTAACAACTAACCCTAATCCTCTACTATATATACCACCATTCTAACTCTCATTTCACTTTCCAAACCATTTAAACACTCTCATATCCCCTCTAAAATCCTCCAAATTCACTTATTTTGAGCAGAAAGTTTAAGTCTTTCAAAGTGTAGCTCACTTCCTCATCTATTTTCTTCTTGTTTCTTCTTCCATATCACTTGGATAACCTCTAGGAAGGTTTTCACAAGATTACCATGGTAATCTAAGGTGAAACCTCACCATATTTGAGGTCCAAAGTGAGTTGTATTTTCTATTTTGTTTAATGTTCTTGTAACATCATTTTCTTTGCTAAAACTTGGTGGAATCTTGAATCCACCAAGCTCACAACTTAACCTATAGTTGTGGGTTTGTGTTGAGATTGATTCCCACCAAGTTATGAGTTCAAAACTCTTTATTTTCAGTTTATACATATCATAATCCGAGTGATGAAAACAAGCATGATTCATCATCTTCCATATGATGAACTTGTGACTTGTGAAGTGTGAACCATGAGAGCTTGGGATTTCCAATCTAGTTCCACTCCTTCACTTGTGAACTTGTGTATAAATACTCAAGTGACTTGCTAGTATCAAAGTAACATAGCCCTGCCTAGCCTCCGACACTTAGGATTACCTTTCCATGTCGTGTTGGCTCACCCGGGTTAGGATTTACTTGGTCACTTGAGCATGCATTAGTTAGTTTTTAATTCTTGTTATTCATGACGCTCCGAATCATCCTTGTGATGATTTGTGTAGTGGTGAATCATACAATGAGGTTAAACCTCCATGCTTAACTTACATGATAATCTATGATATCTATGATGGACTTAGTTTTAGGATAATATTATAACTATATAAATGTATAAATCTATATAAACATGGCTGAATTTGTGATGATAATCGGACCATGATTATTCATCATAAACTTAGGCTATCATATCTACGCATCTAAGACTCTCGTTATTGATTCTAATGGACAAATTGGGACCCATGAAACCACACATAACTTAGTGTCATAAACGAGTACTTAGAACTAGATAATACTTTTGTGTACATACTTTTGTACTTTAAATTCCAAATCCGAATCTTTCGTTTAATTCCATTACTCACACACCTTCGTTTACCCTTGTAGGGTGACCTTGGTGTTCCATCCTCCAACTTACAACTCTTCACGGATTTTAAAGGAAGCTTTGCAAAACCGTGAGTACACTTGACCCTTTTACGCTTTAATGCACTTTTGGGTGTAACATGTTTTACTTATCAAATACACATTTCACACAAACTTATTCAATCACTCAATCCACCAAACATGCTATTTGTTATGCTTAGGTTGTTTATGCTAGAATACATACATGCGCTCTATTTGCCATTAACTTAGCTAGCCCACCTTAACAAATATAGCGCTACAGGAGTAGCACGCCGCCCGTCGGGGTATTGTTAAGTTATTATACATAACGGTCTCGTTCACCTTAGTGGCGAGGGATGCACATTACTCTTGTGGACACTCGGGTTTGACTTATAGTTATGCATGCTAGTTCAACCTTGTATATAAATTGCCATGTTGGATTTGAGAAGTCTTTTATAATTCTGATATGTATTTAAAATTGTGTACTCGCCAATGATTTTGTGTTGAACTATACTTTTAAACATGTTGCAGGTTGATGATGATGATGATGATGATTATGACGAAATCTAGTAGGGACGACTTTAGAAACCCATAACGAAATGCTAGATTTGTTATCTTATTTTGATTGAACTTGTTGTATTTTGAATTTCCAAATGTTGTACTTTGAATTTCCATGTTGTACTTGACAATTTATGGTATGAAATGAAATCAGTTTGAATTAATTATTGTCGCAAGTAGTGTTATGTGTGATGAGCAATCTATTTCGTCTCACTCTGATGTTTCCGCCATCGATTGGGGTGTGACACCGTTCCCGCTTCCTTAGCTGCATCCAACATACAAGATAGATTTTCCATAACAATCAAAAATAAAAGCGGGAGAGGGGGTCACCTTGACGCATTCCTTTATGGAATTGAAATTCAAAGGTTCAAGCCCCGTTAACTAAAACAGAAGATCTGGCCGAGGCTAACACCCCTTGAACCCATGAGTACCACTGCCTTGGAAAACCCATTTGTTCCGGTGTTTTAATTACGAACTTCCAACTCACATTATCATAAACCTTTTTGAAATCGATCTTGAGAATAAAGGTTCGCTTTTTGTTCCTTTTACTCCACGTGACTAACTTATTAACCACCAAAGGCTCATCCAAAATAAATTTCCCTTTCATAAACGCTGATTGATTGTCCGAAATAACATCGACCAAAACGCTCTTAAGCCAATTCGCTAGAACCTTCGATATCACTTTATTGAAAATGCCCACGAGATTAACCAGTCGATAATATAAACAAATGCGAATAATATAAACATCTGGGCTAAATAAAATACTCACATTTAATAAAAACTAGTTTTTTACGTTGCGGGTTGCAGCGAAACCAAGCAAATGATAATGTAAAACAAACGTTATTTGGAAATAAAACATGTTGTTTAGAAAGCCAGACCATTACAGCGGTTTAGTTTATCATTGTACCTTTTTGTAATACCAAATAAATACTTTACTTTTGATTACAACTTCTTTTTTAATAAAACTTATAACGGAATGTCGAGAGAAAAAATCAAGCACAACCACGTAATTAAGTTTTTAGAAAAACGTTATAAACATAAATTATTAAAGATGTATCAAAGTAATTGATAAATTAATATATATTCTAAAAAAAGAATTATTAAAAAATGGTAAAGGAAATATATGATTTAAAAAAAAAATATGTTATTAAAAGTAAATATAATAATAAACTATTGTAATATATTAAATAAAAAATAAAAAAACTATATATTATTATAAAAATAAAGTTACTATTCATCGTCCTTTATTAATAATATATAAATATATAAATATATAATAAAACTTATAACGGAATGCCGAGAGAAAAAATCAAGCACAACTACGTATTTAAGTTTTTAGAAAAACGTTATAAACATAAATTATTAAAGAAGTTCAAATTAATTGATAAATTAATATATATTTAAAAAAAAGAAAAAAGAATTATTAAAAAAGGTAAAGAAAATATATGATTTTAAAAAAGGAAAAAATATTAAAAGTAATTATAATAACAAACTATAATAATATATTAAATAAAAAGTAAAAAAAAAACTATATATTATCATAAAAATAAAGTTACTATTCATCATCCTTCGTTAATATATATATATATATATATAATAGGATTTAAACCCAATTTAAAGATCAGGTTAACTAAGTGGATGAACGTGGGATATTATTTTAATAAATTGGTTTTGATTTAAACAATTAAACTAGGTTTAAAGAAGTTCGCCGCATTGCAGCGAAATTCTTTTGTTATTTAGTCTGTGTTTACATATGTTTTTAAATCCCTACGAGCGTGTTGCGAACGGAACTGCTAACAAGAATGAAAAGAAAACGTAGAAAAAAACCGAAAGAAAACAACCAAAAAAGTTGTATGGTAACGATGTTGTTCGTATGAAACTCGTGGCCAGAGATGAGCAAATTGTTCTGGGTACCGATACCAAATTTGCCGAACCGAAAGATCTTAAGTACCAACTCGGTACCGACTTTTGGCGTTCCTGGTACCGGTTGTAACAAGCCGCGTCTTTGAAGTCAAAGTACAAGTCAAAGTCAAAGTCAAAGGAAGAAAAGATTGCTAAATGCGATCTGTCACTCCTTGCTTAATTATTGATTGTACTCTTTGACTTGTCAATCGATGTCTTTAATTTGTATACTTTAGTTGTATTATGTGGAGTAAATGAAGATAATCGCAGTTTAATTGCATGTTAATTGTAGGATCGTTTGCACGACCAAGCGAGTCGTTCAGAAGAGTTTTTGCTCAATACCAAAGGCGGAAACAGACGTATCGAGGTGATTCAGCTTGCAATTCACTTTAAACTGTCTTTTGATTGATATAACAATGTATTACAGCGAGTAGACACTTCAGCAACAGTTCGGTACTGAAACCGAAAAGTTACAAATGACAAGGCATCTCAAGTATTTATAGGCTGGGTATTTCGTACGAAATAGTTCACACGAAATAGTCATTTCGTGCGAAATAGCCAACTGATTTCGTGCGAAATAGCTGTTGCCTATTTCGTGCGAAATCAACCTTTTAACATGTTTTCTCGTTTTGCGTGCCCTGATCTATACAATCTAATACAAGACTCGATACAAGACGAAGTCGACATACGTATGCACCAACAGACTCCCCCTCGGATGTTGACGAAGTCTTCAGTGTCGAGTCTTCGAAATCTTCAGTCTTTATCAATCTTCTTATGCTCTCACCAAATTGTCTAACAATGTAAAACATCCTCAATTCTCTCTTATCTCTCTATCAACTAATCTCCCCCTTAGATGTTGATCTATCTTTCTAATTCTCTTGATAAGATCTCTTGATCCCTTAAGTTCATCAGCATCAGCAGTAATAAGATCGTAATCTGGCTCACACTTTGCTCATGATCAGGAACTTGACTAACCTTCACACATCTCTACCCAAAAATAAATTTCACAAATTTACAATTTGACAAATTTATTCTCTGCTTACCACTTGTAAACACAAACTTAAACCATTATTCACAAGTATTGTACAAAATGATTTAACATTTTTAAACTCTGATGATCACTTAAAAAATCTTTTTCAAACATATTTTCCCATCTCAAACAAATTTCCCCAAACCTTTTGTTCATCATGTTTAGCACTTAGAATTTTGAAAATCAGCTCTCCAACATCAGTTGTCTAAAATCTTTTTGAATTTTCAAAATTTATGCTAAAACACACTGAAAATCTTTTTGGATTTTTAACTAAAAAAAATATTTACAAACAATATTTTTGTGAGTTTGTGTAAGAGGATCATATCAGTTTTTGAGACACATCACCAACACCGTTAAGCTTTAAACATTTTAAGTTCTAAACGATTCACTTAGATTGTCAGTATACCGATCCACTTAAATTTTCATACAAAGTTCAACTGTTTCGAGATACGAGATTAATGTTTTAAGCATTTAAACTTATTCGCGTGTTCCACCTCAGAATATACTCCCGTATCCAGATCCCAATATTCAGTCTTACAGGTGAGTATACCTAGATGATATCTGTAAAGGGTTAAATGCGAGGGCCATGAGAGCTCAGGCTATTGCTTGCGCAAAACCAGAGAGATGATGGCTTCGACTTTTGGTGTGTTCCCTTTAGAGAATCTTTTCTTCAACAGCACATGATTAGCATTTTGCAATGTTTCATCATTTTTTATGCTGAGGGGAGTGCTATATTTCAAGCAAGCAGAAAGTATTATACGGGGACTAGGCCATTGCTTCCGCAAAATCAGAAGTCCCGGGATAATACCCCAGATATCACTGAGTATAAAGACCTAGTATCTCAGAAAGAGGGACCTTTCAAACAAGATTTCGGGGGTTACCCATATATCCGAGAGATGTTCCCCACGAGATAAGTAAGTTTGAAATTTAGGTTTATATCTCGACACAATCTACTAAATGTGTAAAAACCTACGGGAATATCATCAGTGAGACCGTCTATCACATTTTAACTATCCAATTTTTTAGCATGCTGTGATCGTCCACTGATGTACTATCATTTCCTCTTTTTTCAACAAAACTCAATTTTGATTTTATCATGTTTTTGGCTTTTTCAAATTTTCAAATGTTTTTGGATTTTCTGAAATTTTCTTACTCCCCCTAAAATTCAAAAGCATTTAAAAGAAATTTAAAAACAAACTGTACAAAGTAAAGTGACAACTGTTATGAATTGCTTCAAATCGCCATCCACTTGGCATAAACAATCAGAACTCCCGCTGACAACAAACTATTTTCCCATTGAGATTTCAAAACACTTAAGTTTGTTTTAATCAAAATGGTTTTTCCGGAAAATTAGTTTTGTTGATTTTCATAAATCACTTGTAGTTTAGGAGATCAATTCATCACCTTGTTCTTTCATCTTCAACCTTTCGAAAAATATAACAATTTAAAATTCAACCAACAAATATCACTTGTAGAAAATCAAGTACAACTTAATGTCCCTGATTTACCACTTGTAAGTCTTCACAAACACACAAAATTCAAGAAAAATGCCAATACCTGCTCCTCACTTACCAACCTGGAAGCTCCGGCAAGTTATACTTTTTCACATATGAAATACAGACATCCAAGCATGACCAAACTTGGATGTGATCTCTTCAGTTTCACTCGGGGTGTAAGTTGCTTTCTTTGTTTCATAAAAATCTTTTACCCCTTTGACCTTTCCATCGACCATCTTCCCAAAAATATTTTTCACATTTCCATTAAAAACTTTTTCGACATCAAATTCTTTCTTTTCAGAATAGAATTGATTCGAGATCTCAACCTTACCAATTTTTTGTTTAAAATGTTCAGCCCGCGATGGTGGAAAATTAACATCATCCATTGGCGGCACTGATGTTTCAATTTTTAGCTCAACTTGTGGCTCCTCTGACTTTGACGAGTCAGATTCATCGCCAGATTTTACATCTGATTTCTTAACAACCCACTTCTGGTTGTCAAGATTCACTCTTCTCTTGTAAAATCTTTTCGAACATTCACCAACCTCATATGTTGAATTTTTAAACACTTTGAATTTTTCAGTTGGTGATTCAGTTTTATCAACAATTTTCTCTTTGAGTTTAGAAACAACTTCCTGTTTTGTGTTGGTTGCCTTTGGACAATTCCAGGCGATGTGACCAACTTCTTGACATCGGTAACAGGTTCTTGTCTCTTTTCTCTTATAAACTCCATTCTTCTCAAACTTTTGTTTTTCTGCAAAGAACTCTTTGTTTGATTGCTTCCAGAATGAGCTCTTTTCTTCTTCCTCAGAACTTGACCCTGAAACAAATACAATTTTTGGTTTATAAGTTTTCTCATTTTTATGATTTTTTGATGGAATAAAACCAAGTCCTTTCTTTTTGAAATTATTGTTATGGTTTGGTTTCTTTTGAAAACCTGAACCAGAACTGTAACCCTTTTTCTTGTTTAAACGTTGTTGAACTCTTGAGGTGTAAGGTTTAGGTTTTTCAGAAAGACTTACATCTTTTATTTTAAAAATATTAATTTCTATTAGTTTGAAAACCTTTTTTATCATTTCAGTTTTAACACCTCTTATTGGAAATTCCTCACCAGAATATAATTTGTCTGAATCATTCAAAGTATATGCCACTTTGATTGGTTCTGTCACACCCCAACCGATGGCGGAAACATCGGGGCATGGCACTGAGTGAAACAGATTGTCCAGAAGTATCCATAACAATTATCAATACTATTCAATTTAAATAATACGTCCCATACCGTATCTCAAACAGCAAAATAATTATTACAGACAAAATTTCAGGCAAGTATTCTGTTCCGACAACTCAGATTTAAATAGACAGCAATTGTTTATCTGCTTCTAGAGACCCTTAGTTTGACCACTACATACAACTATTTGTTGGGCTCTAAAGCTTTATTCTAGCTTCAAATTCCTACCAAGTGTGCGTCTTAAGCACCTGTCACACACGTTAAAATAAAGTCAATACATAAAATGTAAAGGTGAGCATACAAGTTTGATAATAGCATATAGAGTTCGAATTCGTTTACGCATAACCAGCACGTACACATAGTGAAATGAAGCACGTTAGTTATCGGCATAGATCCATCGATACCAATGACTGCGGGTTGACTGCCCGAGGCAGTTCGCAATACATGATTACCACCGTAATCCATGCAAGTAATTGTCCTTAACAACCCCCGTGTGAACGGGTGCTGAGTCCAAACTATAGTACTATCGTTGCTAAGGCAGGTAGACAGCATTCCATGTGTAAACATAACAAACAAGCATTCATGAGCCACGTATAACATGCATTAACGGTTATCGTTCAAATAGTATTGAGTAGTGTGATTGTTGTAGTTGAATATTCGTAACGTATGTAACACCCAAAAGTGCGTAAAGCAAAAAGGGATCGAGTATACTCACAGCGGTTAATGGATTGAAGGGAGCGCTTAGCGAGTAAGGTTAGCCTGAATAGATTCGATAGCATGACGATAAGTGACACGTAAAATGGTACAAAACGTGAGAGGGTCGGATAGTGGTTCGATCGGATTACCCAGTAATCCGTGCGGATAACAATCCGTTCGGATGGTCATCCGGTCGGGCAGCTTGTCCGGTCGGATGACGATTCGAGTGGATTGTTTCTTCCTATAAGAAGAATGTGTTTTTGTATGATGGCTTGACTTTTGAAGTTTTCGTTGTAGTATTTTGAAAGCATTGAAGTATCTCTATCCATCAAGTCGATCGATCGGATGGTGGGTCGTACGGATGACAATCCGTTCGGATGGTCATCCGGTCGGACAGTGGTCCGGTCGGACGACAACTTAGTGGTGAGAGTACTTAGTGAAGGCAAGTTCACAGCAGAAGTGTCACTCGATCGGGTGTCCATCCGATCGGGTGGCAACCCTGTTAATGAACATGTTGAAAATTGTTTAAATCTTTAAAGTCTTAGTATCTCATGATCCGAAGAGTAATCCAGTCAGATGGTCATCCGATCGGATTGCAATTCGTTCAATACTCAAACTTCAGATGAGGTTGCTTAAAGGTGGGACCCAAGTGTGATCCGTTCGGATGACCTGTCCGATCGGACAGCAGTCCGGTCGGTCAGCATTCCATTCCGGTTGTTCCGTTCGTCCTACACTTGGTCGTTTTGGTGGTTTGTCGTTATGTCGAGACGTTTTGACAACGTGTTAACCAACAGAACCCCCAGTTTGACCCAGACGACTAAACCGACCAGGAATCACCCTAGTTCGGCTAGTTATCGGCTCAAGACGGTTGTTCTTGATTAACCCGAAATTGGTAGTCTCGTGGGTAGAATCCAGATCTTGAGCTAGTACAACACTACGATTGAGTGGAAGGCTAGATCAGGGTCGGATCCTATTGGCTTTAAGTACATTGAGTGCAAAAGAGTTGAAAGAATGTTAGAAACCATCTTTCAATCCTTTTTTCACCACGTTTATGTTGGGATCTTTAAAGATCTTTGTGGAAATCGGTTAGATCTAAGTTGTTCTTGGTGGATTTGAGGCCAACACATGAAGTTCTTGAAGAACACATGATGACGTCATCCTAGAACACACGAAATCTAGTGATTTCACGGTTAAAAGTTAAGATTTAAAAGATAGAAAGGTGTAAGAGTGCGTGTAGATCAAGAAAGTACGAGATTTAGGACGAGATCTTACCTTGATCGAGAGAAATCGAAGAAAAGGTGGGGAGCACGAGCTGTTCGGACAGAGGGTTTCCAAAAGTAGAAAGAATGACAATGACAGGGGTATTTATCGGATTTCCAAAAGGGGAAAGGGCTGTCCGATCGGATGGCACACTGCTCGAATGACTTATCCGGTCGGATGACATTCCGGTCGGATGGCACCTGACCTGTGGCATTGTGGCTATCCGGTCGGATGGCTATCCGGCCGGATGGCACTTGGTTCGAATGTTTGACGCGACAATTTTTGCTGAGTCGATTTCGATTGCGAGCGGTTCGATACGATAGGGTTTCCTAGTCAAATTACTTTCAGTCCCAATCACTCATATCGAGCACCATCCCTTCTCCACTAATTATCATAGTTCGATTGTGATTCGAGTTCAATGTCGATTAAGTTCGATTGCCTTTCGAGTTCGATTGCGTTTCGATTGATTACACAACACCATAAATAAACATGCACAAGTAACACATAAAGTACACACACGTATAACAATAACCAATAAGTATGGATCGAGTTGTGATTCGGTGTCGATTTGATTAGCATAGCTTGATTATTAGTTGATTAACTTTATCGCATTGTTACTTCCTATAGTTCACAGTCGTAAGTCGTTTGAATAATGCGTCGGTGGCTTGTAATTAACAACACTTACACCACATAATACAAATAAAATAAAGAAATTTCTATAAGTCAAATCCGTATCATCGATCGTTGACTTCGACCTTGACTTTGACTTTGACCTGTGAAAACATGGGGTGTTACAGCCTCCCCTTGTTTAGGGAATTTCGTCCCGAAATTAGGATGGAAGCTGCACAATGCCGTGAATCACGTTTGAGAACTTTCTCTTTCTAGACTTTCTCTTTAAACAACTACGGGTACTTCGTCTTCATGTCGCTTTCGAGTTCCCAAGTGAACTCTGCGCCTCGTTTGCCTTCCCATCGGACTTTCACGATAGGAATGCGAGATCGTCTGAGTTGCTTGGTTTGGCGATCCATGATTTCGACAGGCTTTTCCACGAAGTGTAATGTTTCGTTCACTTGCAGATCATCGAGAGAAACGTGTAAGTCGTGGTCGGCTAGGCACTTTCGGAGGTTCGACACGTGGAAAGTTGGGTGGACGTTACTAAGTTCCTCCGGTAGTTCGAGTCTGTAGGCGACTTTTCTGATTCTTTCCAGAATCTTAAAAGGTCCAACATATCGAGGCGCGAGCTTTCCTTTCTTGCCGAATCGAACCACACCCTTCCAAGGTGATACCTTTAGGAGTACGTAGTCACCAACGCCAAATTCAAGGGGCTTGCGTCGTTTATCGGCATAACTTTTCTGTCGATTCCGAGCTTTCACCAGGTTGTCTCGAATTTGGAAAATTCTGTCTGTCGTTTCTTGTAATAGCTCAGGACCGGTTAATTGCAAATGACCGACCTCGTGCCACACAATAGGCGATCGATATCTTCTTCCGTATAAAGCCTCGAATGGTGCCATTTGGATACTAGAATG
This sequence comes from Helianthus tuberosus, assembly GCA_030545235.1. NCBI lineage: Eukaryota > Viridiplantae > Streptophyta > Magnoliopsida > Asterales > Asteraceae > Helianthus > Helianthus tuberosus. Next base: position 165,518,476 of record CM060452.1, read on the forward strand.
ATAGCTGTTGTTATACGAGAATTCGACTAACGGCAGGTATTTATCCCAATTACCACCGAAGTCTATGACACACGAACGGAACATGTCTTCAAGAGTACGAATCGTTCTTTCAGTCTGACCGTCGGTTTGAGGGTGGAAAGCGGTACTTAGATTAAGCGATGTACCGAGTGCCGTTTGAAACGTTTCCCACAGTCACGAGGTAAACCGAGCATCATGATCAGAGATGATGTCACGAGGCGTCCCATGATTACAAATGATCTCGTCGGTGTAGATTCGGGCTAATCGTTCTACCTTGTAGTCTTCCCGTATTGGCAAAAAGTGCGCTGATTTAGTCAAGCGGTCGACCACAACCCAAATGCTGTTGTGACCTGATGACGTGTGCGGTAGTTTGGTTATAAAGTCCATAGCTATACTTTCCCACTTCCACATGGGAATTGGTGGTTGTTCGAGTAAGCCAGAGGGTCTTTGATGTTCAGCCTTGACTCTTGCACAAGTTAGGCATTTTTCAACGTAGAGAGCGATATCCTTTTTCATGCTCGGCCACCAGTACTTATAGCGAAGATCCTGGTACATTTTGTCGGCACCAGGATGAATAGAATACCGGGATTTGTGGGCTTCATCCATCAAGATCTGTCGCAAATTGGTTCGTTTGGGAATCCAAATTCGGTCCCGAAAGTGGAATATCCCATTCGATTTGCTCACAAGCTGGGCTCCATCGTGATAGATTCTTTCTTTCTTCAGGGTACGTTCGTTAAAACACGCGTGTTGAGCTTCGCGGATGAGAGTTTCGAGATCGTGTTGGGCTTGAACATTGCGAGTGCTAAGTAGATAGCTCCGTCTGCTAAGTGCGTCGGCAACAACATTTGCTTTGCCTGGGTGATAACGGATCTCACAGTCGTAATCGCTGAGAAGTTCTACCCATCGGCGTTGACGCATATTAAGTTCTTTCTGATTAAAGATGTGTTGTAGGCTCCTATGATCGGTGAAGATCGTACACTTGGTACCATACAGGTAGTGTCGCCAAATCTTTAATGCAAAAACAACTGCGCCTAGCTCGAGATCATGGGTCGTATAGTTCTTCTCGTGGACTTTGAGTTGACGAGATGCGTAAGCTACGACCTTGTCCCGTTGCATGAGAACACAACCAAGACCAAGGTTGGAAGCATCACAATAGACAATGAAATCATTGTTTCCGTCGGGAAATGTGAGAACAGGAGCGTTGCAAAGCATGTGCTTGAGGGTTCGAAAGGCAGACTCTTATTTAGTTCCCCAAACAAAAGGCTTGTCTTTAGGCGTGAGAGAGGTAAGCGGCACAGCGATCTTTGAGAATCCTTCGATAAATCGTCGGTAATAGCCCGCTAGTCCGAGAAAAGAGCGGACTTCAGACGGGTTCTTAGGTGTAACCCAGCTCTTAACAGCTTCAATCTTTGCAGGATCGACGTGAATACCTTGACTATTAACAATGTGACCCAGAAACTGAACTTCCTCCAACCAGAATTCGCACTTGGAGAACTTGGCATAGAGTTGGTTCCCCTGGAGTAACTCGAGAACCAAATGTAAATGTTACGCGTGTTCGGCTTTCGATTTGGAATAGATCAAGACATCGTCGATGAATACGATGACGAAACGTTCGAGATACGGTTTACACACGCGATTCATCAGATCCATGAAAACCGCTGGTGCGTTGGTTAAACCAAAAGGCATGACAACGAATTCGTAATGGGCGTAACGGGTGCGAAACATGGTTTTGGGTATATCCTCCTCTTGTATGCGCAATTGGTGATAGCCTGAACGTAGGTCGATCTTCGAGAAACACGTAGCACCTTGCAGTTGATCAAACAAATCGTCGATACGAGGTAGGGGATAGCGGTTCTTGATAGTTAACTTATTCAATTCCCGATAGTCGATGCACATCCTGAACGACCCGTCCATCTTTTTGACGAAAAGGACTGGCCCGCCCCAAGGAGAGGTGCTCGGGCGAATGAAGCCTTTTCTCAAGTAATTCCTGGAGTTGGTTTGAAAGTTCACGCATTTCCGACGGCGCGAGTCGATAAGGAGCCTTGGCAATAGGGTTGGCTCCAGGAATGAGGTCGATACGAAAGTCGATATCACGACTTGGCGGTAGTCCGGGAAGATCCTCTGGAAAAACATTAGGAAATTCTCGAACCACATGAACGTCTTTCACTTCCTTCTTCTCTTTCTTTTCCTTCTCCGCTACTACAATGTTAGCCAAGAAAGCCCTGTATTCCTTACGGAGATACTTGCTAGCTTGCACACATGACATAAGCTTGAGACCTTTCGAAGTAGTATCACCGTATACACACAATGAGTCACCATTCGCGAGCGAAAATCGAATCATCTTGTCGAAGCACACAACTTCAGCATGGTTTTCTCGAAGAAAGTCCATGCCTACTATGACGTCAAAACTTCCGAGTTGCATCGGAATAAGGTCGATTGGGAAGAGGTGACTGTTGAGCTCAAGAGTACAATCACGAAGAACAGAATTGACGGCGACGGTTCTTCCGATAGCGACTTCAACATCGAACGTCGAGGAGAGTTGGGAGCGTTTACGACTAAGGAGTTTCTCGAATTCGAACGACACAAAGCAATTATCGGCTCCAGTATCAAACAAACATGAAGCATAAATACCATTCACAAGGAACGTACCATTGACCACGTTGTTGTCGGCCTGGGCTTGACGCATGTTGATGTTGAAAGTTCTGGCGCGTGCGGCCTGTTGTTGTTGCTGCTGCTGTTGTTGCTGCTGAGGCTGCTGTTGCTCAGGCTCTTGTTTCACGACCCTGTTTGGGCACATGTTGGCGAAATGGTTCGGGTCGCCACATGCGAAGCAGGCTCTGGCTTTGACCGCGGGTGCCAGAGGAACTTGTTGACCCTGAGGGGCGGTGAGTAGAGCTTGATGAGCAGGAGCTTGTCGAATACGGCAGTTGGCAGTAAAATGGCCGTATATATTGCAATGAGCACAAAAAGGGCAAACAATGGCAGTCGGATGGTGGTAGGTACAAGTAGGGCAGAGCGGGTGTGGCCCAATGTATGCACGCTTTGCAGGCGGTGCATTGGCCACAGGCGCCGCTACTTGACGCTGTTGGGCTGGTACAGCTTGAATTGGTGCAGCAATGATCGCACAGTTCTTGTTGCTGGAACTGTTCTTTCTCTTTTTCTTCCTCTTGTTGCTCGATGTGGTGGGTTCAGCAGTTGGTGCGGTAGTAGTAGCTTGATGCAGGTGCTTCAGAGTTTTATCCCAGACACCAGCCTTGACCCTCTTGTCGTTGATTTCGGCGGCCAGTAGGTAAGTCTCTTCGATCGTCTTAGTCTTAGCCGCTTGCACGAAATCTGCGACGCAGTCGGGCAAAGCTCGGATGTACTTCTTGATTGTGATATCCGGAGTCTTGACTTGATCGGGACAGATTATGCTGAGCTGTTTGAAATGAGCAGTGAGAGCAGCATTGTCGCCTTCATGCTGATGTATGTGCCAAAATTCATCCTCTAGCTTTTGACGTTCATGAGGAGGGCATAATTCCTCTAACATGACTTCCTTGAGTTCGTCCCACGACAGTCCGTAGGCTGCATCGTTCCCTCGCTTATTCCTCTCGGCCATCCACCAGTCTAGTGCACGGGACTGGAAAACGCCAGTAGCATTCAGAGTTCGGAGGTCATTGGGGCAACCACTCTGTCGTAGTGTGACCTTAATGGAATCAAACCATTGAAATAGTGCAGTAGGACCTCCCTCTCCAGTGAATTCCTTTGGCCCACACAATTTGAATTGCTTGAAGTTGAAGGACTTGGTGGTAGCTTTAGGAGCTTCGGTCCTCGACTCCTCAGATGATTTGCTGGCATTCTCGTAAACATCACTTACGGCCTTTGCTACACTTTTAGCGATGATGGCAGCAAGGCGTTTGTCCCTCTTTTCTTGACGAGAAAGTGTGTGATGGGATCCAGATGACATTGTCTGCAGCAGACATCGTCACAGGACTCAACACATTGTATTCGAATCTCACCTCACACGTCTACTACTTACTAAAGCTCAGTAACACGCATATTCACGTAAACACATAACACATAGAGCACCAAATCGCATAACACATAAGCACGTAGAGCACAAAATCACATAACACCTAAACACGTAAAACATAGAAGCAAGGAAGCACATACGCATTTAATCACTAGAGGCAGTCAGAAAACAGAAACCTATTATTCAAAGTCTGCGATCATTCGAGAATAGCGTAGTATAAGCGTATATCGTAGTATAAAGTCGCCCATAATTCAACGATTTTGTTAACGTTTTGGGGTAGAAATGCAGTGCGAGTCATGTGTGTCGATCGAAGTGAAGGCACAAATCGATTAATTCTCCCAAAATTAAGCACGTAACAGGTAAATGCACATAAAACACATAAAATTGACGAATTATCAGAGTCAGCAGTAGCGGGCTCAGATTCGAATTACATAAAAATCGAGAGGTAGATTGTCTGCGGCTAGTAGACTTTGACTAACCAAGGTGGTTCAACTATTCACAAGGACTTGTCATTCATGTCTGGCCTTCAGAACTGTGCTTTTGCCTCGATTCTTGGGCGTTTGGCACACATCCCGTTAGTCATATCAAAACTTCAGGTCATTGGAGTACGTCGAGACCTTGGTGAGAGTTTTGTAAAATGTGCGGAACAAGTCGTCAAGGTTAGGGTTTCACCCCTGGCTTAACAACTTCGTCCCTGTTTTTGATAAAATGGAGGAGATTATTCATCAAAATATGGGTTTCACCCCTGATTTGGTATAATTCCCCCGCTGAACAAGCGTTCGTTATTGAAAATAATGAAGAGATCATTGATAAGTTGGCAAAATAGCATTGATTAAGCAATCTAGTCGGGAGTTTGCGGTTCTCACACCTAATCTCGACTTTTTCGCCCTTTTATAGTTGAAAATTCGAGTGTAATGATAGTGTAGTATGAGCGAGAATAGCGAGGAATAAGCTCGTACATAATCCCTATTGGATGTACTCGAGTCGGTCTGTTGGTTCCAAACTATAGTCTAGGTTTCTAAGACTTCGACCCGGACTAGGTCGAGTCTTGCCTAATTCCCTATAGTTATGGCTCTAATACCAATCTGTCACACCCCAACCGATGGCGGAAACATCGGGGCATGGAACTGAGCGAAACAGATTGTCCAGAAGTATCCATAACAATTATCAATATTGTTCAATTTAAATAATACGTCCCATACCGTATCTCAAACAACAAAATAATTATTACAGACAAAATTTCAGGCAAGTATTCTGTTCCGACAACTCAGATTTAAATAGACAGCAATTGTTTATCTGCTTCTAGAGACCCTTAGTTTGACCACTACAGACAACTATTTGTTGGGCTCTAAAGCTTTATTCTAGCTTCAAATTCCTACCAAGTGTGCGTCCTAAGCACCTGTCACATACGTTAAAATAAAGTCAATACATAAAATGTAAAGGTGAGCATACAAGTTTGATAATAGCATATAGAGTTCGAATTCGTTTACGCATAACCAGCACGTACACATAGTGAAATGAAGCACGTTAGTTATCGGCATAGATCCATCGATACCAATGACTGCGGGTTGACTGCCCGAGGCAGTTCGCAATACATGATTACCACCGTAATCCATGCAAGTAATTGTCCTTAACAACCCCCGTGTGAACGGGTGCTGAGTCCAAACTTTAGTACTATCGTTGCTAAGGCAGGTAGACAGCATTCCATGTGTAAACATAACAAACAAGCATTCATGAGCCACGTATAACATGCATTAACGGTTAGCGTTCAAATAGTATTGAGTAGTGTGATTGTTGTAGTTGAATATTCGTAACGTATGTAACACCCAAAAGTGCGTAAAGCAAAAAGGGATCGAGTATACTCACAGCGGTTAATGGATTGAAGGGAGCGCTTAGCGAGTAAGGTTAGCCTGAATAGATTCGATAGCATGACGATAAGTGACACGTAAAATGGTACAAAACGTGAGAGGGTCGGATAGTGGTTCGATCGGATTACCCAGCAATCCGTGCGGATAACAATCCGTTCGGATGGTCATCCGGTCGGGCAGCTTGTCCGGTCAGATGACGATTCGAGTGGATTGTTTCTTCCTATAAGAAGAATGTGTTTGTGTATGATGGCTTGACTTTTGAAGTTTTCGTTGTAGTATTTTGAAAGCATTGAAGTATCTCTATCCATCAAGTCGATCGATCGGATGGTGGGTCGTACGGATGACAATCCGTTTGGATGGTCATCCGGTCGGACAGTGGTCCGGTCGGACGGCAACTTAGTGGTGAGAGTACTTAGTGAAGGCAAGTTCACAGCAGAAGTGTCACTCGATCGGGTGTCCATCCGATCGGGTGGCAACCCTGTTAATGAACATGTTGAAAATTGTTTAAGTCTTTAAAGTCTTAGTATCTCATGATCCGAAGAGTAATCCAGTTAGATGGTCGTCCGATCGGATTGCAATTCGTTCAATACTCAAACTTCAGATGAGGTTGCTTAAAGGTGGGACCCAAGTGTGATCCGTTCGGATGGCAATCCGTTCGGATGACCTGTCCGATCGGACAGCAGTCCGGTCGGTCAGCATTCCATTCCGGTTGTTCCGTTCGTCCTACACTTGGTCGTTTTGGTGGTTTGTCGTTATGTCGAGACGTTTTGACAACGTGTTAACCAACAGAACCCCCAGTTTGACCCAGACGACTAAACCAACCAGGAATCACCCTAGTTCGGTTAGTTATCGGCTCGAGATGGTTGTTCTTGATTAACCCGAAATCGGTAGTCTCGTGGGTAGAATCCAGATCTTGAGCTAGTACAACACTACGATTGAGTGGAAGGCTAGATCAGGGTCGGATCCTATTGGCTTTAAGTACATTGAGTGCAAAAGAGTTGAAAGAATGTTAGAAACCATCTTTCAATCCTTTTTTCACCACGTTTATGTTGGGATCTTTAAAGATCTTTGTGGAAATCGGTTAGATCTAAGTTGTTCTTGGTGGATTTGAGGCCAACACATGAAGTTCTTGAAGAACACATGATGACGTCATCCTAGAACACCCGAAATCTAGTGATTTCACGGTTAAAAGTTAAGATTTAAAAGATAGAAAGGTGTAAGAGTGCGTGTAGATCAAGAAAGTACGAGATTTAGGACGAGATCTTACCTTGATCGAGGGAAATCGAAGAAAAGGTGGGGAGCACGAGCTGTTCGGACAGAGGGTTTCCAAAAGTAGAAAGAATGACAATGACAGGGGTATTTATAGGATTTCCAAAAGGGGAAAGGGCTGTCCGATCGGATGGCACACTGCTCGGATGACTTATCCGGTCGGATGACATTCCGGTCGGATGGCACCTGACCTGTGGCATTGTGGCTATCCGGTCGGATGGCTATCCGGCCGGATGGCACTTGGTTCGAATGTTTGACGCGACGATTTTTGCTGAGTCGATTTCGATTGCTAGCTGTTCGATACGATAGGGTTTCCTAGTCAAATTACTTTCAGTCCCAATCACTCATATCGAGCACTATCCCTTCTCCACTAATTATCATAGTTCGATTGTGATTCGAGTTCGATGTCGATTAAGTTCGATTGCCTTTCGAGTTCGATTGCGTTTCGATTGCTTACCACAACACCATAAATAAACATGCACAAGTAACACATAAAGTACACACACGTATAACAATAACCAATAAGTATGGATCGAGTTGCGATTCGGTGTCGATTTGATTAGCATAGCTCGATTATTAGTTGATTAACTTTATCACATTGTTACTTCCTATAGTTCACAGTCGTAAGTCGTTTGAATAATGCGTCGGTGGCTTGTAATTAACAACACTTACTCCACATAATACAAATAAAATAAAGAAATTTCTACAAGTCAAATCCGTATCATCGGTCGTTGACTTCGACCTTGACTTTGACTTTGACCTGTGAAAACACGAGGTGTTACAGGTTCGTCATTCAAATTAGATTTTGATAACAAGAATTCTTTATTGTAAACCCGTTTGACCGACGACTTTGGACTATCAACTGATGATGAACTCAAACTTTTGGACTCCGACTTTGACTCTGACTCCTCATCCTTATCCAACACCTGATCGACCACTTTCTTTATTAACTCAGACTCATGATCAGTGTCATACGATGTGAACGTGACGTCAATGTTTTCTGGTAAATCATCAGTTGTTTCAGACTTTAACTTTATATTGACTGCCTTTTTGACTTGCTCCTCATTTGGTTTTCTGGAAAATAACCTTCCCAAATCGGAGGCGGACACTTGTTATAATTTGCACTTTGTTTCTTACCAGTATCCTTCTCTTCAGGCTTCTTGTCTTGAAATGCTTCAAACCTGCAACAGTTGGATAAATTCGATCAATCAAATAATCAGAACTAGAATAACTTTGCAACAATCGTCTAATTCTTTCATTTTCAATCCCTCCAACTCTTGTTTCAGCTTTGCACATTCTTCAATGTAGTAATTGATAGCCTTTTGCTTTGACATCATCATAGCATTCATCATAGTCAACGCATCTTCTCTTTCAGAATTTGTCTTTTGTAGACCATTCACTGTTCTATTCAACACATCATACGATTCTTTCACATAATTGAGATTGAACAGTAATTTTTATTTCATCTCATTTTGCTTACTCAATTTCTCATCTTTCTCTTCACACTGCTTGCATGAATCCAAACATTTTAAGCAAGGTTTTATGACTTCAACAATTTTTTTACTTCGATAATCTTTTCAACTTCAATTATCTTTTCAGCAACTTCAACTTCCTTTTCAGCAAACTCAACTCCTTTACTCTGTTCAGACTTCACTTCTTGTGCAACAATCTCGCTTTTTACCTGTTTCTGATTCTTTGCTGCACGTTTCTCCTTTAGCTTTTCCAAACGATCTGCAAAATAAAATTGAAAACTTTCAGGAGATAAATGAGTTTTTTCAATATTAATATGCTTTTCTTCCTCATCATCACTGTCGTCAGTTGATGATTGATTAAACACTTGTTACTGTTCTGAACTATCATCTGAAGAACTAGAATCATCATCTTGATTCTTTTCCTCACTTGCAAATACTTTCATCCATTCAGTCATCAAATCTGGCTCTTGAACTATTTGAGCAATGAGAGCTACTACTTTTGAATCAGGCGGAATATATTTGTCCCAACTGAAACCTTCTGCCACTTTTTCATCATCTTGATCAATTATGCCAAAATAAGCTTTCTTATTTGCTTCTTCGATCATTTTAGCATGTGCAGTTTGTGGTTCTTTTTGTTGATAAGGTTGATGAGCAACTTGTTGATATATGGCTTTTCGATAATAATCATTACCACCAAATGGATTCTTTGCTCCACTTGCTTCTCGACTGGCACATTCCCTCTTGAAATGTCCTTTTCCCTGCATCGAAAACAAGTAACTTTAGATTTATCAAAACCCAAAGTAGATACATTTGCATCCAGGAAATCATCTCTCCCTGTAATCATCTTGAATTTTTCAGCTCTTCTTAAAACACGCGCTAAACACCACTTGATATCCATCAGCTCCATTTCCTCAGCATCGATCTGATCGTAATCCTCTTTTGTCAACATAGGATTTCCGATCCTTCCTGCAACCAATCCCTCATATGATTCTAACACAGTAGCAAGTAACGACATATGACTTTTAGCCACTTCTTCAGAAAAATTTTGACCATTCTGAAGATGCAACGCAATGTTGCAATGTAAAATTTGACCATTACGGCTGTTTGAACTTTGAAACTGATGACTTGATGTAGATTCTTTCGGATTAACACTTGGATATGATGAAAATCCACTACTGCTGTTTGAACTTTGATTGATTGATCCAGATGAGTTTTCTGCACTAAAAGCAGTTTGGATTTTCGAACTTGCTTCGACATTCTGAACACTCCCTTTGAAGTACATCTTAACATCTTGTTGTGCACTTTGATTACTCATTCTAGCAATCTTTTGTTGCTCAAGATCTTGTCCTTCAATCTTTTCTATGAACTGAGAAATTGTCAAACCTTCATATTCTCCAGTATTCTTTAATATCATCACAAATGTACCCGATTCTTTCTGAGTTAAAGCATCAGCTAATTTGTCAACCCATTCCTCACGATCTTTGTTGATATTTAACAATGACATTGACCGTACTAAGTGACAATATCTTTCAATCAATTTCTTTATATCTTCTCCCGGCAAACTTATAAATAAATCAAATTCTTTCTTTAACAATGATTTTTTACTCTTGATCATCTTCTCACTTCCCTCAAACTTAATTCGAAGTGCTTCCCAAATTGAACGTGAAGTCTTATCATGTTGAAGCAATAAAAATATATCTTCTTTAATAGCTTGATGGAGTAAACTAATCATCATATTTTCTGCTTTGTACATGTCTCGTTCTTTATCCGTAAATTCAAAAATTTTCTTTTCAACTCCCAAGTCTGTACGTGGTAGTGCATACTTTTTCTCAACACACTCCCAAGATCTCAAATGATTAGCTTGAACCCAGTTTTCAAACCGATCTTTCCAACCATAATACTCTTCAATTCCCATTAGCTTCGGGGGTTTTTGTAAAGTTCCAGTTTCATTTTCCATGTTCATGCTTTGAGCAATGGTTGCCGGAGTAGTCGGGGCAGTAGCAAATGCGTTATAAAACTCTTCTTCCATGTTTCGGAGAAATTTTTCACAAAACAGTTACTTTCAAACGAAATACAATTTCACACGAAATGAATTTGGTGCGAAATAAAAAACTGGTACGAAATACCCTGCAAGACAACTTCAAACGAAATGAGCTATCACACGAAATAAGATGCTTTCGTACGAAATAGGTGATTTCGTATGAAATAACAAAATTTTCAAGCGAAATGAAGTGGTTTCGTACGAAATAGGTGATTTCGTGCGAAATACAACACTCTTTCAAACGAAATAACAATCTGGTACGAAATAGGTCTATTTCGTGCAAAATACCAAATGCTATTCCGTGCGAAATACTGCTGATGTCATCATCTCGAACTGTTTTTGTTCAATTGATCAGGTTTTAGTTCGAATTTAGGCCAATTCTTTCAAGGCTTTGTTAAAACACAGTTTCGCATATAATGTGTGAAATTCAAGTCATTTTAACCGTTAAACCTTGTTTAATTTTGAAAAGAAGGTGTAGAAAACAGATTTTTAAGCTGAATCGGTAAGAACTCCTCCTCCTGAGCTCTGATACCACTTGTAGGATCATTTGCACGACCAAACGAGTCTTTCAGAAGAGTTTTTGCTCAATACGAAAGGCGGAAACAGACGTATCGAGGTGATTCAGCTTACAATTCACTTTAAACTGTCTTTTGATTGATATAACAACGTTTTACAGCGACTAGACACTTCGGCAGCTGTTCGGTACTGAAACCGGAAAGTTACAAATGACAAGGCATCTCAAGTATTTATAGGCTGGGGTACTTCGTACGAAATAGTTCACACGAAATCAAGTTCCACGAAATAGTCATTTTGTGCGAAATAGCCAACTGATTTCGTGCGAAATAGTTGTTGCCTATTTCGTGCGAAATTAACCTTTTAACATGTTTTCTCATTTTGCGTGCCCTGATCTATACAATCTAATACAAGACTCGATATAAGACGAAGTCGACAGACGTATGCACCAACATTAATCGCTAATCACATCGCAATCGCGTCGCAACTTGAACCGTATGTTCTGAATATTGTTTTACGTGTGTGTGATATTATGTGTTACTTGTGCATGATTATATTATGTTTGTGGTGATTAATCGAAAACGCAATCGCAACTCTATCACAACGCAATCTCATCGCGAACTAGAAACGCAAGTTTATTTATGTTGTCGTATGTTAGTTATGTTATTTGTGTAACTACTATTTGAATCTATCGCATCGCTTAATCGACACTCGCTTAAACGCATCGCAACGCTCAACGCATGAAACGAAACATCGAAACCCAACTCACTCGAGCCCTTCGACCGAATGACCATTCGATGGAATGGTCATCCGTCCGGATGACCATCCGATCGGATGGCCATCCGATTGGACTGGCCTCCGATCCGTCACCCTGCACTGCCTTTCCTCCTCTGTTACCTATAAATTGCACCTGTCACATCACATGAACAGTGATGTGACAGCTCTCGTTCGACCAGCACATTTTTGGGTTATTTTCTCTCGATTTCTCGCGATTCTTGTAAGTTTCTACCTCAAATCTTGTACTTCTATGATCTACACACACATCTTCATCATTTTCACCATCAAATCTTATCTTTTAATCATGAAATCGGCTGATTTGGGGTGATCTAGGATGATGTCATCATGAGTTCTTAGAAACTTCAAAGTGTGACCTCATTCCACCAAGAACAACTCAGATCTGAGAGATTTCAACATGTTTAAACACTGATTTCACCTAAATCTATAACATTTTCAAACCAATTTAAGTTCTTTCAATTCTTTTACACTCTTGCACTCAAAACTAGTAGAAACGGAGCTCATTCAGGCCTTCCACTCATTCTTTAGTGAAGTGTCAGTCTGAGAACTGATTCCTATCGACAAGACAACCGACTAGTGGGTGAACATGAACAACCGTCACAAACAGTCAACTGATCAGACGGGGTGATTCCCATCCGATCGGATGACTTGGACTTGGTGGATGTTTCCGTTGTTTAACGCGTTGTCATACCGTCTCGGTCAACCCGCAAACTTTTCAAACTTAATAAATCTTACAAGTTTTAACCGATCAGGTCACCGAACGAACTGCCGTCCGATCAGATTGCCATCCAATCGAACGACAATCCGATCAGATGACTTGTGGTCTCAACACTTAAACATTTTTACAAATTTTCAAAGATCATTAGTTTCCAACGAATAGTCATCCGATCACATGACCATCCGATCGAACGACTATTCCAATAGGAACTTGTTTTGTGAAGTGTCTCACTTGGAACGGATCGCCATCCGAGCGAACGGCCATCCGGCCGGACGACCATTCGACCGGACGACCTGAAAGGTAGAGATACTTCTCTCATTTTAAAATGCTACAACGAAAACTTAAAAGCCATCATACACAAACACATTCATCCCAAACGAATGACAATCCGACCGAATGGCCATCCATCCGGATGACCATCCGTCCAGATTGTCATCCAATCGAATGACCACCCGTCCGGATTGTCATCCGATCGGATGAACCTTCGCCACTCAGTTCACGCGACACTGTTTAGCGCACCGTTCATCGCTTATGCTATCGTTCTATAATCAGGCTAACTTTCCAGCGCTCCCTTCTATGCAATTCAAGACTGTGTTTGTTTTAAACACGCTCTGTGAGTATACTCGAACCCTTTTCGCTTTACGCACTTTTGGGTGTTACATACGTTACTTATTCAAATCACAATCGACACACAACGCAAACACTTTTATACGTTGAACATTATTGCATGTTATACGTGTTACTCGATGAATGCTTGTATGTTATGTTTACACAGTGATTGTTGCCTGACACCTTAGCAACGATAGTACTATAGTTTGGACTCAGTACCTATCATGGACAGGGGTTGTTAAGGGCTTTACTTCACGTGTCACAGTGGTGATATGTGTTGCACATTCTACTACTCGCAGTCACGTCTGTGCATATTTCATTGTTGATAACCTTCTAGCTTCACTTTGCTACATTTTACATGCTGGTTATGCGTAAACCGATTTCGTTATCTATTATACTACTAAACTTGTATGCTCACCTTTACACTATGTGTATTGACCTCTACTTTAACGTATGTGACAGGTGTTTGAGATGCTAGGATGCTTTCTATGTGGAAACAAGTTAGGAAGAGTCTAGAAACAAACAATTAATATTTTGAGTTGTCGGAACTATGATTTGTCTTGAGATATCTATGTCTGTAATAACTGCTTTATTTTGATAAGTTATGGTATGGGACATAATGTTAATCATCTGGTAATTTAGTTGTTATGGATTTCTCTTGGACAAATCTGTTTCACTCAGTGCCTCACCCCGATGTTTCCGCCATCGGTTGGTGTGTGACAGATTGGTATCAGAGCCATAACTATAGGGAATTAGGCAAGACTCGACCTAGTCTGGGTCGACGTCTTAGAAACGACCTAGTCTATAGTCTAAGCACCAAGAACGCCTTGTGCGAACCCGGTAGGGGTTCCGCGCGAGCATATTTCTGCTATTTCCACCGACTCGCAACCATACTATACTCTATCCGCCTTTCCTAAGGCTGGAATACTATCACTTAGCCTTTCCTAAGGCTAGCACCGCACACTATTTACAAAAGTGAACGAGTGATTAGATCGAGACTAGGTGTGAAAAACGCTAACTCTCGATTGGACCGCTTGTTCGACGCGCGATTTTTATTATAAACACGAGAATTTACGTTGAATCAGGAGTGAAATCCATACTTTGACGCAATTCCCTATCTCGAGATTCTATCACACAAACAGCAACGTAGCCGTTAAGTTAGGGGTAAAACCCGAATCTTGATGACTTGTTCCGTTCTTTATTTTGGTTTTACAAAACTCTCACCAAAGTCCTGATGGATTCCAATTACTCGGGTTGCGTGAATAAACGAAGGGATGCGTGCCAATCACCGTATGACGGTGATAGAGCACAGTCTATTAGGCCGAAACGTGCACTCGAAGTCCTTGAGAATAGTCGAATCACTTTGGGTAGTCGACGACTATTAGCCAAGACAATCTTCGATTTCATGTATTTCGATTCTGAGACTGCAACCGCTGACTCTGTGATTTATCGCTTTTATGAGGGAATTTTATGTGTTTTATGTGGTTTTACATGTTTATGTGTTTCGATTTTTGGTGATTATTACGCTTTTCATTGTTCGCTTTGATCAACACACACAACTCGCACAGCACATCTATCTCAATACGCTAACAAATCGTTGCTACTCTGTGAACCAAATCGCATGCTGTGTTACTCGCTTATGCTATATTACTCGCTATGCTACTCGCTGTGTTACTCGCTAATCGCAATCGCTACTCTTGAACGTGCTCTCGCGACCTTGAATGATAGGTGAATATGTGCAATATATGTAGGTGAATACGTGCAAAATATAGTGTGGTTTTGGTGAGCTATGTGGTTATGTGTTTAAGTGCTTATGTGCTTACGTGCTTATGTGGAAT
Source organism: Helianthus tuberosus (assembly GCA_030545235.1). Classification (NCBI taxonomy): domain Eukaryota; kingdom Viridiplantae; phylum Streptophyta; class Magnoliopsida; order Asterales; family Asteraceae; genus Helianthus; species Helianthus tuberosus. The sequence continues at coordinate 165,533,629 of CM060452.1, forward strand.
ACGTGCCTATGTGATTGTGTGACTATGTGTTATACGTAGATGTGTTCCTAAGCTTTATTTAGTAGTAGTGCGTGTGAGGTGAGATTCGATTATATAGTGTTTGAGCCCTATGGAGATGTCTGTTGCTGACAATGTCGTCATTTGGATCACGTCACTCCTGCGCTGCACGCCGCAACCATGAGGACAAACGCATCGCTGCTCTAGTCGCTAAACAAATGGCTAAAGTTATCCCACAAATCGTCAATAAGCTTAATGAGAACACCAGCAAGTCCTCTGAGGAATCAAGGACTGACTCGCCTAAGGGTACTTTAAGCAGTTTAAGGTCTGTGGCCCAAAAACTTCACGGGCGAAGACGGACCAAGCGCAATTTTTCAATGGTTCGACTCAATCGAAGTCACGCTACGTCAGAGCGGATGTCCCGAAAACCTACGAACTGTCAACGCAACCGGCGTCTTCCAATCCAGGGCTCTGGAGTGGTGGACAACCGAAAGGAACAGACGTGGGAATGATGCAGCCTTTGGGCTCACTTGGGATGAGTTGAAAGAATCCATGAAGAAGGAATTTTGCCCACCCCATGAGCTCCAGAAGCTGGAGAATGAGTTCTGGCACATCAAGCAGGATGGTGGCGATAACATTGGTCTAACTGCCCGCTTCAAACAGCTGAGTATCATTTGCCCAAGCTAGGTGGCAACACTTGAAATGACGATCAAGAAGTATATCCGTGCTTTACCGGATTATGTTGCTGACTTCGTGCAAGCCGCAAAGACAACAACAATTGAAGAAACCTACCTACTCGCTGCCGAGATTAATGATAAGCGAGTTCTCGCTGGGTACTTCAAGAACGCTCTGAAGATTCTTCATCAAGCTACCGCCGCACCCACCGCTGAAACCGCCGCACCACAAGCTTCCAAGTCCTCCCGCCGTAAGAGAAAGAACAACAACAACAGTAGCAAGAACTGTACAGGGATAGCTGCTACACCATTGAAAGCCATCACTGCTCAACCCCAACCCCAAAACAGCCAAGTAGCGGCACCGGTGACTAACGCACCGCTGGCCAAGCGTGCATATACTGGTCCACACTCGGCATGCCCTACCTGTACCTATCATCATCCCGTAGGGAATGCTTGCAGATTCTGTGTTCACTGCAACATGTACGGCCACTTTACTGCCAATTGCCGTACTGGTCCACGCCAAGCTCCAGCTCAAGCTCAAGGTCAATCTCCTGCACCACGAGCTCTCCTTCCTGCTCCCCAGGGCCAACAAGCAGCTCCTGCCCCCGCAGCTCATGCAAGAGCCTGCTTTGCATGTGGTGATCCCAACCACTTTGCAAACATGTGCCCCAACAGAGTGGTGAAGCAAGAGCCATAGCAGCAGCCGCAACAACATCAGCAGCAGCAACAGCCAGCAGCCCGCGGGCGTGCTTTCAACATCAACGCCCGCCAGGCTCAAGCAGATAACAATGTGGTTAATGGTACGTTCCTCGTAAATGGTATATATTCTTCGTGTTTATTTGATACTAGAGCCGATAACTGTTTTGTGTCGTTAGAATTCGAAAATCTCCTAAATCGTAAGCGCGCCCATCTCCCTACGACGTTCGACGTTGAAGTTGCCACTGGAAGAACCGTTACTGTTCATTCTGTTCTTCGTGATTGTACGCTTGAACTCAACAATCAAGTCTTTCCTATCGATCTTATCCCGATGCAGATCGGTAGTTTCGATATCATAGCTGGCATGGATTTTCTTCGTGAAAATCGTGCTGAAGTTGTTTGTTTTGATAAAATGATTCATTTCTCGCTCGCTAACGTTAATCAACTTTGTGTCTATGGTGAAGTCGCATCGAAGAACCTCAAACTTATGTCGTGTATCCAGGCAAGCAAGTATCTCCGCAAGGAATACAAAGCTTTCCTGGTACACATCGTAGTAGCGGAGGAAAAGGAAAATAAGGCAATGGATAAGGTGCCTGTGGTTCGTGATTTTCCTAAAGTCTTTCCCGATGATTTACCTGGTTTACCCTCGAGTTGTGATATTGAATTTCATATCGACCTCATTCCTGGAGCGAATCCTGTTGCTAAAGCTCCTTATCGTCTAGCTCCGTCCGAAATGTGCGAACTCTCGAGTCAACTCTAGGAATTACTTGACAAAGGCTTCATTCGCCCTAGCACCTCTCCTTGGGGCGCACCAGTTCTTTTCGTCAAAAAGAAGGACGGGTCGTTCCGGATGTGCATTGACTATAGGGAGTTGAATAAGCTGACTATCCAGAATCGCTATCCCCTGCCCCGAATCGATGATTTGTTTGACCAATTACAAGGTGCTATGTGTTTTTCGAAGATCGATTTACGCTCAGGCTATCACCAGCTACAAATCCAGGAGGAGGATATACCGAAGACCGCTTTCCGAACCCAATACGGCCATTATGAATTCGTCGTAATACCCTTTGGTCTAACCAATGCACCCGCGGTTTTCATGGGTTTGATGAATCGCGTGTGTAAACCATTTCTTGACCGTTTCGTCATCGTATTCATCGACGACATCCTTATCTATTCGAAGTCGAAAGCCGAACACGCGCAGCATCTACGTTTGGTTCTCGAACTACTCCAAGGGAATCGACTCTATGCCAAGTTCTCCAAGTGTGAATTCTGTCTGGAGGAGGTTTAATTCCTCGGTCACATCGTCAATAGTCAAGGTATACACGTCGACCCCGCGAAGATCGAAGCTATTAAGAGTTGGGTTACTCCAAGGTCACCATCCGATGTTCGTTCATTCCTTGGATTGGCGGGCTATTACCGTCGATTCATTACTGACTTTTCTAAAATCGTTGTCCCGCTTACTTCTTTGACGCATAAAGACAAGCCTTTTGTTTGGGGAACCAAGCAAGAGACTGCCTTTCAAACTCTCAAGCATATGCTCTGCAATGCTCCTATCCTCGCTCTACCTGACGGAAACGATGACTTCGTTGTCTATTGTGATGCCTCGAACCTTGGTCTCGGTTGTGTTCTCATGCAACGGGACAAGGTTATCGCGTACGCCTCTCGACAGATCAAGATCCATGAGAAGAACTATACGACCCACGACCTCGAGCTAGACGCCGTTGTTTTTGCATTGAAGATTTGGCGACACTATTTTTACGGTACCAAGTGTACGGTCTTCACCGACCATAAGAGTTTACAATACATCCTCAACCAAAAAGAACTGAATATGCGTCAACGCTGATGGGTTGAACTTCTCAACGATTACGACTGTGAGATTCGTTATCACCCTGGCAAAGCAAATGTTGTGGCCGACGCTCTAAGCAGATGAAGCTATTTGCATAGCGTTCGTAATACTCACGCTCAACACGACCTCGAAGCCTTGATTCGTGACGCTCAGCACGCCTGCTCTGTTGAAGATATCATGCGAGAGGAAATGAAAAAGTGTGGTGCTGAATCGCACTTTGTCACCAAATCGAACGGTATCTATTACTATCTAGATCGCATCTGGATTCCAAGTCGCAATAACCTTCGAGACATATTGTTGACCGAAGCGCACAAGTCTCGATACTCTATTCATCCTGGTGCCGACAAGATGTACCATGACCTTCGTCTACGGTATTGGTGGCCTGGAATGAAGAAGGATATCGCAATCTATGTTTCGAAGTGCCTGACTTGTTCGAAAGTCAAGGCCGAGCAACAAAGACCCTCTGGGTTGCTTGTGCAACCCGAGATCCTGATGTGGAAATAGGAAAGCATAGCCATGGACTTTATAACGAAACTTCCGCGTACACCTTCAGGTCACGATAGCATCTGGGTTATCGTTGACCATTTGACTAAATTTGATCATTTTCTGCTAATACGAGAAGACTTTAAGGTAGAAAAATTAGCCCGAATCTACACTGACGAAATCATCTGTCGACACGGGACGCCTCGTGATATCATCTCTGACCGCGATGGTCGGTTTACCTCGCGTCTTTGGGAAATGTTTCAATCTGCTCTCGGTACTACTCTTAATCTAAGTACGGCTTTCCATCCCCAAACCGATGGTCAGATTGAAAGAACGATTCGTACCCTTGAAGACATGCTTCGCTCGTGTGTCATAGATTTCGATGGTAATTGGGACGCGCACTTGCCTTTGGTCGAATTCTCATACAATAACAGTTATCATTCTAGCATTCAAATGGCACCATTTGAGGCACTATACGGAAGAAAATGTCGATCGCCGATTGTGTGGCATGAGATCGGAGATGCGCAAATAACCGGTCCTTAGCTGCTGCAAGAAACGACTGACAAAATCCTCCAAATTCGAGACAATCTGCTGAAAGCTCGGAGTCGCCAGAAAAGTTACGCCGATAGACGCAGCAAGCCCCTTGAATTTGACGTTGGCGATCACGTACTCCTAAAGGTTTCACCTTGGAAGGGGGTGATTAGATTCGGCAAGAAAGGGAAACTCGCGCCTCGATATGTTGGACCCTTTAAAATCCTGGAAAGGATTGGCAAGGTAGCCTATAGACTTGAACTACCGGAGGAACTTAGCAATGTCCACCCGACTTTCCATGTTTCGAACCTCAAAAAGTGTCTGGCTGAGCAGAATTTACACGTACCACTTGAGGATCTACAAGTGGACGAAACCTTACACTTCGTGGAGAAGCCTGTCGAGATCATGGATCGAGAAACCAAGAAACTCAGGCGCTCATGCATTCCCATTGTGAAGGTTCACTGGGAAGGCAAACGCGGCGCAGAGTTCACCTGGGAACTCGAAAGTGACATGAAGGCGAAGTATCCACAGCTGTTTGTTACGCCTACGGCCCAATTTTGGGACGAAATTCCCTAAGTAGGGGAGGATGTAACAACCCGCGTCTTTGAAGTCAAAGTACAAGTCAAAGGAAGAAAAGATTACTAAATGCGATCTGTCACTCCTTGCTTATTATTGATTGTACTCTTTGACTTGTCAATCGATGTCCTTAATTTGTATACTTTAGTTGTATTATGTGGAGTAAATGCTAATAATCGCAGTTTAATCGCATGTTAATCGCTAATCTATTTATCGCTAATCGCATCGCAATCGCGTCGCAACTTGAACCGCATGTTCTGAATATTTTTTTACGTGTGTGTGATATTATGTGTTACTTGTGCATGATTATATTATGTTTGTGGTGATTAATCGAAAACGCAATCGCAACTCTATCGCAACGCAATCTCATCGCGAACTGGAAACGCAAGTTTATTTATGTTTTCGTATGTTAGTTATGTTATTTGTGTGACTACTACTTGAATCTATCGCATCGCTTAATCGACACTCGATTAAACGCATCGCAACGCTCAACGCACGAAACAAAACATCGAAACCCAACTCACTCGAGCCCTTCGATCGATTGACCATACAATCAAATGGTCATCTGTCCGGATGACCATCCGATCGGATGGCCATCCGATCGGACTGCCCTCCGATCCGTCACCCTGCACCGCCTTTCCTCTTCTGTCACCTATAAATATCACCTGTCACATCACATGAACAGTGATATGACAGCTCTCGTTCGACCAGCACACTTTTGGGCTATTTTCTCTCAATTCCTCGTGATTCTTGTAAGTTCCTACCTCAAATCTTGTACTTCTATGATCTACACACACATCTTCATCATTTTCACCATCAAATCTTAACTTTTAACCATGAAATCGGCTGATTTGGGGTGATCTAGGATGATGTCATCTTGAGTTCTTAGAAACTTCAAAGTGTGACCTCATTCCACCAAGAACAACTTAGATCTGAGAGATTTCAACATGTTTAAACATTGATTTCACCTAAATCTAAACATTTTCAAACCAATTTAAGTTCTTTCAATTCTTTTACACTCTTGCACTCAAAACTGATAGAAACGGAGTTCATTCAGGCCTTCCACTCATTCTTTAGTGAAGTGTCAGTCTGAGAACTGATTCCTATCGACGAGACAACCGACTAGCGGGTGAACATGAACAACCGTCACAAACAGTCAACTGATCAGACGGGGTGATTCCCATCCGATCGGATGACTTGGACTTGGTGGATGTTTCCGTTGTTTAACGCGTGTCATACCGTCTCGGTCAACCCGCAAACTTTTCAAACTCAACAAATCTTACAAGTTTTAACTGATCAGGTCACCGAACGAACTGCCGTCCGATCGGATTGCCATCCAATCGAACGACAATCCGATCGGATGACTTGTGGTCTCAACACTTAAACATTTTTACAAATTTTCAAAGATCATTAGTTTCCAACGAATAGTCATCCGATCAGATGACCATCCGATCGAATGACTATTCCACTTGGAACTTGTTTTGTGAAGTGTCTCACTTGGAACGGATCGCCATCCGAGCGAATGGCCATCCGGCCGGACGACCGTTCGACCGGACGACCTGAAAAGGTAGAGATACTTCTCTCATTTTAAAATGCTACAACGAAAACTTCAAAGCCATCATACACAAACACATTCATCCCAAACGAATGACAATCCGACCGGATGACCATCCGTCCGGATTGTCATCCGCTCGAATGACCACCCGTCCGAATTGTCATCCTTCGCCACTCAGTTCACGCGACACTGTTTAGTGCACCGTTCATCGCTTATGCTATCGTTCTGTAATCAGGCTAACTTTCCAGCGCTCCCTTCAATCCAATTCAAGACTGTGTTTATTTTAAACACGCTCTGTGAGTATACTCGAACCCTTTCCGCTTTACGCACTTTTGGGTGTTACATACGTTACTTATGCAAATCACAATCGACACACAACTCAAACACTTTTATACGCTGACCGTTATTGCATGTTATACGTGTTACTCGATGAATGCTTGTATGTTATGTTTACACAGTGATTGTTGCCTGACACCTTATCAACGATAGTACTATAGTTTGGACTCAGCACATGTCGTCGACAGGGGTTGTTAAGGGCTTTACTTCACGTGTCACAGTGGTGATATGTGTTGCGCATTCTACAACTCGCAGTCACGTCTGTGCATATTTCATTGTCGATAACCTACTAGCTTCACTTTGCTACATGTTACATGCTGGTTATGCGTAACCCGATTTCGCTACCTATTATACTACTAAACTTGTATGCTCACATTTACACTATGTGTATTGACCTCTACTTTAACGTATGTGACAGGTGTTTGAGATGCTAGGATGCTTGCTATGTGGAAACAAGTTAGGAAGAGTCTAGAAACAAACAATTAATATTTTGAGTTGTCGGAACTATGATTTGTCTTGAGATATCTATGTCTGTAATAATTGCTTTATTTTGATAAGTTATGGTATGGGACATAATGTTAATTATCTGGTAATTTATTTGTTATGGATTTCTCTTGGACAAATCTGTTTCGCTCAGTGCCTCACCCCGATGTTTCCGCCATCGGTTGGGGTGTGACACCGGTTCACTACCGTTTTTTACCTTCATATGCTGGTACCGTAACCGGTATTTTCGGTATCAGTACCGATTCTGTATCGGTTGGCACCAAGCTCATCCCTAACCTTGAAACTAAAAAAAGAAAAAATTAAAAGTTAAAGAAAATCAACACAAAAAAGTTGTACGATACCGTTGTTCGTACGGTAATCGTGATCAGGGATGAGCAAATGGTACTGGGTAGCATCATTGACTTTCCCGAACCAAAAGATTTCCAATATCAATTGGGCACCAACTTTTGGCGTTTTCTGTATTAGTGCCGGTTTTTACCTTCATGTACTGATACCGAACAGGATCGTGCCGGTATTTTCGATAGCAGTACTGATTCGATACCGGTTGACACCAAGCTTATTCCAACCCCTGATATTAAAAAAAGGATTAAAGTTAAAAAAAATAAAGAAAATAACTATTATTATAATATTAAAATAATAAAAGTAATAAAAAACGATATATTATTATAATATTAAAATCACTATTCATTTAATTTCGTTTATTAATATTAATTAATTAATTAATTAATAATTAATAATTAATTAATAATTAATTAATAATTAATTAATAATTAATAATATATAGTAGTAATAGTAATTGTCATGGGCCTTTGTTTCTTTATGCTTGGTGTCACTAAACTCTGATTTAAAGAACGACGTGAAAATGTTGTAATAAGAGAATTCTTTTAAAGATATGAGTTGTTTCTTTGCAGGTGTTAGAGCATTCACATCCATACCACTATATTTTCACCCTAAATTACACAAAAAAACATTATATTTTTTCTCTCCTTTTCAATTAAATAATATTTTTTATACATTTATCATTACCTTTTCTCTCTCCTCCACTTACAACCACTTTCAAAATATATTAAAAAATTATAGGGGGGGAACAGTGTCCCTCCAAATATATAGATGAACAGTAACATTTTCTCTCTCCTCCACTCACAATCATTTTTTATACTCTTCATATTTTAAAAACACCACACACATAATATGATTCCTTGGATGTGAATGCTCTTATAACCATAAAATATCATATACACCATTGTAATTTTTTTAGTGGCATGGATCTAGCATCAAGGTTTTGGTATTTGTTGAGTTTTGTCTCTAGTAATTTAAAACGATGAAGAATGATGAATTTGTTATATTTATTTTTTAATCGGTTCGGTTAATTCGGTTATGCAACACACCATAACTAAAATCGATCCGTAATTTTCGGTTAATCGGTCATGGCTTGACCGAACTATCGGTTAATTGTTCGGTTCAGTTAATTCAGTTAATGTTCAGCTAATTCGGTTATGTGCCCATCCCTAAGCATACCTATACTTGTAATAATAAAGTAGACTGCTAGACTTTCTTAGTTTCTTCGCATGTTTGTGACCTTATAAGTTCTACAACTATTTCGCTGAATGGAATAAAATGTTAGAAACCCATAATGGGTTGTCGTTCGTAACTGACATCATAATTGAATCTGATATCAGTCGAGACACCGGTCGCAACACACATACATTCCTACTAGTTATTATATAACCTTCATATAAAAATCTGCAATTCAGTGAGATAGGGCCGAAACAGAAACATATTTATTATATTTTCTTTAGTTCTCAAGCACAAATAGAAACTAAATTTTGTTTTTTAACTTAGAAACTAGTTGATCTAGTGTTTTTGTCGAACACCCGTCTTTGCTAAGTGCGCTTAGAGCTGCTTCTTTAAGCTCTTTAATTCGAACTCGGATTGCTTTCCCTTCGTCACCTTTTGATAAACCGTTGACAACCCGAACAATCTCTGAACGATCCACAATGCCACTTTCATTCAACTTAGCCCGCATAGCAACTTTCAAACCCTCAGTCAACATTAAAGCATTCATCTTTTGTTCTGCATAAAGTGGCCAAGCAATCATCGGGACCCCTTGAACTATAGTTTCAAGAATCGAGTTCCAACCACAGTGAGTCAAAAACCCGCCAGTTGAGCTATGACTCAATATCTGGGCTTGCGGTGCCCAGTTGAGCACCACCAACCCATGGTTTTTGGTTCTTTCTAAAAAGGTTTTTGGTAAAAAGTCAAAAGCGCCCTCGTCGCCATGGCTATTTAGGTATGTAGCATCCGCTACTTTATCATTTGGCTTTCGAACCACCCAAATGAATCTTTGCTCACTCATCTCCAAACCCATGGCTAACTCAGTGAGTTGCTCAAAAGAAAGGGACCCACCACTCCCAAAACATATATACAAGACAGACCCAGATGGCTGACCATCTAACCATTTTAAACAGCTCGACTCGTTCACATCCTTATTAGACTGAACCGACCCTGACTGTATCAACGGTCCAACCGGGTAAACGGGCGGCTTACCGGGTTCCACCTGTTGTAAAGCTTCAATTGCTCCACTCTCTAACCCCTTGAAGCTATTTACCACTATGCCATCAGCCATGAAATACCTCTTTACATTATGCAAAACCCTTTTGTATGCATCATTACTCCGGTCCTGAAGCGGATCAAGCAGATCCTTACCATGAACCGGTATACAACCCGGAATCCGGATCGGGTCGGGCACGTCCCTATACTCGCATGACACCGTTTGATCAAGCTTTGGAAGATGAAGACACAGAGACAAAGTCATGGCGGCAGCTGGAAAGAAAAGATAACGCGGAACACCTAATTCAACCGCAACATCGAAAGCATCTGTTCCAAACAGATCAACAAACAAAGCAACAATGTTTTTGTCTGCCATCAGGGAACTTATGGTTGCATGGAGAGCAGTAACGGATCGGGTCACCATGAGACTTATTCGGGTCTCAATCTTGGCATCTTGAGGCAAATCATCAAAGTTTACAGGTGGGAGGAGGGTGTAGTTGATCTCATTTGGTAGTGAATCAAGAAACTCACTCTGTGAATGGGATAATGGGCCTTCGTTTGGGATGATGAAAGTTGCAGAAAGATTGTGTTGGGCTGTGAGTTTTTTGGCAAATTCAACCAATGGGATGAGGTGGCCCATCCCTGGGCTGGGTACAATGGCGATATGTGCTGGTTTCTCCATTGAAATTGGAGAAAAAGAATTGTGTGTGTGGGTGTTTTGGTATGTGAAGAAGTGGATGATGAATGAATGGATGAACGAAGGTGTTTAAATAAGCAATTTTGTGTGTGGGTGTTTTGGTATGTGAAGAAGTGGATGATGAATGAATGGATGAACGAAGGTGTTTAAATAAGCAATTTTGTGTGTGGGTGTTTTGGTATGTGAAGAAGTGGATGATGAATGAATGGATGAACGAAGGTGTTTAAATAAGCAATTTATAAAACGGTTGAAATCGACTGAACGGTTAAAACCGAAGCGATATGGTTTTGTTTGAAACTTGGAACTGGTTAAGTGAACCGAACTAGATTGTTTAACCTTTATTATTTACTTTATGTATATGCATTGTAATAAAAAAACTATTTGTGTATCTATAACGTTTTTCAGTATTATGATATACAAACTAACCGTTAAAGCAACAAAGTGATAAAATCGGTTGGTTCGGCTGCCCACCTAACCTGATCATTTTGGTTTATCGTTTTCTAAAACCGTATTTAGCGGTCTGATCTACAATTTTTGACAAAACTAGTCTAGATGTGGTATATGAACCAAGCTGAACTCGAACTTGACTAATTTCAAGCTTGATTCATTTCGTGATTATGTTAAACTCGAGCTTGACTCGTAAGTAATTTTACATACTCCAGTTCCACTCATATATCATTTAGTTCTTTGTATAATCATTTTTATATATATATATATGTATGTATGACTTCAAATTTATCATAATTATATATCTAATAATTTTTCTATTTGATCATATATAATATATGAAATAAATACGACAAACTCAGACACCTACTATATCTACTTCTAACTATTGCGTTAATATTCATAACGATGCTAGAACCCTTACCGCATGGAGCACAACCATCAAAGTACAAACCCTTTAGCATGGGTGAAGCTTTTAAGGGGCGGGAGGGTGCGACCGACCCCCAAAACTTTTCGCTCAGTAGTGGAGTGTATGTAGTTTTCGTATAGAAATTTTTGGGTATATATGTTTTCGACCCCCCGGTTTTATAGAAATTTTTAGGTCCGATGACTTCCGCCTCCAGTCGGAAATCTCAAACTTCACCAATACCTGCCTTTAGTGAATATTGTTAATTTCATATGTTAATTTTGATTCACGAGACCAATTAAATTAAAACCCTTCAGTGGATCATTTGATTCTGATCACATAAATCTTCTCAGACGCAATGCAGACGCAAGGCTTGTGTCACAAATAACCACGTGCAACAAAACACTTGTAACTTGCAAGGTTGGTGGTCCTTTACATAATCCGAGGAAGGCGAAGTCGAAACGCAAAATACTACATACATTATATATATGTTAGAAAAATAGGCTAATACGACTTGAACCTAACATGACACGAGTTGAACTTGACACAATTATTGCATCTTTAATTTAAAAAATGTTGTGGCATTAGTATATTGGAAACGATTTTTTGTATTTAATGAACAAAACGAAAAATGAATCTTGAATCTCAAAAAGCATCAAGCTCTAGTACCAATTCATGGCCATATTAAGGCTACAACCAAAAATCAATAGTACGTTCTATATAACTTGCAAGGAATTGTTACTCCTTGACCTGTTTACATCGATAATTAAAGCATATTACAATTGCAAGTTATTTTTTTAGCCTCAATTAAAAGTTGTTTTTATCCTTTTTTTTTATATTTCAATTACACACCTTATACTATAAATAATATACGTTTTTAGCTTAATATTTTCTTCTTAAAACTTTCGTTTGTTCGTTTTTTATAATAACTAAATACACGACTGCATTAATTTTTTTCCTTGAGATTCCAATATAAATTTTAATAAAATTGAGTTGTATTCAAAATTATGGTACAATAACGAACTGATTCAGGACCGACCAACAACAATGGTACCGGTGTTAGTGTTATCAGAACAAGCATCGGTATTATTTTCTTGGTGTTCAATCGATGTAAATGCGATTTTATTTTTTGAGTTATATTATACAATTTTGTGTAATAAAATCATTTTAAATATTCTTACACCAACTTTGTTTGTCGTTGTACCGTTATTATACCTATATACATTTTAGTAAGGGTGAATGTTGTTTTTTTTCTTCGAATGACTTTATTACACTTGTATTCTCTACACTTTTACGTTTCTACCCTAAACTTTAATAGAGTGAATTATATGTTTCTACCCCTGAAATCTAATATAGTTTTCATAAAACCTATGAAGTTAATTTTGTTTTTTGCTTGTAACTTTTCAGATATGATAAAATTCTAAGTACGGCTTTACGATGTGCTTATTATTATCTACGTTCATATATCAATTTTACTCAAAACCGTGTTGTGAATTGTGTTTTTTTTTTTTTTTTTGAAAAGTAACATCCTTTACATTTTTCCCCAATATACCGATCAGACATGTTTGTTTTATCTACGATTCGATAAAAATTCATTCAAAATTGTTAAATATAGTTGATTTTTTTTACTATGTGGAACTAAATAACTACCACCTAAACAACATCGATATCATTAGCATATGTGTTTTTTTGGTTTTCTTGACGTGCTAGTATGATATTCGCAATAAAGTATTTTTTTATACCATAAGCTACAGCGAGTGCCAGTAGGGTAACATTACCGTGACGAACCGAACCGATATCGGCCAAACAACCTCGATATTAGTATTTGTTTTTATGTTTTCAGTTGATGTAAAACATGTGTCGTTATCCTCTCAGACATAAAATCCTTTCATTTGCTAATCAAGTGTCAGTCCCGTACCATACCAGATGAAATAGATACAGACCCAAAGCCCACTGCAGAGCACATTTAATCCCGCTAGTTGTTATACAGGGACGAAACATCGCAATGCTTCGCGACCGTCACATCCCCATTACCAAATACAATTTTACATTTTGAGGGTTTACACCCTTGACCCTTCTACCAACTACAATTGAATATAAGAAATATAAACATAGACTTTTGACTATTTACACTTACAGAGGCCAGTTAACGTATAATACGGCTTAGCGTACATCACGTACGACAGATAATTACGCACGTTCATTTGAAAATAACGCACTTTATTATAGAAGTAATTAAAATCAACCTCAAAAATATTTGAGGGATGGAACCTTATATTTATAATAAAAGATTACAAGGGTTTCTCCTACAATTGAGGATAGTAATAAAAATAACAAGGAAATAAAAATAATTACAACTATTACAATATTTACAAATCATTTCCGTTAATACCCCCCTTCAATCGAAACGGTGGCGGTCCAAGACGAAGCATTTTACGAAAGACTTCAAATTGCGCACGCGGAAGACTCTTGGTAAATATGTCAGCCACCTGAAGATTGGTTGGAACAAATTTTGTATAAAGCTTGCCAGAGCTGACCAACTCTCGAATAAAGTGATAATCCAGATCAATATGTTTGGCACGTTTGTGAGAAACAGGATTTTGAGTCATAAACAGGGCACTTTTATTGTCGCAAAGCAATGTAGGACGATCAGGAGGAAGAGTGTGCAATTCTTGTAGAAGATGAGTAACCCAAACGAGTTCAGCAGCGGTGTTGGCCATAGCACGGTATTCGGATTCACAACTGGACCTAGAGACAGTAGGCTGCTTCTTAGCACTCCAAGACACCAAATTTCCTCCCAGAAAAATAGAATAACCATAGGTAGAGCGTCATGTATCAAGACAGCAAGCCCAATCGGCATCTAAGTAACCAACAACGGATGGTGTATGTGGACGCGTGTAGGTTAGTCCAAAGGAGATCGTTCCTTTGACATAACGTAGAAGACGTTTGACAGCTTGAAAATGATCAAGTGTTGGGTGATGCAAAAATTGTGAGAGCTGATTTACTGCATATGATAAATCAGGTCTAGTAATCGTAAGATATTGCAAGGCGCCAACCAATGAGCGATATAAAGTGGGATCAGGATGAGCCACACCATCAGCCGAAAAGGACTCATGGGGAGAAAGTGGAGTGCTCACCAGTTTAGAGTCATACATATGTGCCCAAAGAAGAATGTCCTTAGCATATTTAGCTTGAGTGAGAAACAAGCCCGAAGAGGTCTAAATGACTTCTAAACCCAGAAAATAATTGAGGTCCCCAAGATCTTTAATTGCAAGGAGATACATGATGTGAGAGTCTTTGCGAAGAACAAAGAGAGACTTATCTGCACGGCTGTACGTAAACCCGTAAGCAAGAAGAAACGTGCTCAAACGTTGAAACCAAGCACGTGGAGCCTGCTTCAGACCATAGAGAGCCTTAGATAGCTTGCGAACGTGATTAGGATATTGAGAGCTCACAAAACCAGGAAGTTGCTCCATAAAAACAGTTTCAGTCAAGTTGCCATTAAGAAAGACATTCTTAACATCAAGCTGATGTAATTTCCAATTGTTAAGAACTGCAAGAGAAAGACAATACAGACCGTGGACGCCTTTACAACCGGACTAAATGTATGAGAATAGTCCAAACCCGGAACTTGTGTGAAGCCTTGTGCCACCAGACGCGCCTTATAGCGTTCAACAGAACCATCAGAGTGATATTTAACTCAAAATACCCATTTGGAACCCACAACATTGGTGTATGATGGACGAGGAACTAACTGCCAAGTTTGGTTGTGTTGTAAGGCGTTAATTTCCTCAACCATGGCTGCCATCCATAAGGGGTCCTTAGCCGCAGATCTATAGCCACGCGGTTCGACAATGGAAGATAAGGCAGCATGCAAGGCATAAGAGTTGAGACATGCAAGATCAGCTTGGTACTTAGGCTTAAAAATTCCTGCCTTGGATCGGGTCGTCATAGGGTGTGTATTAGTGGAGGTGTCAGATGCGGATGAAACGGATGTAGGAATTTGATCGATTACAGCGATCGGGTCATCGTCCGAAACTGGTTCGGATTCAGGAGTGGGATCGGGTTCAGGCTCAGCATCAGGTATAATGGGCTGTGTTTGGAATGTGGAGGATGCTGGGCTTGTTGCTGGGCCGGTGGCCGGGTTTGGTGAAGACGGGTTGTGGACAAGAGAAGGATTAGTAGCATGTGGGCCTTGAGGTGAAACACAAAGGGGGCAGGTAATTGAAGTGGGCGGTACTGGGTTGATTGGCGCTATTGGGCTGGTGGATGTCATTGGGCTAGTGGGCGGTATTGGGCTACGGGATTTAGAAGATGCAGTAGGGTGGTTTAGTTCATCTAGAAAAGATGTAAGTACCAAGCCTTGAACATCAATGGTGGCATATGTATCTTTGAAAGGAAAAACCGTTTCATTAAAACGAGCATGTCGTGAAATAAATGTCTGATTAGTGACCGGGTCTAAGCAACGAAACCCTTTATGAGAAGAGCTATAGCCAACAAAAACGCATGGAAGACTTCGTGGCTTAAGTTTATGCCTGGCGTAGTCCCGTAAATAAGGAAAAACTTGACACCCGTAAACACGAAAATTGGCATATTGAGGCACCGTATTGAACAGTAGTTGAAATGGAGAATTGTTCTCTAATAAAGGAGAAGGCACACGGCTAATGATATAAGTTGCCGAAGTAAACGCATCCACCCAAAAATTAGCAGGAATGTGAGCAGTGAATAACATGGCAAGACCAGTTTCAACTATATGGCGATGTTTATGTTCAGCACGGCCATTTTGTTGAGGCGTGTATGGACAAGAATAACAATGAAAAGTGTCGTTGTCTTCAAATATTTTTCGAACTGTGTGATTTACAAACTCAGTGCCACCATCACTCTGAAACACCTTAATTTTTCGCGAGAATTGACTTTGAACCAGGTTAATGAAAACGGGTAAAACCGAATAGAAACCTGTCTTAGTTTTGAGTGGATAAAACCACGTAAACATGGAGTAATCATCAATAAATATCACATAATAACGATAACCATCGGTAGATGCAATGGGAGCGGGTCCCCACAAATCACAATGAACCAAATCTAATGGAAAAGATGCACGTTTTTCATTACTAATAAAAGGTAAACGTTGTCCCTTAGCAAGTTGACAAGATGCACAAATATATGGTTTAGGCAATAACGAAGTAACAGACAAAACACCAGTCTTGTTTAAAACAGAAATAACATCAAAAGAAACATGTCCTAAACCCGAATGCCATAATTCATAAGAGGCTTTAGTGGAAACTTCAGCAACAAAAGCTTGCGGTCGATCTTGGAGGACATAAAGTCCATTAGAGCATGTTCCTCTAGCGAGTACCTGTTTTGTTTTCCGATCCTGAATATGAAAATAATGTTGAGAGAAAAGAACATCAACGGGGTGATCGGAAGTCAACTTGCTAATAGATAATAAATTCTTGGTGAGATTAGGAACAACGAGAACATCACGTAGAGTAATATTATTGCACAATTTATATGACCCCGTATGACTAATCGAAAGTTGCTTACCATTGCCAAAAGTAACCTTATCATTACCTGTATAGGGAGTAGAATGATGTAGACATTCTTGCTTGGGGGTCATATGATCAGTGGAACCAGAATCACTTGTCCAATCTGGATTTTCATTATTAACGTGGCACTGTGCATGAAACGCCTTGGCTAGAGAATCATCCAAGGGGGAAGCCTGAGAAGCATATGTATGAAGACTCGGATAAGCCGATGCATAATGACCATTAGTACGACACAGTTGGCAATGAGGCGGCCGACGGTTATTGCCACGTCCTCGGCCATTACCGGAATAAGAACCACGAGAATAAGAGCCGCGGGTAGACGAACCACGACCCCGTCCATTACCATAATCACGTCCATTACCAGAATCACGTCCATGACCATAATCACGTCTATTTTGTGCATGAAAAGCGACTGGAGGAGCCGAGGTGCCATGAAGAGATTGCAAAAACAGTTCATGGCTCTCGGCCTGAGCAATCAAATCATGGAAGGATGGTGCAGGATTTGTTGTGCGTAAAGCAGTAGAGAAAACCTCATACGAGGGTCCGAGTCCACAAAGAAACCAGTGGAGTTTGTCTATATCAGCAACCGGATGACCGATGGCAGCAAGCTGTACACAAATAGTTTTAAACCGTCGGGAAAAATCAGTAACAGAACTGGTACCTTTGGTTAAGGAGCGAAGAGAATCACGGAGGGACTGAACCCGCTCAACAGAAGCGTTGCTATAGGCGTTTTCAAGGGCTGTCCAAATCTGTCGCGCAGTGTTTAAACCGAGAACTTCAGCGGCAGCCTCTTCGGTTAGAGAAAAGAGCAGAAGAAGGGCTGCCTTTTGATCATTAGCGGTCCAGGAAGCGAACTCCGAGTTGGCGATAGTCTTGTTATCGGCAGTAATTGTTTCAGACGGGGAAGAAGAGGAGCCGTCGATATAAGCCGTGAGATGATGATGTGCGACCAGAAGACGCATATGATTACGCCATACTAAGTAGTTTGTGGAGGAAAGTTTGATAGGGTAGAGATGAGGGACATTGTTCGTGGTAATGGAGTCAGACGGAGAGGCCATGAAAGAACAGGAGAGAAGACGATGGGGAAGAAGAGGGCGACTAGGGTTTGATAGGTTAGGCTGATACCATGTAGAAGTAATTAAAATCAACCTCAAAAATATTTGAGGGATGGAACCTTATATTTATAATAAAAGATTACAAGGGTTTCTCCTACAATTGAGGAGAGTAATAAAAATAACAAGGAAATAAAAATAATTACAACTATTACAATATTTACAAATCATTTCCGTTAATATTTATAAACTAAAAAACCCAAATCACGCATGTTGGAAAACATTAATCACGCATGATGAAAACATTAATCACGCACGCTATACACATAATCACACACGTTGTCGTACGTGATGTACGTTAAGCCGTATTGTATTTTACATTTTTCCTACACTTATAACCTAAACTTAACCCAAACTTTGTCAAATTACTAAGCCCAATAGCAATAGCTTAACTGTTTCAAGTTTGAATCTAACTTTCACATGGCTTTATATATTTCTGAGCTCATTTACGCGATGTATGCTACATTTTACTTGATCTCACTGGTTAGTAAGATATTAGTGGAGAATCGTGAGTTTTCTCTAACGGTTGTCATGGTCATTAAAAAAAAGGGGAAATTGCATATTTCCCCCTCTCAATTGCATATATACCTAAGCCCGAATAAATATTGCATATCTCCCCTGGTTTATCAAAATGACTAAATTACCCTTTACAAAATTAAAGTGTCTTTAAGAGGGAAATCCAGACTTTCAGTTTCTTTCATCAGAAGATTCCACCATTGACGTTTCAGTCCATTCTATTCTTGGCGATTTTGTTGTTTATATGCGATTCCATGTTTATCTTAATGTGATATTGTATAAAATTATCTGACTGTGATACTGTATAAAATTATCCAAACTAGGTGGATTTGCACGCGCGATGCGGCGGGAACTCGGTCGGTATCGATTCGGTTCGTTACACAAAGGAATTTGGTTGATACCTGTTTGATTCATGACGGTATCGATATGGTACAGACATTTGATTTAAAGTCATGATATGTCTAAAAGAATGTGTTTTACATTGAAAATAAGAAGAAGAAAAAAAAAATATTTTTCAAAAAGTTAATAAAGGGACGATGAGAAAACAAAATTCCAATAATAACTACATCGGTACCGATATCGGCATCGGGTCGCCTGTCAAGAACTCACGGTACTAATAAGAAAAGGAATTCTTTCAACAAAGTTAATAAAGGAAGGATAAGAAAAAGTATGAAATAAAGTTGCGTATTCAATTTTATATAAAAAAGTTAATGAACGTGAGTTATTGAAAGAAATCCAAATTATATACAAACTAAATGGGTTAAAGGTGTATAAATTTCTAAGCATATACCGATATCGGTATCGACTTGTTCGGTCGGTATACGTTCTGTTCGTCACGTTACCGATATGACGTCGGCACTTGATCTAGCCTACTACACAAAAGAATACTCTATTTCGAATACAACTTTGTTTTAAATAAAATTTATATACGAATGTCGAGAAATTAAATCAAATACAACTACATATTTAGTTTTTTTAAGCCAACGAACGCAAGTTATCGGAGAAGAATTAAATTAGTAAAAGAGTTAATTAGACGATTAAAAACGTATATCATATCGGATAAAAATAAAAATAATAATTATACATATGAATAATGTAATAGAATAATGTATTAAATTAAAAGACATTTACCAAGGCATCAATTATTAATTTTTTTTTGTTTTTAAGTTTGAAGCTAAAAGAATTCATATAGGCACTGTTCATCAGCTCTTCATATTTATATGTATAATGTATAATGTATAATGTCATGCCGCACCCCTTTTTATATTACTGTTCTTATTTCCATGGATGACATTGTTTCAAGATTCTATTTTGTCGACATTCATATATGCAGTGTATATAATTAGTGGCGAATCTTAAGATTTTCGACCGGAGGGACGGAAGTCACCAGACCTAAAAATTTTTATAAAACCGGCGGGTCAAAAACATATAATACCCAAAAATTTCTATACGAAAACTACATGCTCTCCACTACGAAAAGTTCAGGGGGTCGACCACCCCCTCCCGCCCCTTAAAAGTTTCGTCCCATGTATATAATCCACTTTTTTATTACTATTGATTGTGTTCGATTTAACCGTTCATTAATTCAAGATGGGCAATAATAGGAGACCCAGGGAAACCTGGGTTGGATCCTTGAGCCAAACGGGTTTTACTGGTAATTTCACTGTCGTGGCTATGGGCGGGTGGGTTACTGAATTTCCCCCGGAATTGGTGGTGGACTCGGGTTACTCTCGGAGTACTCCGTTTGTACAATGGGTGCCCCGAGAGTGCTCGGGATTGATTATGTTGGTCGTTCAAAAAAAATTCAAGATGGGAGCTGATAATGTAGTTATGGAAAACCAATCATTAGCACCTAACAAGGGATGATTTTTTGGTATCGTAATGGATTAAAATTTTAAAATTTGTTTTTTGTCTCGATCTCGCTCATGATACACGGACAATAATGAAAAAAAAAACCGACTTGTTAAAGACACAAGAAGCAAAAATAAAAACAAAAAATTGTGAAAAAACACAAAAACTAGAAAAAGTTGGTAAATATGCAATTTTTATAAGTATTAGTAAACTTAAGGGTATAATATTCATTATATAATTTATTTTTAATAGAATAAATCAAAATTGGTAAATTTGCAATTATATTAAGTAAGGAAGCGGATATTTGCAATTTTAAATTTGGGTTGGATAAATATGCAATTAAGAAGTTTTACTAGGGGAAATATGCAATTGCCCAAAAAAACATTAGCTATTGATCATTACAGTCTGATTAAAAGGACTTTTAGTTGTTGTTTGTTTTTTAAAAGGTAAAATGTATGTAGTCTGCGAACTACATCTGTAGAAGAAAAGGTGGTTCAAACCTTTACAACATGCAAGAAGAAGGCTGTTGCGTATATTATGTGTATTTTTATCTTTTTTAGAAAAACAAACACCATCTTAGATAAGGTTTGTTGCGTATATTATGTGTATTTTGATCTCCCCAAACCATATAAAATGTTCTATTATAAAGTGATGAAGTAATAAAGAAATTGGACATTGCCCATCTCTCTTTTCACAATCTCTGTCAATTTTATTAACCTTGTCACTTACCACTCAAGATTTTAAGATCCTTATTTGCACATTGGAAATTATTGATTGGCCCATTGCTTTAATTGTCTTCGCATTATTGTTCTGTAGTTTCACAACGTTATATGAATAAAAAGGAAAAAAAAAAGAAAACTATATGAGGTGTGTGCTTATATGGACCAGTGAAAAGTATTTCCAAGACTTATTGTGGTAGACGCCTGAACCATAAATCCTAGCTCTTGTCAACATTAATCTAGAAGATGGTGACAACAGGGACCTAAAAAAACTAATTTATACTTTCATGATAATGCTATCAACGTGATATATCTTTCTATGGGTTGCGGTGGTTACCATCAACCATAATTAACAAATCATAAAGTCTTATTCTACTTAATGATCGATGTTTGTTACTTTTAGACAAGGATTATTAGGTCATTCTGGTTTAGTCCTTACATTGGTAATTAGTAAAAATTTACACTGATACAAGTATCAAATGTCATTGATTCTTAGTTTAGTCTTTAAATTGTGTCATTGGAGTAGCTAGAACGAATATAAGGTTTTTTTTTTTTTTTAATAAAACAGTTATCATGCCACACTTTTCTATACTTGATTATAGAATCTTAGTGGTATGCAAAGGAGTTATACATGTGTACAATGGCGGACTCGAAAAGTTTTTTCACGCCCCATCAAATAATTTTCCCGTATTCGTATATCGATCAAGAAGGATTTCTAGTCGGGTCGGGTCATCGAAAATTTTTCAGTATTCATGCGTATATACATAAAACAATTATAAAGAGTACGAGGTGATAAGGGGGTTTGTTAATTGTCAAAATTTCTTCAAAATTTTTGATGGGCTTTTTAATTGTTATTACCCTTGGTTTTGAACATATAATCAGAGGCGTACCTACTAGATTCGAATGGGGGTCGATAGTACAACCACATATGATGCTTGTTTCTCTCGATTTGTTCAACTTAGAGATAAGTTTGGAGACTCAAGTTCCGGTTATGGCAAGTCTTTTTGGGGTTTTTGAGCAATCTCATATATCTCTTGTTAATTTACATTCACAAGCACCAAGTGTTAGGATCTGAGTTTTAACTTGTGTGTTTTAGTGTGTGAATAAATGAAGCATTTGATGAAATAAATGAGATGTATATGAAATGGAAAGATGAAATGCAGTGGAATTAAATGAACACACAAGAATGGAAAGTTATCAAAACTGGTAATCCAAAGATTAGACCCTTGGGTGTGGGTCGGGAAAGCAATCGGGAAGCAGACGTGGAGGGGACCCCGACGGGGAACACCGCCCCCCCCCCCCCCCCCCGGTCCAAGCTTCTGTGCAATCGGAAATTATCCCCGTCCAAACATTTTTTGACCATTACTTTTTAGACCATTGAAAACCGTCGAATTCTCAAAAAAAACATATTTTTTTAAAAATCCTATTTATACTCCATTTTGATCTTTAAAAATCACAATCCATTTTCAATATCAATCTCAAATCCATTTTCAACATTAAAAAAATCATGGATCTTAGCCGACCGAACCTGCCCCCATGCTTTTCCAACACACTCGCTACTCCCTCGACCCAACCCCCATTCGTATACAACACAACAACGATAGACCCGTTTCGTTTGGCGGTTTTAGTCAGTCTCAATAGGGGTCTGAAACAGACTCTGACGGGGCTGGAATCCAGGGAGATTCCCGCTTCGCCAATTTGAAGTTTGGCGTGATTGCCATCCAGAGTTGTAACCCTGACCTCGTCCCTGGTTCTGAACAAAACTGCACTCCTCCTTAGATCCTACAGGGCAACCTATCGTCTCATGCCCACCTCTACACACCTCACACTTAGAAGTTATCTTGACCGGAATGTCCTTGACCATCTTTGCTAGGGATTCTACCTAGGCGGTTAGAGCTATGCTAGAATCTATCATATGAATGCCCTTAGGGGCAGCACTAACGCCCCTAGAGCCAGGCTTAGTGTAAGTACTAATGGCTAGATCCTCTATCATCTCAAGGCATTCAGCGGCAGTTTTAGTTTTCATCATGTTACCGCCTGCTATGGAGTCAAGAAGTCTTTTGGTTGCTTCAGAAACTCCATTATAGAATTTCTCCACGACCCTGCAATCCTCAAGACCATGGTGAGGGTACTTGTTCAAAAGTCGCTTGAATTGGTCCCATGTCTCGTAGACAGACTCCCTTGGCTGCTCATTAAATGCATAAATAAGATTTCTAAGACGAGCTGTCTTAGTAGGGGGAAAGTACTTCTGCAGAAATTTAGTCTGGAGATCTGTCCAAGAGGTAATGGCTCCCTATGGGAGGGAGTCCAAACAAACGACGGCCTGATCAGTGAAGAGGGTTTAATACTTTAATGTAATAACCTTTTTTTAATCCCTCTCGACTGTGAGACTTGAACCCAAGACCTCCCACTCCCGAAGGTCTTTAAAGGCTTTGTCTTTGTCAATGGATCACCACCCGATTGGTTTAACGTATTATAACCTAAGCAATAACTTATACGTAAATGAATCTTTAGAATAGCTTAGAGGATGGTTTAGTGTTATATATTTTATATCATAATGGAGTTTAGTTACGTGTGATTGACTTTTTACAGGTAGCTGTAATTACAAATATATAGAAAATAACATTAACCTTTATGTGTACGTGCCCAGTACATATGTGTACCCAATACTTTTAGGGTAATTAAAAATTCAGAAGTTATAAGTAAAACTAGGAGCAATTATATTAATATCTTACGTTAAAGTATTTGGACCTCGTTGTTTTATTGTGGCATCTCACGTTGAGAAATATTTAATATTTTGTAATATATAGTAAGGTCTTGTTGAAAGTATACATAGTCGGCCTTTAGTTAAATTTATCGACAATAGATATGAGTATAGTATGTTAGGCACAACTTTATAAATAAAATATGTTTGATGGAGAAATACAACCACCTTGAAACAAACTAAAGTTGATTACAAAATCGTAAAACATCAATCTTTTTCTAAAAGATCATGGACCTCAAGGTTTCATGCTTGATAACCAATTCAGGTATTTATCACAGTTTTTTATACATGAAACCGTTCAACAAATAATTAGTGATCAAAGTTATAAAATGTAATCTAAAGAAAAAACAAAATCATGATTTTCATTGTATATGGCAGATCAAGGTATATCGAGTTCCAACACACATATATTCGCTATAATCTCTCTTGGGATGTAAAGATGTACAACATCAAGATGACGCACTAATTATATAATAAAAAATTGGCAAACTCCAAAAGCAATGTGACAGCTTGAACTTTTCCCTTCACGTTCCACTTACATTGTAATCGTGTGGAGTTAATAGGTAAATGCAAGAAGAAAACTAAATTAATCTAGACCCTATATTTTTTTGATCAATGGTTGTGAATTAAGATATCATTTTTGTCCACTTTTAATTAATAAGGATAGGATAGACAATTTAATGTAGAATACTAATAAATGTTATAAACGGTTACTCAAGTCTCATTAACTCCAACATAATTTTCTCATTCATCACCATTAATGTGTTGGGTCCTACACCAATTTTATTAGGAGTGACAAAATATTTAAAAGTGTTGTGTCCTACACACATTTTATTATGATTCACAAAATTATTTAAAAGTGGTGTGATCCTACACATTTTGTACCCTACACCATAACATTATTTTTATGGTGTAGGAAACGTTGAATATGTAGGATCATGTGCAAGAATGTTTTTATTGTGTAAGGTGCACAACTATTTTATATGATATACTCACTAAATGATTAAAGTTCATTAATTAGAATAGCAAAAATAAATGATAAACTAATTAAATGATTAGTTTAAATTACCTGTGTGTCCTTTATTCTTTTTATTCTTAATTTTTTATTTCTTCTCATTTGAACTCTCCACCATATATATATATATATATATGTGTGTGTGTGTTACGGCCACATACTCTAGTGTAATAGTGGCCGCACACTAATGTTCACTTGCACACCACATTGTCTCACACACCCCCACAAGTCGACAAACCCACAACTAACCCTAGAGAAGCCACACACTCATTTGGGGCGCACACATTCATGTGTACGGTATCTTTTGGTTTGTATAAATACCCATGTGTAGCCAACTTTAGGGAATGTTTTGGCAATCATTGTGACGGCAGGTTTTCACCAACATTCTCCTCTTTTTGAAAAACCCTAAAAACACTCTCCTTCCTTTTTGGGAAGTTGACGGCGGCACCACCTCCCCATGTCAGTGCAGAGCAGCTTTCTTCATCCCTCAAGAAACTTCATCTCTTCTTCTCAATTCCACACAATCATCTCCATTTCTTGATTCCTGGTTAGTGAATTCCGGTGTTTGAATGTTTTGAATACTTGCTTGAATGACATGAACTGTAGTTGTTTGATGATGAAGTATGACATAATAAATCTTAAAATGTGCAAAAGATAATAGATGTTGTCAAATCTTTAAGGTTCTGATTTTGTTTGTGGATCATGATTATCATCAATAAGATGGTAAAATAGGCATCGTATAATGTATTATTCTGGATGAATGTTTGATGATTTTTGAGAAGAAACTAGCTGATTTATGTTAACATGATTCTTGAACCCAGATTTCATGATGCCTACGATTTGATGATTTTATGAATGCTTGATTGTTTCATGGTTGTTAGCGATGAATGATCAGGGTATAGTTTGATGAAACCGTGTTAGATAATATGACGTGTAGAAGGTTTAGATTTAGATCTTTGTGGGTGGATGTCTAATGATTAGTTGTGACATTGTTCGGATAAATATTGGTGGTAATAATTGATTCATGATTAGCGTTCATCTTTGAAATACATATTTTGATGTTTGATTGTATAACAACCCATTAAAATTATTTCCGACACCCCTAATATATTTAGAACATCCCTATACGCCTTAAAATATACCCCGTATACGAGAAATGGCCCAAAATACCTTTATATAATTAAAAATAAAATAAAAACAATAAAAACAAGTCTGTCGTGGGCCGCGACAGACTACCCTTGATCTTACTCGGGCCGCGAGCGATAGGACAAGAGGCGGCACCCGGAGCTGCCACGTGTCGAAGCTAGGCCGCTGAGTGGGCAAGGCTAGGGCCTACACCCCTAGCTCGCGGGGCGCGTAAGCCCCTTGTGTGATTTACGCGGGGCGCGAGGGACTGCCGAAGCAGCCCTATAAATTGGAATGATCGGCATTCAAATTCCGTCGTTCAAATCTCAAACTCTCTCTATAATTTCTAAAGTGTAGAATTAATACACGGGCGTTATACCCCCCTAAATAACGAAGTTCTGCCTCATTGTAAGTATCATAACCCCCGGTTACGTATTAGATACGTTTCCCGATTAATCTAGCGCTCCGTAACGGCTGTTGAGTGTCACACCCCGACCACGTAAAACAACAAAACGTGGCGGAAACGTCGGGGAGTGTTGTAACAGAATTATTGTTTCACAACCATGGATTAAATAATTTCGTTTTATTGAATTATTGAACTCATCGTTTATAACAAATCAAATAAATACAATTATTATCTTTCAAGTTTTAAAGTCACTAAGGCACGAGTCCATCCTATGTATAGCATGTATCAGCAATCATCACATAGCAGAACCTGAAACATGTGTAAAATAGGTACGTCAACATAAAAATGCCTGTGAGATACATAGGTTTTGTTTATGCATGATTCATGACTTATAAGTTTAAAAGATTGTTTTTAACAAAAGTAGTCATGAACCTAAAAATAATTTCTTTATAAAAATCATGTGAAAATTTATGAGAAATTTGATGAAATAAAAGAATGATGCATAAATAAATAATCGAGTAAAATGAGTTTGTAAAATAATGTTTTGATAAAAAGGTTTGTAGTATATATAAAAATATACTTTGGTTTTAAGATAGTCGATTAGGTAATATATCAAAATATATTTTGGTTCCAAAATCGTTAAACAGATAGTATATTAAATATACTTTAGTAGTCAAAATAATCGTTTTGGTAGTATATCAAAATTATACTTTGGATAACATATTAAACTATGTTTTGGTTGAGTAAATAACATATTTAAAATATGTTTTGGTAGTTAATAAAATATATGTTGTTTTGTACAATATCACACATGAGAGCATATCAAACTATACTTTTGGGAGTATAACTTAATATACAAAAATAATGTGATTTAAGAATTCATTCAGACCTAGTGCATCAAAATACACCTTTGAGACTATAGGGATACCACAAAGGCAATCCCTATTTGGATGGAGAAACAAATTGGTTTCAGACATTCCATGACAACAGGAATGGGGTGTCAAATCCTATAGCGCTATATCATACTACCAATCGGTCTGGTGAACAAAATATGTACTATCCAACAATTAATTTTATAATCTTTGAAAAATCAGTGTTTAGATCATAAATAATCATTTGGTTTGTCAAAAGACAGGTACTAATATGTATAATCAATTATACTTTGAAATCATGAACATAACAAATAGGTACACATGCTTCACCCCAAAACATTGAAAACAGTAAAAGAGGGGACTATGTACTCACTTGAGGGTGCTTAGAAGTCTTGAACCACAACCAAGCAAAGCTAGAGGGAGTACGGAAATCAAACGGCACCTAATATAGGTAACTATGTTATTAAACGGATCCTAAATCGGGAGATAGGATAGAATGATGTTCTATAAATCAAATGAGTAATAGAACTCATATGGTATGATTTAATAGAGCTAACATTCTGATTTGAAAGTCTACCTAAGTGCTTTTGACCCGTTTCGACCCATTATGGTAGTATAAGCTACTATAATGCGTCGTTCGTGCAAAACTATGTTCGGATGGTTAACTATGTGCTATGTTAAGTCTTACATGCCCAATTATACCCTAACATGTTACTAATTCAGATTAGATGTCAAAAATGTGTTCACATATGCACATTACGGATTTATGCTTCAAAAGGGCATTTTGGTCATTTTCTATGGGCATACAAGCTAACTAGCAAATGACTAACCAATCCTATGTGATCATAAGGTATAACCTCAGGGGTTATTCCCTATGTAACTATGATCACTAAGCAAGCTTGGTCGGATCCTAATGATCGACCAAACGGGTCGGGTTCGAAAGTCTAAGCGGTTGTCTAGACCGCTTAACTTACGACCCTAAACAAGCACTAAACTAATAGTGACGAGTTAAACATGTCAAAACATGTTTAACCTACTTAGAAAACTGATTTGGTATCAAAACAATGGGTTTTGATACCCGAAAATAGTTCCGTTGCAAAATGCGCGCTTAAACGCATTTTGACCGAAACTTTGACTCGTCACTACACCTAGTTAACATGGTGATCAGTAGGCATAATCACTAAGGATTATAACCATCGTGATTACAATCACGTTACAAAGTTCAATTGAACTTTGACTTGACCAATTGATGGTTAAAACCGAAAGTTAAACCGTTGGCCAAACTGTTTGACTTTCTGCTTAAACATAAAGAATAAGCATGAAAGAAGACTTACAAAGGGTCCTAGCTATCTTTTCTACAAAGAATAAAGTTCCAATCAGTTGAGAGAGCTCCCAAACCAGATTGTAGAGAAGATAAGAAGGAAATGAGCAATGAACAAGTGAAATGGTTGGGCTATTTATACTTGTAGCAAGAACACAAGATCATTACACATGTTTGTGTAGCTTCCAAGCATTAAATCATGGCCATACACTTGTTTGTTGCAGGTTCAAAGCCTTGGGGAAGAGATAACTTGGCTACCACACAAGGAAATTGCATAAACAGCCCCTGAAGTTCAAACAGTTTGCTGAAAATCAAATTCTGGTCGCTGGGCACTTTAGGCAGCCCGCGTAAGAAATGGGGATGGGCTTACGCGCCTGGTATGGCCCTCCCAGATCAGCCAAAGTTTGATAATTTACAGAATAGGCCCCTGCACTTAGTTTAAGCTCATTTCAGGCCCCTTTGACCCCCGTTAAGCCATTTTCAAGGCTCTACAAGGTCAATAAAGTTTAGAGGGCTCAAAATATGCTTGGAACACTCTTGGATGTCGGTTCGTTTGGTCGTACGATCGCGTTGTTCGGTTAATTACGACGAAAC
This sequence comes from Helianthus tuberosus, assembly GCA_030545235.1. Classification (NCBI taxonomy): domain Eukaryota; kingdom Viridiplantae; phylum Streptophyta; class Magnoliopsida; order Asterales; family Asteraceae; genus Helianthus; species Helianthus tuberosus. The sequence goes on from CM060452.1 coordinate 165,562,768, forward strand.
TCAAACGGACGCGAAAACGAACCAAATTAAGCGACGAATGGAATTTTTGCATGCCGATCACTAAAATAAAAATATTTTAGTGTGTACAAAAATTTGGATGTCCAGATGTGATCAGAACGTAAGATATGCGCGAAAATGCAAACTTACGCCGTTTTTGACACTTTTAGTCCCTGTAAGATCATATAAGCATAATTTCACACACCGAACCACTCAAAGCTTATTTCTAAGCTATGTTTAGGTTATTTATGGTATGTTTAGCTTATGATCATGTTTCGGACTATACATTGCCTTACGAAATGGCAGACTTTTGCAAGTTGACGCAAATAGTCCCTGTGAGTGAATAAACTTGTTTTTGCCATACCAAACCCTTCAAAACTTATTTCTAAGTTATGTAAAGGTTATTTAAGGTATGTTAAGCCTATTTCACTATTTGTTGCATTAAACTGGTTATATTTACGCATCAGATCACGTATAACCTTCCAGAAAGCGATTTAAGGCTCGAAATCGAACAAGAATTGATATGTGCAAATGATACACATATTTATACAAATCCTAAGTATGAAACACAATATTTCATTGGTTTGGTATTTGTATGATGGTTGAAGTGACACAGGTGTCACAGTTTCCCCTACTTTAGGAAATTTCGTCCCGAAATTTAATTTTAGAGGACACTTGTGAAGACCACTGTGATTGTTTCGCTTTCGAATGAATCCCTCAAACCCTAAGTAAAATCCGGGTCATGTGTGGATTCTTAGCGAATTTGTCAACTATCAACGTGAAGTCCTTGTAGTAACAAAACATGAAGTTTCGAACTACGGACAGAAAAACGTTTCTTATGAAGACTTACCATAGGAAACTTGTGTGTGCTTGAAATCAGAATTGGAGAGTTTAAGATAAGATGACATTAGTCAAGGTCCGGGACTTCTAGTAACTTAAATAACGCTACGTTCGCAATGTAGTAAGGAACACTTATATATAGGAAGTACCAACGGCGTATCCACCATGCTCTTTTCTAGATTGTTCTTGTTTCGTTATTCTCATCACTATAGGTCTTAACACATGACGAAACTTGCTGTGGTTTCTGTGCACTGAATTCCATAGTTATGTATGCATCCATAATTACGTAATTCCTTGCACAGTCTGCATAGTTCATTTCATAATGTGTAGGGGAAAAATCAATCGAATAAACACGAAGCGGCTTGACTAGACCACCAAAGGATCTTTTTAATTTGATCATCGAACAATCTTTTTAATTAGATCAACACATGATCTTCTTAACTAGACCGTCGTACGATCTCCTTAAATTGACCACTTAAGGGATCTTTTCAATTATATCATCACATGATATTTCTAACCAGATTTTCAAATCAATCTGTTTAACCAGACCACTCAAGGGTCCAATTTTAGAATAGTACTTTATAATCCAAGGGACTTAACTACGACGTAGAAGTCCATTTAGGATTTAAGATAGTACCTTTTGATATCCTACTATGAATCCCTCATATAGAGATATGGAATAATTCTATGAGGATTTGGATAAATCACATAAAAACGAGAAACACATAATCACATAATTGTTTATCTTGATCTTCATTTTGTTAATTTTCTTGTTTGATTGAGCACACGAGTATTCAAAGTACACTAGAAATCCAATCCATGAATCTTGTTTGGTACTTTAAATATTTTCAAGAATCTAACTATGAAGATAGGAAGATCTTAATAGAGATTTGACTTTGTTTCTTAAAAAGAAACGAGTATTTAAGATTTTGGGGAGATCACAAGTGATCATAAAATGACAGAACCACACGAGTAGTTTGTCTTAGTGTCGGCATCGAAGGGTTGGATCAAACATTCATACAATCGTATCAGTTTTGTAAAATAAAATTGAAACATCAAGGAAATTGCATAAACAGCCCCTGAAGTTCAAACAGTTTGCTGAAAATCAAATTCTGGTCGCTGGGCACTTTAGGCGGCCCGCGTAAGAAATGGGGATGGGCTTACGCGCCCGGTATGGCCCTCCCAGATCAGCCAAAGTTTGATAATTTACAGAACAGGCCCCTGCACTTGGTTTAAGCTCATTTCAGACCCCTTTGACCCCCGTTAAGCCATTTTCAAGGCTCTACAAGGTCAATAAAGTTTAGAGGGCTCAAAATATGCTTGGAACACTCTTGGATGTCGGTTCGTTTGGTCGTACGATCGCGTTGTTCGGTTAATTACGACGAAACTCAAACGGACGCAAAAACGAACCAAATTAAGCGACGAATGGAATTTTTGCATGCCGATCACTAAAATAAAATTATTTTAGTGTGTACAAAAATTTTGGATGTCCAGATGTGGTCAGAACGTAAGATATGCGCGAAAATGCAAACTTACGCCGTTTTTTGACACTTTTAGTCCCTGTAAGATCATATAAGCATAATTTCACACACCAAACCACTCAAAGCTTATTTCTAAGCTATGTTTAGGTTATTTATGGTATTTTTAGCTTATGATCATGTTTCGGACTGTACGTTGCCTTACGAAACGGCAGACTTTTGCAAGTTGACGCAAATAGTCCCTGTGAGTGAATAAACTTGTTTTTGCCATACCAAACCCTTCAAAACTTATTTCTAAGTTATGTAAAGGTTATTTAAGGTATGTTAAGCCTATTTCACTATTTGTTGCATTAAACTGGTTATATTTACGCATCAGATCGCGTATAACCTTCCAGAAAGCGATTTAAGGCTCGAAATCGAACAAGAATTGATATGTGCAAATGATACACATATTTATACAAATCCCAAGTATGAAACACAATATTTCATTGGTTTGGTATTTGTATGATGGTTGACGTGACACAGGTGTCACATTGAGGCTCTGCCCGACGTAGTCGTTGGAGTTCTGTCTCGGGGAGGGTATAACTAATGTAAATATTGGGTTATTATACTAACATGTGTGCATTGTCTAATTAATAGATTATAACCAGGAAAACACCAAGAAAAACCCTAAAGTAGCAATGTGAGTAATCTCCTTTTTATGAACCTTTTTGCAAACTGTTTTTACAAAACCTCAAATGTTTTACTTTATATTAAACAGTGATTGAGTATTTGTATTCTACAATTATCATCGGTATGTTTGGGGTTTTGTCTACAAAATTTATTACTACACAGTGAGTAGTAATATGACCACAAGTCGGGTTGACAGTACCGTGGGTGGTAATTAAAGTAGAAAGGTAAACAAATGTAATTGCGAGATCGCCATCAATATTGTAAAACTGATAAAACCTGTCTTGATTAAATTGGGATTCACTCATTAGTATTTCCCACTGACAAAATGTTTTTAAACGCGTTTCAGGTAACAAAATATGAAAGCCAAATAGAAGCCAGTTGGACAGCACTGAAGGCTTAGAAAAGTGGCTATAAAAGTTACTTAAATAAAGAAGATGTTTTTATTTAATAAAATAGGGTTTACCCCTATAAAATGTTTGTAATGGAAACTTGGGAATTTCCCATGTGTTTAATATTATAAAAATGTGGTATTTTACTCTGATAAAGTATTTCCTAATTACGGTCCTGATGTAAATTCTGCTGCCAAATAATGATAAACACCGATACCACCATCTCTGAGTAGGCCGCGGTCGCCCGCCTCCCGAGGCAGGGGTCAGGGGTTGCGATAGAAGGTGGTATCAGAGCTACAGCCACTGATTCAGCCACAGAAGTGTTCTGATGACACCAAAAGTTTATCTGTTATGTTAGGAAATTATCTATGGAACTACGTGCATATTTTATTGTTTTGTGTTATTTGACAATTTGTTAGTTTACAGTATGAGCGACCAAGGACCTTCAGATGCTTATCGTCAGTTGTCCAGCTTACCTAGGGATGAAGGAACCTCTTCACAGCCTACCCCCTCGGGGTATTCGGCTGTCACCGAAGAAGGGATTTTCGTGTTCAAAGCATAATCTGAATAGCCATTCCCTCCCAACAAGAGAGGATGGTTCAGCAGAGGAGCTCATGAGCCTAGAAAAAGGATGAGAAAACTCCAACAGCAGCGAGCTTTAGCAGCCGCGAATAGAGAAATGAATGCTCAAACACAGGATATGATCAATAGGAGACTAGCAAATTTTCATATCTTAGCAACTACAACTGCAGACCCGAATCTAGAACAACTCATAGTACCCCAGCCGTTACCACTATTTCCCACACAACCTATGGAAATTGAGCCAAACCCAGTAGACCAAATACCAATACCTGATTTTGACCCAGCTGAGATTCCTAGAGTACCAGCACCCCATCCCCCAGACTACGACCCATGGTTTGACGACCATTGGGATTATTAACAACGCTATCCACTACAAGACGAACCCATGCAAAACCTAGGACCCTATCCAAACCTTGACCCTCTGGATCCATATTTTGATAATGACCAATATATCAGGGAGATCCTAGAAAACCCATACCCTTACGAAAAACCCATGCCCTAGTTCCCAGACCCAATACCAGCACCCGCACCACCCATGAGCACTGAGAGTGTGCAAGAACTCCAAACCTTTGGTGAGGAGATTTTAGAAGGAAGTGAGAGGATGAGACAAATAGGTGAAAGGCTCATCTGGAAATATGACGAGCGTAATATGCAATTCTGGATGAACCCATACCAGTAATAGTAATAATAGTAATAGTAATATATATATAATATGTTTGTATGTTGAAAAAAAAATTAATCAATTAAAATAGATAATCCTATAGCTACTGATGCATACTAGTATTGTATTTTCGATTCTAGTTGTATTTGTAATAGATATAGATGCATAATATAAAATAGAGTAAAGGTCGCAATGACGACGATTTTGGATCAATATGCTTGTGGTATGATTGTTTGTATTGGATATTGTTTTGTGATATTAATACGTGGTAAATGTTTAAAATTCTGATGGACAACGAAGTGAATCAAGAAAACCAGAATAATGATAATAACGGAAACCAAGTAGATAATAGTGTCATCCAACACATAGTGGCACAAGGGATTATAGACGCAATGCCATATATTATCAAAACGGTTAAGGAAGCGGATAATAAAAGTAATAATGGCAGTAAACTACCACCTACTGAACTAGAACACAGGGTAAACAATGGACCCCTACTTCAATTGCCAATTCCAAAAAGAAGAAGAACCATGTCTTATGGTTGTTCTTACAAAGAATTTTGGTCCTGTAAACCAATAGAATTCTCGGGCAATGAAGGAGCCATTGCAGCTCTACGCTGGATAGAAAAGACTGAGGCAGTCTTGAAAATAAGCAAGTGCGCAAGAGAGGATAAGATAATGTTTGCCTCCAATCTGTTTAAGAACTCAGCTTTAGAATGGTGGAACACTATCCTCCAGTCTAGGGGAAGTGACAGGGTTTATAATATGGAATGGAATGAGTTTAAGAACATGGTGGAAAGGAAACTATGTCCTCCTAATGAAAAGGAACATATAGCAAATAAGTTCTTAAACCTTAGGATGACTGGAGTGGATAGTAAGGGTTACACTACTACATTCTTTGAATATGCTAGAATAGTGCCGACCCTTGCATCACCAGAACCAATATTAATCTCCCGTTACATTTGGGGATTAATCAGTGAGATTAGGCATGTAGTCATGGCAGCTAGACCACAAACCATAGAAGAAGCTATAGAACTAGCTAGTACCTTGACAGATGAATTAGTACGTACACAAGAAGAGAACCAGATGAGGAACCTAGCTCAAAATCTTACCCAAGGATTTCGCTATAGAAATTCCAATCGTGAGAAAAACGTAGGTTCTACCTCTGCACCTTACTGTAAAGCCTGTAAGAAGAAGCATTCAGGAAGATGCTCCACCTACTGTAATTTCTGTAAGATACCGGGACACAAGGAAGAAGATTGTAGGAAGAAACCTAGTAATGGAGTGTGTTTCAACTGTGGAGAAAAGGGACATATCAAGCCAAATTGTCCGAAACTAGCTCCAGCCATGAACAACAAGACTACTAAGAATGCTAGACCATTTGTTCTGACTGCAGAAGAAGCCAAAATGATTCCGGATGTGATCGCCAGTACGTTTTTAGTTAATAATGTTTTTGCTAAAGTATTATTTGACTCTGGTGCAAACCAAAGTTTTATTAATACTTCATTTTGCAAACTTCCCAGTCAACCATTAACTAAACTTCAACAAGAATGTCTAGTAGAGACAGCAAATGTGGAAACCATTAAGATCGCCGATTTCTTGCAGGGATCAAGAATAGAATTTTTAAATCAAAAGTTTATTGCAAACCTCTATCCAATGAATCTAGTATTTTATGTGATCAAAAGTCAATTCAAGTAAATTCACTAAAAAGTGAAAAGATTACAATAAAAGGAGATAAACCATCTAAATCCACGAAATTCATCTCTGTGATATTAACACTAAAGGAAAAGAATTGAAAGATATTCCCGTAGTATCTCAATTCTCAGACGTATTTCCAGAAGAATTACCAGGACTACCGCCGGACAGAGAAGTCGAATTCAGAATTCATCTTCTACCAGGAACAACACCAATTGCCAAAGCACCCTACCGTTTATTCCTAAGACCGCTTTTAGAACAAGGTATGGCCACTATGAATTTACTGTCATGGCATTTGGTTTAACCAATGGCCCAGCCGCATTTATGGACATGATGAACCGAATATGTAAGCCATATTTGGATAAATTCATAATTGTCTTTATAGATGATATTCTCATTTACTCTAAGAGTAAAGAGGAACATGCAGCGCATCTGCATACTCTCCTAAATTTGTTGAGAAAAGAAAAGCTTTATGCTAAGTTTTCAAAATGCGAATTTTGGTTAGAAAAAATGCAGTTTCTTGGACATTTAGTCAATCATGAAGGAATTCATGTGGATCCCACAAAGATTGAGGCAATTACCAAATGGAAAACCCCTAAATCACCAACCGAGGTTAGAAGTTTTCTAGGATTGGCTGGTTATTATAGGAGATTTATCCGAGATTTTTCTACAATAGCCATTCCCTTAACTAAGCTAACCTGTAAATCTGTTAAGTTTGAATGGGGACCAAAACAAGAAGAAGCCTTTAGAATTCTTAAGCAAAGATTAACCAACACACCCATACTAGCGTTACCAGAAGGAACTGAAGACTTTGTATTCTATTGTGATGCTTCTAAGTTAGGTTATGGATGTGTGTTGATGCAACGTCAAAAGGTTATAGCATACGCCTCTAGACAACTTAAGAATCATGAAGAGAATTACTCAACCCATGATTTTGAATTAGGAGCCATAATTTGTGCCCTTAAGATTTGGAGACATTACCTTTATGGTAGTAAGTTTACCATTTTTACTGATCATAAGAGTTTAAGGTATGTTTTTGGGCAAAAGGAATTAAATATGAGACAAAGACGCTGGATGGAGATACTTAGTGATTATGATTGTAATATCCAGTACCATGCAGGAAAGGCTAATGTTGTAGCTGATACTTTAAGTCCAAAGTATCATGAAAAGTCAAAAAGAGTACGTTCTCTTAAATTAAATCTACAAGTAGATTTAAATGAACAGATTAGGAAAGCACAAGAATCAGTAATCAAGGATGATACTGAGAAATTGAAAGGAATGATTAAGGAACTAGAACAAGGAATAGATGGAATATGGAGATTCCATAAGGAAAGGATGTGGATACCTAAACTAGGAAACCTGCACCACCGTATATTAGAGGAAGCCCATTAGTCTAAATATATGATGCATCCTGGAAGTGATAAGATCTATCAGGACTTAAGAAAGAATTTCTGGTGGATATGAATGAAAAAGGATATAGCAGCTTATGTTGCCAAGTGTCTAACCTATTCACAAGTTAAAGCTGAACACCAGAAACCCTCAGGTTTATTGCAGCAGTTAGAAATGCCAGTTTGGAAATGGGAATTGATAACAATGGACTTTGTTACCAAATTACCCAAGACACGAAAAGGTAATGATACAATCTGGGTGATTGTAGACAGGCTAACTAAGTCTGCTCATTTCTTACCGATGAAAGAAACTTTCAGTATGGAACAGTTAGCCAAGTTGTATGTAAATGAAATAGTTTCATTACATGGAATTCCTTTGTCTATTGTTTCTGATAGAGGTAGCCGTTTTACTTCTCATTTTTGGACTGGTTTCCAAAAAGCGATGGGAACCAAGCTCAATCTCAGCACCGCTTATCATCCTCAAACAGCTGGACAAAGCAAAAGGACAATTCAGACAATGGAAGATATGCTTAGAGCTTGTGTAATTGATTTCGGAGGAAATTGAGACGATCACTTACCATTGATAGAATTTTCTTACAACAACAGCTATCATACCAGCATCAATGCTGCACCATTCGAATCACTTCATGGACGAAAGTGCCGAACCCCAGTCTGTTGGGCAGAAATTGGAGAAAAGCAATTGTCTGGACCAGAAATAGTACAAGAAACAACGGACAAAGTTATTCAATTAAAGGAAAAACTGAAAGCAGCACGTGATCGACAAAAGAGTTATGCAGATAACAGGCGAAAGCCATTGGAATTTCAGGTAGGAGATAAAGTTTTATTAAAGGTTTCTCCTTGGAAAGGAGTGGTTAGATTCATCAAAAGGGGAAAGCTAAGGCCCAGGTATGTTGGACCTTTTGAGATTACTAAAATAATAGGACCTGTAGCGTACCAGCTACAACTGCCAGAGGAAATGGCAGGAATACATGATGTATTTCATGTATGTAATCTCAAAAAGTGTTTAGCTGATGAATCACTAGTAGTGCCTCTTAAGGACATAGAAGTAAATAAAAAGCTTAAATTTGTAGAGAAGCCTATTCCAGTAGATCTCGAGGACGAGTTCTAAAACAAGGTGGGGAGGATATAACAACCCACCAAAATTATTTCCGACACCCCTAATATATATAGAACATCCTTATACGCCTTAAAATATACCCCGTATACGAGAAATGGCCCAAAATACCTTTATATAATTAAAAATAAAATAAAAACAAGTATGTCGCGGGCCGCGACAGACTACCCTTGATCTTACGCGGGCCGTGAGCGATAGGACAAGAGGCGGCACCCGGAGCTGCCACGTGTCGTATGCGTGTCGAAGCTAGGCCGCTGAGTGGGAAAGGCTAGGGCCTACACCCCCTAGCTGGCGGGGCGCGTAAGCCCCATGTGTGGTTTATGCGGGGCGCGCAGGACTGCCGAAGCAGCCCTATAAATTGGAACGATCGGCATTCAAATTTCGTCGTTCAAATCTCAAACTTTCTCTCTCTAATTTCTGAAGTGTAGAATTAATACCCAGGCGTTATACCCCCCCTAAATAATTAAGTTCTGCCTCATTGTAAGTATCATAACCCCCGATTACGTATTAGATACGCTGCCCGATTGATCTAACGCTCCGTAACGGCTGTTGAGGCTCTGCCCGACGTAGTCGTTGGAGTTCTGTCTAAGGGAGGGTATAACTAATGTAAATATTGGGTTATTATACTAATGCGTGTGCATTGTCTAATTTATAGATTATAACCAGGAAAACACCAAGGAAAACCCTAAAGTAGCAATGTGAGTAATCTCCTTTTTGTGAACCTTTTTGCAAACTGTTTTTACAAAACCTCAAATGTTTAACATTATATTAAACAGTGATTGAGTATTTGTATTTTACAATTATCTTCGGTATGTTGGAGTTTTGTATACAAAATTTATTACTACACTGTGAGTAGTAATATGACCACAAGTCGGGTTGACAGTACCGTGGGTGGTAATTAAAGTAGAAAGGTAAACAAATGTAATTGCGAGATCGCCCTCAATACTGTAAAACTGATAAAACCTGTCTTGATTAAATTGGGATTCACTCACCAGTATTTCCCACTGACAAAATGTTTTTAACGCGTTTCAGGTAACAAAATGTGAAAGCCAAATAGAAGCCAGCTGGACAACACTGAAGACTTGGAAAAGTGGCTATAAAAGTTACCTAAATAAAGAAGATGTTTTTACTTAATAAAATAGGGTTTACCCCTATAAAATGTTTGTAATGGAAACTTGGGAATTTCCCATGTGTTTAATATTATAAAAATGTGGTATTTTACTCTGATAAAATATTTCCTAACTACGGTCCTGATGTAAATTCCGCTGCCAAATAATGATAAACACCGATACCACCTTCTCTGAGTAGGCCGCGGTCGCCCGCCTCCCGAGGCAGGGTCGGGGGTTGCGACAGATTGTGAAGAACTGAATGAATGCTATTTGGATTGATTGGGACTACACACTCATGTAACGTACACCTCGTATTGCATGAGGTACAATGATATACGTAAAATATAACATATAAATTACATCAAACAAGGCGTAAAATCAACCCTTTTCGGTACTAATGTTGGAAAAAGCATGTTTCTTTGTTTACTTTTAATTTACAGGATCAAAAGAGCTTAAACACACAAAAGGGACAAATTAACAGCAAAAACCAACATAAATACAAAGAAGAAGGATTGACACGACTCGCCGAGCCTCCATCTACATCCAAACCAACAAAAATAACAAAAATAGAAGCTTAGGCATGGGGCCGTGCCCACCAGGCATGGGCCGTGCCCAGTCAAGATTCCCTGCAGAAAAAAAACGGCAAAAGGCAAACCAACACGGGGCCGTGCCAACTCAACATGGGCCGTGGTCAACTCTAAGATTCGCAGAATCTAAGATAGTACAGCAAGTACAATCACCACGGTCTGTGCCGTTGACACACGAGGCCGTGTTAGTGCAATACCTGACACATGCAGTTAATGAAGAAGAGAGATATTGAAGGCCACTGGGCCGTGCCGGGTAAGCACGGGGCCGTGTGAGCAGTCTGATTTCAGCTATAAATAGGGGTGTTTGGTTTCATTCCAACTCATCCCTTGGCAAACCACTTCTCTCACACTTGCCACCAGTCCACCACCACTACAACACCAACACCCACCACCATCATCCATCTTTTATCTTTTAGAGTGTGTAGTAGTCTCGGGATCCAAGATCAATCGTAAGAGTTCTTGTCAAACAAAGGCCATGCTTGGCTAAACTCTTACATCACTTGGTGAAGATAAATGTTTTATGTATTACTTTTGATTTCCAATCTTTGGCTACTTTTTATATGGGTATGTATTAGTGACTTTAATAACGAGTTTTCTATATTGAAGGTGAATTTTACTTAATCATTTCTTCATGTTTTGTGGATTCACTCATTCGTGTCTTTACGGTCTATATAAAGCGCGTTAACTACCTGGAAAGGGGTTAGAAGGGTGTTTGGGTAAAATTATTGCCTTGTTCAGTGTATAGATCCTGCGAGGACCTGATTCATGCTTAGTAGGACTTCCCTTGAGGCAGATAGCATCAATATTGGGGGAAGTAAGAACCACTTGGAATCCCTTATCTGTAAACTACTATTAAAACATTAAACCGACCTTGCAGGACTGTATCCTTGCTGACTCAGACCAATAGGTTGAGGGTAACGCTTCTTGGAAGGGGGCCTACCAATTTTCGCATTAATAACTTACTTAATTGTCTTTCAATAATCCGACCTTGCGAGACTGTATTGTTGTTGACTCAGACCAATAGGTTAAGGGTAACGCTGCCTGGAAGGGGGCCTACTACTATAACTTAAAGATAATCTCTTAAAAAGCCCAAAGTTCGGAAATCATCAAAGGATACATAAAAGAGGAGTTGGAACCAAGTGATTCCTTCTTGTCTATTTGTTTTCCTTGTATTTTTATATTTTTATTTTCTAGTTTATCTTTTATAAACTTCCAAAACTTTTTATTAAAATTTGGTTAGATTAGACGTTAACGATAAGCCGGTACTAAAAGCTCTTGTGTCCTTGGACGACCTCGGTATCTTGCCATCACTATACTACGTCCGCGATGGGTGCACTTGCCCTAACTTGTGTAGAGTGATAGTATTATATCGTGTTTTATAAATTTAAAGCTTGATTCGCAAGTAAAAAGTGCTTAAAATATATCAAAAATTTATACCTACACCCGCACACGTCATACAACCGTTCATAACACATTGCACACCTACTAGCCACGTGTGCCACACACCCATGAGGGTTACAACTGTCGTAGCATAAGGTACCACCAAATAGTGCATAGTCGCATACCTTTGAGACTGCACAATCTTGTGTACAAGCACCCGATACACATTGTACAACTACCTATTGCATGACCGCACACTACCAGGTGACCGCACATCTGATAGTGTGCCGCACACTCATAATCAGACCGCACACTCGCATATTGGGCCGTATGATTTATTGGGCCGCACAGTTAGAATACCCGTATTGGATTGTGTATGTTACTGTTCACATATTTGGGATTGTGTTATAAGTTCCTATACGGCCCGCATGTTTATTATGTGATACGTGATGCTTATGTGCTACTTGTTAGATACGTGTAAAAATATGTGGACTACTTTTATACGAACCTAATTTCTATTGGTAACCATAATAGGACGTGGTTGACCAAACTCTAGAAACGAGTAAATAACCTGTTGAGCAAAACAAAGGTGAGTTCACACACTTTACTAAAAGCATGTATTCCCGGTGGTTGGGAACGGAACGAACAACACTTTCCCTGGTTTGGGATTAACTAGTATTCCTGGTTTGGAATATTGTTAAATGTTATTTATATTTCATGAACTAGCATACTAAACGAAACTTTATCACGAAGTCCCCACTTTCTATACCAATTAATCGTCGGGGCCTGGCGAAGGGGATATTAGTTGATAGCGCTATTTAGGTTTCACTAACCTCACACCATGCCTTTTGAAGACGTGCGTGAACTAATAGGCCTTGGCAAACCGTCAATGATGATAGACATTGACAAACGGGGCAACAACGATTCAAGAAGTCGCAAGTGTTTGGTATTATGGAGTTTAGTAGCTTATAGATGGGGCAGCTCCCCATGGCATGATATAAATGAGTAATTTATCACAAGTTTTTGGAAATAAAACTGGATAAACCGTGAACTCGCCAACTTTATGTTGACACTCTACTGCATGCTTTGCAGGTACTCAGTAACAGCTCGGGAGCTTGCAGCGGAGGAGTGTAGTGGTCGTGTTGAACCTATGTTGGATTCTTAGTAATTCTACGAACTTTTAAAACTATTGTTTGAACTATTAAACTTATGCTTCAACTGTTAACTTTAAACATTGTTTTTTTACTTTAAACTTTGGACATTAGTCACTAATCGTATTGGTAGTGATATGTTTACTTTATTATATTTATTTGTTCAAGATGATTGGTGGCATGATCCTGGTCAGTCACACGCCTAGCGGTAGTACCCCGCATATGGAAATTGAGGGTGTGACAGATTGGTATTAGAGCCATTGGTTATAGTGAACTTTGTTTTAAAAAGAAAAGTCTTTTTGAGAAAAACCATACTATAACCTGATTTGTATACAACGAACCGCAACGGCACTACACTCCAAGTGAAAGGCTCAACACTCTAGACTACATAGCTCGTGCATGTGTTTACTTGTTACTTACTTGGTACATATGCGATGATATACGTAGTAGTGTGCTTAGTATATAAGGCTTTGGATATAAGATACGTACTTGTGTGTCACAGTCAAACTTCCTTCTATATTTCTCACAACACTGCAGCGTCATTCTCATTCTATGTTTTGTGAACGTGAAGACAATGACCGGACGCGGAAGAGGCAATGTTAACATGACTCAGGACCAGCTGACGGCCCTAATAAACGCCCGGGATGCGGAGGCTTTGGCAACCCATCCCGGAGGTAAACCTACCATTCTAGGATGTTTAGATCTTGTTCTCGTGTTGCCTTGTCACTCTTAATCTTGTTCGCTTCGTTTTACGCGACAGGTCAGCCTACACCTACTCAATCTCGTGTTTGCACTTTCAAAACCTTTATGGATTGCAAACCTCACTCCTTCAGTGGCTCCGAAGGAGCGGTATGTCACACCCCAACCGATGGCGGAAACATCGGAGTGAGACGATCACAAGATTGCTCATTACATCATAACACTAATTGTGACAATATAATTAATCAAAATTTCATAAATGCTAAATTTCATACATTATTCAATCAAAACAAATACATCAAAATTGTAGGAACGAAATCATGAATCAAAATATAGTTTATTTGTTTAAGCGTGAGTCTACCCTAAACTTGTTCCTTCGATCATCAACTATCAACCTGCAACATGTATTAAAATAAAGATCAACAAATATGTTGGCGAGTATACAAGTTTGAATACATAACATAATATGAAAAATGTTTTAAGTGTACTCATATCCAACATGACAAATGTATACAAGTTGCTAACATGTTGTACGGGTGTAAGTTATATGTCAAACCAGAGTTTAACGCATTCGTGTTTACCCAACATCGCCGAAACGAAGAGGGTGTAATATGTTTTACTTAACAATACCACAAGTATACGAGCGGGGCGTTAATCCTATAGCGTTATAATTGTTAAGGTAGGCTTGCAAAGTTAATGAGCATATAGACACAATGTAAACATAGCATATGAGTTTAACAAGTATAACAAGTTTCATGTTTAATGGTGGATAGAGTGTGATTGATAAACATGTTTAATTGTGACTACGGGTTTTTGTATATATGTACATGTTGCACCCAAAGTGTTTAAAAATGAAAAAAGGGATCGAGTATACTCACAGTTTTGCAAGTGGTTTCAACAAATGTGAGATGATCGTCTTGAGAAGTTGAAGCACCAAATTATCCTAAGAAGGATGAACAAGGTGTGCAAGTACAAGGATTTAGAAGTTGGAATGTAAATGGGATTTGAATAAGAAATAAATAATAATAATAATAATAATAATAATAATAATAATGATGATGATGATGATAATAATAATAATAATAATAATAATAATAATATATGAAAATACATAAAAATATTATCTTAACTAACTCACTTTGGACACTATTAATTTATGTGTATTTCGTGTGTACTATTTCACCCACTAGAAGTCCAAGTGTGAGGAATTTAGTCTAAGATAAATATTTACCTTGGCACACAACTTTCCACCATAACTTGGTTGGTGTCATGGCTAGGTTTAATATTTATATATCTTTAGTACATAATAAATAATGGATTATGTACACTTATTCAACCCGTGCAATACACGGGTTTCTAACTAGTTCACTATATTTATTTCCTTCGGAGAATTTCGGTATGGTCATCATAAACGTATAATTATCTTTGAATCTATGCCTCAAAAACATATTATTTTATCAAAGCTGCGAAGTTCACGGATATTAACATTAGTATATTTAGTCAAATTCGATACACATTTTCTCTGCTTTTTACTTTGCTTCTAAAAATGCAACATGTAAAATTGTTATATACATCAATTCCCATCGGTGGTTTGCGCCAGTGGTGAATTCGCTGCTTTACTTTGGCCACAGGCTTTTCAAGCTGTTCAATTTCGACCCTATTTAGTTTTGTCTTCATTCACATGTTTCTTACACCTGGTGCATAGGACTATACGTGGAAGAGAGATGAAACTCCGATGACCGACCGGCTATGCCCTAATCTGGTGCTTGTATAGTAGGTTGGGTGACGGTGATGCTTTTTGTGGTTTAAACAGTCATGATGGATAGGGTTTTCACCGTCATCCCTCATGTGCATCTTGGAAACGGGAGTTGATTTTTGGTTCTAGAGTTAGAACAGAGTACAAACGGAGAAGTCAATTTGTTACCTTCTTATCTCCGGTCGGAGAAGACAAATGGTGACAGCGGCGTTAGATGGGGGCTGTGGTGGTGCCGGCTAGGTGATGGACCAGGAGAGACATCAATGTTTATGCAACCGATAGAGAAGATATAAGTAATGTCAGGAGCCCAGGGAATGTTGCCGATGGGAAGCACGATGGCGACGCGGAAGAGAACAAGAGTCAAAAGAAGATATTGATTACTGGTTGTTGTTGTGTGGTTTTACTGCTTTTGCCTTTGCTCAATACCAATTCTGTGGGTACAGGTAGGAATGCAAAATCATTTGCATTTGAATATTATTTATTTAAGTCATGTTAACCTGCAAATGACTACTATGAAAGTTTTCTTAGGTGGAGTGGAACCGCTCCAGACAAACATTTAAGGAAAAATTAACATATTCAAAATGAAAATTAAAGAAATCACTATATTAGAATCTTTAATAGTTAAATATACATGAGTTACATTTTTTATGCTACTTATATAAAATATTGAAAGAAAATAAATATTAATTAACTTAAGAAACAAATCCAATAAACTATAATTTACATCGTATGTCTACTATAATTTACATCGTATGTCTACGTTCTATCTATGAATAACAAGCCATATTTTTGTTTTTCTCATCTATTATCCAAGCTTTAAATTTAGCGGGTTTGCTTTTTTTTTTTTTTGCTAACCTTGATGAGATGAAATAAGCAATATCCGCTGCACAACATCGATATAGGTATTTGTTTGTATCGTTTTTGTTTGACGTAAAACACTTTTCGATATGTTGTAACGAAATGAACCGGTACTGAAAGCCTGTCATAACGAATCAAAACAATAATGCCCAATTCTAATCCCAATACATGCCGAACCGATACCGATCAAATTCCCGCCGCGAAGCGCAGGGATATACCACTAGTTATAATTATATTATAAACTATAAATTATAAAATTATATTATAATTATAAATTATATTAAAACTAATATCCATCTATATATATATAAATATATATATATACACACATATGAGAAGGATCCATTAGGAACCACCCTTTATTGCGAGAACCGCGAGAACCAATGTGAACACAACCGAAAATATCTAAAAAATCTGAAAAACACATAAATTTTTTTATTTTTATATTTTTTATCAAAAAATCGCTACATTTCGTTATTAAAAAAAATTGTTCTCGTGGTTCTCGCATGAACCCTACCCTATATATATATATATATATATATATATATATATATATATATATATGGGAGTTATCTTGAGAACGTGAAATATTGTGAGAAACGTGAGAACGAATGAAAAAACCAATCAAAACCAATTTTTTTTAATAAAAACCTCATTGTATTTAAAATATAACATCAAAAAAAGATTTTACAACTTCAAATAGGTCATTTCTCCTCTAAAAATCCATCTTATTAGATTTTTTACACATGTGTAAATATAACAAACTTACACATGTGTAAAATGACAAACTTACACATGTGTAAATTTATTTTATTTATCCATTCACGTAAATTTAAATTTGTAAATTTAATATTTACACATGTGTAAAATGACAAACTTACACATGTGTAAATTTATTTTATTTATGCATTCACGTACATTTAAATTTGTAAATTTAATTTCTAATATTGTATTTGAATAATAATGATAAGTGTAAAAAAAATTTTGAATTTGAACTGTTTTTGACCAAGTTCTCGTAGTTTTTTCATTCGTTCTCACGGTTCTCGCTATATTTAACATTCTCATTTAAACCTTATATATATATATATAGGGTCATGATTTAGAGAGAACGGTGAAAAGTGTGAGAACGGTGAGAACGATTTTGGTGGTGACATGTGGCATTGATGTTAAATTACACTAAGGGGTAATATTGTCAAAAAAACCCAATCACATGAACTGGGTGTTCAAATAAAACGCCATAAAAACACCCAATTTAGAAAAACACCAAACACTCAAAAGCTATTTTTTTAAGCTATAATTTACAACAGCTAAATAAACCATTTTTTGAACGCCATAAAACACTCAAAATCTATTTTTTGAGCTATAATTTACAACAGCTCAAAAAAACTATTTTTTTAAGTCAGCTCCTAGTTAAAACGCCATAACAAAAAAAAACTATATTTTCAGGGTCCAAAGTGTAACTTATAGTGTGAACAAGTGTAAACAAGTGTGAACACAAGTATTTAATTAGTTTCATCATACACGGGGGAATGTGATTGGAAATAAAAGAATTCATACTAGTTAAAACGCCATAACAAAAAAAAAGTTATATTTTCAGGGTCCAAAGTGTAACTTATAGTGTGAACAAGTGTAAACAAGTGTGAACACAAGTATTTAATTAGTTTCATCATACACGCAGCTTTGGGGGATGTGATTGGAAATAAAAGAATTCATACTCCAATGAAGACACACAGAGCTCCCAGTTAAAACGCCATAACAAAAAAAAACTATTTTTTGAGCTATAATTTACAGCAGCTCAAAAACCCCATTTTTTTAGCCATCTGCCTAAATTAATATTTTTTGAGCTCAGAAAAATCATAATTTGTACCGTAAAACACGCAGTTCAGAAAAACGCCATGAAAAACTCAGTTGAAAACGCCATAAAACACTCAGTTCAGAAAAACGTCATGAAAATACCTAGTTAAAACGCCATAAAAACACCTAGTTCAGAAAAACGCCATGAAAATACCTAGTCTAAAACGCCATAAAACACCCAGTTCAGAAAAACGCCATAAAACCCAGTTAATTTTTTTTTCGAAAAGTATATCAATAGTATACTCATTGGAAAGATAAAAAAACGTTGAGTTTTATCGTGTAATTTTTTTCGAAAAATAATCACGTATAAAAAAGTTATTGTCGTTTAAATATGACGGGGGAAAATGGCATGTGATTAGCATGTGCACCTTTGAATGGATCTTCCTATTTTACCCCTCCTGGTAGTTCCAAGACCCCTATTATTTACAAAAATGACACCGCATCAATCTCAGCCACAAACCACTAAGATCTTGTGGCTGAGAATCGTTCTCACCGTTCTCACACTTTGAGGCGTTCTCTCCTGATCCTGTTCCTCTCTCTCTATCTATACTACTTTATAAAGCATATAGGAAGGACAGAAATGGTCATTTGCCACTTTACAACCATTTGAAGCCCATTGTACAACCTTTAAAGCATGAAGGTGTTGAAAAATCCATTCAACACGCGGACCAGCTTTATGGATCCTAACCGGATCTCTTTGACCCGTTTTTATCAAATAGATCCAATATAAACTATCTTTCACTCAATCTAAACCCTAGATTCATTTCATTCACATCCGCCCCCATTCTTCTTCTCTCTCTCTCACCAGACGCTCTGCATACGTCTCATGGCACGGATTTCACCGACGATTTCACTAGATCGACGGATTTCACCGACGATTTCACTTCTCAGGTACCGTCTTTTTAACCTTATCGGCATTTTTTGTGTGTTATTTGACTTAGATCTGTGAATTTCACTAGATCGATGGATTTCACCGGCGATTTCACTAGATCGACGGATTTCACCGACGATTTCACTTCTCAGGTACCGTCTTTTTAACCTTATCGGCATTTTTTGTGTGTTATTTGACTTAGATCTGTGAAATTTTAGGGTTTCTTTCTCCGGCGATTCCGACATCAGATCTACTGGGTTCAACTTCTCGGTATGTTGTTTCTACTGGATCTGTGAAATATATTCAGATCTGTTACTTTTTTCTAGCAGATCTGTTATAATACTTGGTTTTGTTTGCAGATCTGTTATAATACTTGCCTACTAAAACATTAATACTTGCCTACTAAATCTGTTATACACTCAAAAACTTACCTGGTCAAATCTGTCTCGCAAGGCCCAGATCCATGAATAAATGTTTAACAAAATATAGGGTTTTTTTTTTCTTTAAAGAAGTTTGTATTTTTTATTTGAAGTTTATTATTGTGTTTATCTTGCAAGTATCATCTGGAATTTGAATCGGATCTGTGTAATATTTCAGATCTGCCGTTGAGTTGTTCGTGTTAGGGTGCACCGGAATAACCAGATGTGGTATGTGTTCTGTAGTTTAGTTTTTTTTTTCTTTAAAAAAGTTTGTATTTTTAATTTGAAGTTGATTATTGATTATTGATTATTGTGTTTATCTTGCAAGGTATTGTTTGAGCCGTAGCTTTTTTATTATGCGAAATGTTTGTTTGTTTACTACTGGATAACCAGATGTGGTATGTGTTCTTTACTATAGGTTTTTTTGAAGCCCATTGTACAACCTTTAAAGCACAAAGGTGTTGAAAAATCCTTCAACAACACGCGGACCAGCTCATATAAACTAACCGGATGCATTTGACCCGTTTTAATCAAATGGATGCAATATATACTTTCTTTCACTAAATCTAAACCCTAATTTCATTTCATTCACATCCGCCCCCATGCTCATATAAACTAACTGGTATGTTTGTAGCTGATTATGTTTGTTACAAATCTGGTATGTTTGTAGCTGATTTACATGCTTATGTTACTGATTATGTTTGTTACAGATCTGGTATGTTTGTAGCTGATTATGTTTATAGCTGATTATGTTTGTTATAGATCTAATGTTACTGATAAGATTCAGTTTTGCTTTTACAGTTGCCGGAGGGTGGTAAAGGAGTTGTGTACTCCGGATTTTGTGTTCTTAATCTGTCTGAATTGAAAGTGTTTGAGGCTGTGATGCACAAGCTGAGCTTGTGTTCTTAATCTGTCTGAACTGAAAGTGTTTGAGGCTGGGATGCAAAAGCTGAGCTTGTGTTCTTAATCTGTCTGAACTGAAAGTGTTTGAGGCTGTGATGCAAAAGCTGAGCTTGTGTTCTTAATCTGTGTGAACTGAAAGTAACAATTGTTTTAAAGTAATGAATCAGGTTAAAACTCTAAACAGCTTTGCACTTGCATCAAATTATAACTCTTTTTAGTAAACTTTTTGAATTTAAAGTGTTTGAGGCTGTGATGCAAAAGCTGAGCTTGTATTCTTAATCTGTCTGAACTGAAAGTGTTTGAGGCTGTGATGCAAAAGCTGAGCTTGTGTTCTTAATCTGTCTGAACTGAAAGTGTTGAGTCTATGATGCAAAAGCTGAGCTTGTGTTCTTAATCTGTCTGAACTGAAAGTGTTTGAGGCTGTGATGCAAAAGCTGAGCTTGTGTTCTTAATCTGTCTGTACTGAAAGTGTTTGAGGCTGTGATGCAAAAGCTGAGCTTGTGTTCTTAATCTGTCTGAACTGAAAGTGTTGAGGCTATGATGCATAAGCTGAGCCTGTGAGGTTACATATGTGTTTAAAACACTTGTACATCATGCTTTAAAGCGAGGTTACAGAACACAATAGACTGTGATGATGATTGTATTTTGAGGGTACATAGAAGATCCGAGTAGGATCTTGGCGGGGCAATATCCAGGTTGCATAGTTCTCACTCTGCAACCGTGTGTTGCAGCCATGGCTTTAACCGTAGTTGTGTTCATCTCTCAATTACATGTCTGAGTCTTCCAGATGTTTTGAAAGAAAGTATATATTGGATCCATTTGGGTAAAACGGGTCAAATGCATCCGGTTAGTTTGTATGAGCTGGTCCGCGTGTGTTGAAGGATTTTTTAACACCTTTGTGCTTAAAAGGTTGTACAATGGGCTTCAAATGGTTGTAAAGTGGCAAATGACCATTTATGTCCTTCCTATATGCTTATTAAAGTAGTATAGTATGCTTATTAATTAAAGTAGTATAGATATAGAAGTATAGATATAGATAGAAGTATAGATATAGAGTATAGAGTATAGAGTATAGATATAGATATAGATATAGATATAGATATAGATATAGATATAGATATAGATATAGATATAGATATAGAGATAGAGATAGAGATAGAGATAGAGATAGAGATAGAGATAGAGATAGAGATAGAGATAGAGATAGAGATAGAGATAGAGATAGAGATAGAGATAGAGATAGAGATAGAGATAGAGATAGAGATAGAGATAGAGATAGAGATAGAGATAGAGATAGAGATAGAGATAGAGATAGAGATAGATATAGATAGATAGATAGATAGATAGATAGATAGATAGATAGATAGATAGATAGATAGATAGATAGATAGATAGATAGATAGATAGATAGATAGATAGATAGATAGATAGATAGATAATGTGCTTAAAATGATTTTAGCCTTTATGTTTGTTACAGATCTGGTATGTTTGTAGCTGATTTACATGCTTATGTTACTGAAGGTTTAAGTTGAGTGCTTGTAGAGTTGTGATGAATTGTGATGAATGTAGTTGAATTTATAGACTTCCAAGCATGCTTCCTTTCTGACAAATCCGAACAGTGTTTGCTTTTACAGTTGTATTTGAACAGTCATCGTCAGTAAAAGAATTCAAAAAGGATGGCAGTAAAATATTTTGGATTCTGAAAGGTTGTCAACTGTTTGAAGACTTTTTGTGAAAAGTCTTTGATAGGTTGTCAACTGTTAAACTGTTCAACTGTAAAATCAGGAGTTAGGTTTCTGAAAAAGGTTTCGAAAGTCTTTCTGACAGGTTACTGTTCAATTTTTTGGTCATAAAAATTACTAAATCAATTTTTACTTTAAATTCAAAAAGTTTATTAAAAAGAGTTATAAATTGATTCAAGTGCAAAGCTGTTTAGAGTTTTAACCTGATTCATTACTTTAAATCAATTGTTACTTTAAATTGCAAAAGCTGAGCTTGTGTTCTTAATCTGTCTGAACTAAAAGCATGATGTACTATGATGCAAAAGCTGAGCTTGTGTTCTTAATCTGTCTGAACTGAAAGTGTTGAGGCTATGATGCATAAGCTGAGCCTGTGAAGTTACATATGTGTTTAAAACACTTGTACATCATGCTTTAAAGGTTGTTTAAGTTTAGTGGCAAATTACTCTTGTACATCATGCTTTAAAGCGAGGTTACATAACACAATAGACCGTGATGATGATTGTATTTTGAGGGTACATAGAAGATCCGAGTAGCATCTTGGCGGGGCAATATCCAGGTTGCATAGTTCTCACTCTGCAACCGTGTGTTGCAGCCATGGCTTTAACCGTAGTTGTGTTCATCTCTCAATTACATGTCTGAGTCTTCCAGATGTTTTGATAAGAAAATGAGCAGGTTATGATGCATAATATGTCTGAACTGAAAGTGTTGAGGCTATGATGCATAAGCTGAGCCTGTGAGGTTATGATGCATAATATGTCTGAACTGAAAGTGTTGAGGCTATGATGCATAATGTCACACCCCCAAAATCCACATGCGGAGTATCACCGCTTGGAGGCGTGACTGACCAGGATCAAACCACTAATCATATTGAACAAGTAAATAATTAAGTGTAAAAGTCCAACCAACACGATTAGTGTCCAAAGCAAACATAGTTAAGTTATGAGCGGAAGCATAATGTTTTAAAACCAAATCATAAGTTTAGATATTCAAAGGTTTAACATGGCACACAGCTGTCCATGTCCCACAACGACTCTTCCTTGTGCAAGCTCCAGCTAAGTACCTATTGACCTGCAAAGCATGTAGTAACGAGTCAACAACAAGTTGAGTGAGTTCACGTTTGGTTGTCCAGTTTATAGTTATTCCGAAAACACAGTTTGCTCTTTACCAGCTATCCAGCCGTGGGGGTTACCCCATAGTTCGAAAATCGTTTATTAGTTACCCGTTCTTACGTTGGCTATTCCAGCCCGGCTCTATGGCCGTGGGGGCTACCCCATGTTTAATTCATCAGACTCGTTACCATATCGACTACTAACGTTCGTCATGTTTAAGTGCCCTAACGTCTGTGTCTATCATCACTGACGTGCCATAGTCCATTAGTCCACGCCCGTCCTCTGCGGCACGATGTGAGGTTTGTTAAACCTAATAGCGCTATTTAACTAATGACCCGTTCGCCATTGGCCTCGGCGATTAAGTCGATACAAAAGGAGGGACTTCGTTGATAGAGTTCTAGTCTGGTATAGTTAATTACGTCTCAACAGGACGAGGAATCTATGTTCCTGGTTACGTCTCAACAGGACGAGGAATCCCTATTCCTTAACCCATTCCCAACCCCTGGGAATCCCATGCTTTGTAACGAAGTGTGAACTCACCTTGGTTTGCTCGGCAGATACACAGAAAAGTCAAGTCTAGCAGCTAGTGGTCAACCACGTCCTAACATGGTTACCAATTCAAGTCAGGTTAGGTTTCAAGTAGTGCGTACAAGCATCACATAGATAGCACATAAGAAACACATACGGATCATGGCAATCACACATTGCACGTTAACACATTCGCAGTCCATTACATAACATCTGAAACTTGTACGATCTAAAGGTAAAGCCCAATAATAGGCAGCCCATCATGTTGTGGGGTCGGCACAGCCTTGTGCGACCCACATCATGTTGTGCGTTTCGGATAAACACCCGGCCCAAATAGTCCAAAGCCCAACATATCAAGAAGCCCAAATAATATAAGGGTTCAATAAGTAACCGACCCAAACAATTAAATCGTGGATCCCTTGTGCGATTGAGACTAGCCCAGCCCAATATATAAACACACGGCCCAAATAACAAACTAGTAAACAGCTTGTGCGATTCAATATATCTTGTGCGCCTAAGATCTTTTGTGCGACTGTTCTTCTTGTGCGATCGGTTAAGTGAATTTCCTAAAATCACGCAATTCATTCCAACAGTTTCCTAATTCTTCTCTATTCAATCAAATCCTCGCTAACAGTTTCCAACCATGCATTTATTCGATCAAAACATTGTTTACAATTAAAATAAACAGTATGTTGACACTTTGTTGGTTTTAATCGAGATTTTATACCATAAACAAATCACCTATTTGAATCCCTTTTTGATCAGCAACATGTGCCGACAACAGTACATACCTACCTGCTATTGGACCGATTTGTGTAGTGGGTTTGCAAGTTTATCCCATAGTGTTGAACAATATATTCATGCAATCATATCAATTATAAATACCAACATATGTAACCCTATTAGTCATCAGCATGCCAATCGATTATTTATATATTCATCATATATCCGTATAATCAACATCACCTATTATCACCCAATAGTTAATCATCAAATCATCATGTCATTCCCAAGGTGACAATTATAAATCATGAAATCCAATTTCCAACATGCAAGTCTAAATCACAAAGAGTTAACCACACCAACCATGCGATAATATATAAAAAATCGGTCCAATCAAGAGCAACCAAAGAAAACATATTCATTCATATGCTCATCATCATTACCACTAACAATTAATATTTATGATGTCCATTAATACCTTACACATATTTCAACAACTTGTCAGTAGTTCACCTTCATATGTTTCAATATAAATCGTTCAATCACATCAAGTAATTAGTGGCACAAATAGTTCATGCATACCACCGATTTATTCCTCCTCACAAACCCTACTTATTTTGTTTATGTTACATGTATACATCTAGGTTTCATTATCACATGCTCACAAAGAATTAGCATTTAACAATTTAAACAATAAGAGATAGCACTAACCAAAAGATAGAAGGTGTTGGCTTGATCGATGCAAGAATTCCGAATAGAGGAATGGCTGCCGTCTTTGGGTTAGAGAGGGGAGAGAATTAGGGTTTGATGTGTGTTATCTACTTTGTAGTTTATGAGGATTTTATCACATCCTTGTGTTGTTATACAAATGAGAGAATGGGCCGAACCCATTCGTGGGCTATCCTAGTGACTCGAATTCCAAAAGTGTGGGTCAAGTGGAGTACTGCAATTGGATTTATTGTGTACAGCCCAAGGGCGTTGTGTGATTGGACTTAGGTTGTGCGACTAAGGGTTGTTAATATACATGCATTCACATAATAATCACATAATGAAAACATTCTATTAAATCAATGCATCACAAAATCACATAATGTTCATACCAATTACATCGAGCACAAAGATGGGTTCTGAAATACGAGTTGTCACATTATCCCCAAGTTGAAAGAAATTTCGTCCCGAAATTTAGCACGTACTCACTGAGGAAGCTAGTTAAGTTGCGTGGTTTTCCTGGGGTGTCACATCCTCCCCCCGTTAATCTGGAATTTCGTCCCGAAATTCCGTAGCTTCAGCCTCAGTAGTGATTTCGTTGTTCTTGAACAATTGGGGATACTTGTGTTTCATCTGATCTTCGCGTTCCCAGGTGAACTCTGGGCCGCGATGTGAGTTCCAACGAACTCGAACGAGAGGTATTCTAGTACGTTTGAGGACCTTAACATCCCGGTCCGTGATTTCGACTGGTTCCTCGATGAATCATAACTGCTCGTCGATAGTGAGCTCCTTCAAAGGAACTATGTGGGTCTCATCTGACAGACATTTCTTCAGATTCGACACGTGGAAAACGTCGTGCACTGCACTGAGTTCCGATGGTAAGTTCAGTCTGTAGGCCACCTTGCCTATTTTCTCAATGACTTCGAAAGGTCCAACGTGTCGTGGGTTAAGTTTGCCCCGTTTCCCAAAACGAACCA
Organism: Helianthus tuberosus; assembly: GCA_030545235.1. NCBI lineage: Eukaryota > Viridiplantae > Streptophyta > Magnoliopsida > Asterales > Asteraceae > Helianthus > Helianthus tuberosus. The sequence continues at coordinate 165,588,978 of CM060452.1, forward strand.
CACCCTTCCAGGGTGAAACTTTGAGTAGTACACGCTCCCCAACCTGGAGCTCTAGTGGTTTTCTGCCCTTATCGGCGTAGACTTTCTGACGGTCACGAGCTGCCGCCATTCGTTGTCGTAACTGCGCAATTCGTTCTGTTGTGTCTACCACAAGTTCTGGACCAGAAATCTGACTATCCCCCACCTCTGCCCAACAAAGAGGTGACCGGCATTTACGCCCGTACAATGCCTCAAACGGAGCAGCTTTAATGCTGGTGTGGTAGCTATTGTTGTACGAAAATTTCACAAGTGGCAGATGCTTTTCCCAGCCATTGCCAAAGTCAAATACACATGCCCTAAGCATGTCTTCGAGGGTCTGGATGGTACGTTCCGACTGCCCATCCGTTTGCGGGTGATAAGTTGTGCTCATATCTAATCTTGAGCCAAAGGACTTGTGCATTGCTTGCCACAATTCTGTTGTAAAACGTGCATCTCGATCTGAGATAATAGAGGTGGGCACTCCGTGCCTCGATACAACTTCCTTAAGATATACGTCTGCTAGTGTTGAGAACTTATCCGTTTCTTTGATAGCCAAGAAGTGAGCAGACTTTGTGAGTCGATCCACGATCACCCAGATTGTATCGTTACTACGCTGAGATCTAGGCAGGCCAGTAACAAAATCCATGGAAATTTGCTCCCATTCCCATTGTGGTATCTCTGGTTGTTGAAGGAGGCCTGAAGGTTTCTGGTATTCCGCCTTGACTCTCGCACAAGTCAAGCACTTGCTAACGTACGTTGCTATGTGGGCCTTCATGCTAGGCCACCAATATGTCGTTTTGATATCGTGGTACCTCTTATCCGAACCAGGATGTACTGAGTAGCGAGACTTGTGTGCCTCGTCCATCACAAGCTCTCGTAGGTTGCCATAAAGTGGGACCCAGATGCGTCCTGTAACGTAGTAAGCACCGTCTTCCTTCTGTTCTAAGCGTGGCCTTGAGCCACGTAGGGCTTCAGCCCTGACGTTTTCTGGTTTCAAAGCTTCTACCTGAGCATCTCGTATCTGAGAAGGAAGACTAGACTGTATAGTGAGTTGTAAAGCTCGTACGCGCTTAGGCGCAGTGTCCTTTCGACTGAGAGCGTCAGCCACAACATTGGCTTTGCATGGGTGATACCTAATCGAGCATTCGTAGTCATTCAACAGTTCGACCCATCGTCGTTGTCGCATATTCAGTTCCTTCTGTTTGAAGATATGCTCGAGGCTTCTGTGATCAGTGTAGATAGCACACTTGGTGCCATACAGGTAGTGTCGCCATATCTTAAGTGCAAAAATAACAGCTCCCAACTCTAAGTCATGCGTAGTTCAATTTCTTTCATGAACCTTGAGTTGGCGCGAGGCGTAGGCTATAACCTTGTCCCGTTGCATCAATACACAACCAAGACCCTGAATTGATGCGTCGCAGTAAACCACGAAGTCGTCTGTGCCCTCTGGCAACGAAAGGATAGGTGCACTGCAAAGTATATCCTTTAAGTGCTGAAACGCTAACTCCTGTGCATTTCCCCAACGATAAACAACACCCTTCTGCGTTAGTGAGGTCAGAGGCTGTGCAATCTTAGAAAAATCCTTAATGAACCTCCTGTAGTAACCTGCCAATCCCAAGAATTGGCGAATTTCCGTTGGAGTACGAGGTGCAGGCCAGCTCTTGATTGACTCTACCTTGGATGGATCAACGTGAATCCCATCCTTGTTCACTACATGGCCTAAGAAATGGACTTCACGAAGCCAGAAGTCGCATTTTGAATACTTGGCGTATAGCTGTTCTGCTCGAAGGAGTTCCAAAATAAATCGTAGATGCTGTTCGTGTTCCTCCCGACTCTTCGAATAAATTAGGATGTCCTCGATGAAAACTATGACAACTTGTCCAGATAAGGCTTACACACTCGATTCATCAAGTCCATGAAGAACGCTGGTGCATTTGTCATCCCAAAAGGCATGACCAAAAACTCATAGTGTCCATAACGTGTTCTAAAAGCGGTTTTAGAGACGTCCTCTTCTCGGACTCTCAGCTGGTGATATCCCGATCTCAAATCGATCTTTGAATAGTAGCTCGACCCTTGCAGCTGGTCGAACAGGTCGTCAATGCGTGGAAGAGAGTAGCGATTCTTCACAGTCACCTTGTTCAGTTCACGGTAGTCGATGCACATTCTGAATGTACCGTCTTTCTTCTTCATAAATAGCACTGGAGCTGCCCAGGGCGGAGAGCTAAGACGAATAAAACCCTTATCTAGGAGTTCTTGTAGTTGCGTAGATAGCTCTTTCAACTCTGATGGAGCGAAACGATACGGTGCACGAGCTATGGGTGCCGCTCCAGGGGCTAACTCGATTTGAAACTCGACCTGACGATGAGGCGGGAGGCCAGGTAGTTCCTCAGGAAATACTTCAGGGAAGTCACATACGATTGGAAAATCTTCTATCCTCTGCTCTTTCTTCGAGGTGTCAGTAACGAGAGCTAGAAAAGCAGTGTGGCCCTTACGCAAACACTTTTGGGCCTTAAGGGAAGAGATGATGCTCACAACAGCACCACTCTTGTCGCCACGAATCATGAGAGGTTCATCACCTGGGCGAGGAATACGAACAATCTTTTCGTTACAAAGAATCTCTGTTCGATGTTGAGGTAGCCAATTCATACCAATAACGGTGTCGAAACCATCACCACGTTGGGGTCATTCCTAATATCACCCTGTCTAATCACGAACACTCGACCCCTGGCACCATTGCCGTCATTATTACCCCCGTTGTTGTCCCATTGTTGTTCCCGTTTCCTTGGTTGTGGTTCTGATTCTGATTCTGGTTCAGCCGTGGGTAGCGTCTCATGAAATGATCTCCAGCACCACACTGATAACATCCCTTGTTATCCTGCTGTTGCTGCTGATTTTGTGGAGCTTGTGGCTGCTGTTAGGACGTGAACTTCTACAATCTTTGGCTCCATGACTAAGCTTGTTGCATCTCTAACGACGATCTTTGTTGCACTGCCCGCTGCGGTGCAAATTACATCGATTGTACTTAGGGTGGTTTCCCTCGTGTCCATCCTGACTTCGATTACCAAAAGACTGCTAACTGGGGCTCCTGTACTTGACTGAGGTTGCACCGAAGTGAAACCCTTGCTTAAATTTCCATCCCATTTGCGTTTGTTGTCACTGGGAGCATCCGAAGTAGTTGTAGCAGCATTAATACGTTTCGGCAGTTTATTCTGTCCTACCGCCTGATCTAAGAGACGTTGAGCAAGACGAGTTATATCCTGGATGGTTGCAAGGTTAGCAGAAGTCACATGACTTTGAATCTCTGGTACTAAGCCTTTGAGGTACAGCTCATTGCGCTTGATGGGAGGATCCACCCTAGTTGGACATAATACTGTCAGTTCGTTGGATCGTTTCGTGTACGCTTCTATCTCTGACCTTGTCATCCCCAAGTTTAAGAACTCCACTTCCAGCTGGTGGATGTCATCTCGACTACGGTATTCTCGTTTGGATCAGTTCCTTAAGAATCATTCCATGGGGTGGCATTAGCAGCCGCCAGCCCCAGCATCTGAACGTGCGCGTTCCACCAAGTTAACGCAGTGCTTTCGAGAGTTCCAGTGGCGTACTTCACCCTACGGCCTCAGGGCATTCACCCATCTCTAAGACAGACTCGAGCTTTTCAAACCAATGGAGGAGTCCAACAGCTCCTTTAGTGCCACTGAAAGTATTAGGACGACAGTCCACGAACGTCTTAAATGTGCATACAGGCGGCTGAGCGTTCTGATCTTGTTGCGCGAGGAAGAAGAAACCGGGTTAAGCGCGAGAGTTGGGTCATGAGAGTAGGATCGAACATCCTAGGATAGGTTCGGAATAGCAGGTTATTCCTCCTGCCTAAGCGGCTGCGAGTGCTGCCGTCACTTGTTCGTTGATAAGAGCCGTCAACTGGCTGGAGTTAGGTTCACACGTTCCCTCATGATCTTCACATCGAAGTAAACACAAATAGGAAAGGTGTCGCGAATGTGCGTAAGTGTGTAGTGACAGTAGGGAGCAAGCACAAATGTGTTTTCAAACTATAGTTGCTACGCTTATCTAAGCATACCATGAGCAAAGTTCTATGCAATCTAGCAAGTAGGCAATATAAACATAAACCATATCACCTAGAATGTCGAGCCTTGCACGTGGAGTGAAGTGTCGTTGTGGATCGTAGAGCACTGTACAGGTTATAGTCTGGTTTTAACAAAAACGTTTTCCTTTATTAAAACCAAGTTCTCTATAACCAATGGCTCTGATACCAATCTGTCACACCCCCAAAATCCACATGCGGAGTATCACCGCTTGGAGGCGTGACTGACCAGGATCAAACCACTAATCATATTGAACAAGTAAATAATTAAGTGTAAAAGTCCAACCAACACGATTAGTGTCCAAAGCAAACATAGTTAAGTTATGAGCGGAAGCATAATGTTTTAAAACCAAATCATAAGTTTAGATATTCAAAGGTTTAACATGGCACACAGCTGTCCATGTCCCACAACGACTCTTCCTTGTGCAAGCTCCAGCTAAGTACCTATTGACCTGCAAAGCATGTAGTAACGAGTCAACAACAAGTTGAGTGAGTTCACGTTTGGTTGTCCAGTTTATAGTTATTCCGAAAACACAGTTTGCTCTTTACCAGCTATCCAGCCGTGGGGGTTACCCCATAGTTCGAAAATCGTTTATTAGTTACCCGTTCTTACGTTGGCTATTCCAGCCCGGCTCTATGGCCGTGGGGGCTACCCCATGTTTAATTCATCAGACTCGTTACCATATCGACTACTAACGTTCGTCATGTTTAAGTGCCCTAACGTCTGTGTCTATCATCACTGACGTGCCATAGTCCATTAGTCCACGCCCGTCCTCTGCGGCACGATGTGAGGTTTGTTAAACCTAATAGCGCTATTTAACTAATGACCCGTTCGCCATTGGCCTCGGCGATTAAGTCGATACAAAAGGAGGGACTTCGTTGATAGAGTTCTAGTCTGGTATAGTTAATTACGTCTCAACAGGACGAGGAATCTATGTTCCTGGTTACGTCTCAACAGGACGAGGAATCCCTATTCCTTAACCCATTCCCAACCCCTGGGAATCCCATGCTTTGTAACGAAGTGTGAACTCACCTTGGTTTGCTCGGCAGATACACAGAAAAGTCAAGTCTAGCAGCTAGTGGTCAACCACGTCCTAACATGGTTACCAATTCAAGTCAGGTTAGGTTTCAAGTAGTGCGTACAAGCATCACATAGATAGCACATAAGAAACACATACGGATCATGGCAATCACACATTGCACGTTAACACATTCGCAGTCCATTACATAACATCTGAAACTTGTACGATCTAAAGGTAAAGCCCAATAATAGGCAGCCCATCATGTTGTGGGGTCGGCACAGCCTTGTGCGACCCACATCATGTTGTGCGTTTCGGATAAACACCCGGCCCAAATAGTCCAAAGCCCAACATATCAAGAAGCCCAAATAATATAAGGGTTCAATAAGTAACCGACCCAAACAATTAAATCGTGGATCCCTTGTGCGATTGAGACTAGCCCAGCCCAATATATAAACACACGGCCCAAATAACAAACTAGTAAACAGCTTGTGCGATTCAATATATCTTGTGCGCCTAAGATCTTTTGTGCGACTGTTCTTCTTGTGCGATCGGTTAAGTGAATTTCCTAAAATCACGCAATTCATTCCAACAGTTTCCTAATTCTTCTCTATTCAATCAAATCCTCGCTAACAGTTTCCAACCATGCATTTATTCGATCAAAACATTGTTTACAATTAAAATAAACAGTATGTTGACACTTTGTTGGTTTTAATCGAGATTTTATACCATAAACAAATCACCTATTTGAATCCCTTTTTGATCAGCAACATGTGCCGACAACAGTACATACCTACCTGCTATTGGACCGATTTGTGTAGTGGGTTTGCAAGTTTATCCCATAGTGTTGAACAATATATTCATGCAATCATATCAATTATAAATACCAACATATGTAACCCTATTAGTCATCAGCATGCCAATCGATTATTTATATATTCATCATATATCCGTATAATCAACATCACCTATTATCACCCAATAGTTAATCATCAAATCATCATGTCATTCCCAAGGTGACAATTATAAATCATGAAATCCAATTTCCAACATGCAAGTCTAAATCACAAAGAGTTAACCACACCAACCATGCGATAATATATAAAAAATCGGTCCAATCAAGAGCAACCAAAGAAAACATATTCATTCATATGCTCATCATCATTACCACTAACAATTAATATTTATGATGTCCATTAATACCTTACACATATTTCAACAACTTGTCAGTAGTTCACCTTCATATGTTTCAATATAAATCGTTCAATCACATCAAGTAATTAGTGGCACAAATAGTTCATGCATACCACCGATTTATTCCTCCTCACAAACCCTACTTATTTTGTTTATGTTACATGTATACATCTAGGTTTCATTATCACATGCTCACAAAGAATTAGCATTTAACAATTTAAACAATAAGAGATAGCACTAACCAAAAGATAGAAGGTGTTGGCTTGATCGATGCAAGAATTCCGAATAGAGGAATGGCTGCCGTCTTTGGGTTAGAGAGGGGAGAGAATTAGGGTTTGGTGTGTGTTATCTACTTTGTAGTTTATGAGGATTTTATCACATCCTTGTTGTTATACAAATGAGAGAATGGGCCGAACCCATTCGTGGGCTATCCTAGTGACTCGAATTCCAAAAGTGTGGGTCAAGTGGAGTACTGCAATTGGATTTATTGTGTACAGCCCAAGGGCGTTGTGTGATTGGACTTAGGTTGTGCGACTAAGGGTTGTTAATATACATGCATTCACATAATAATCACATAATGAAAACATTCTATTAAATCAATGCATCACAAAATCACATAATGTTCATACCAATTACATCGAGCACAAAGATGGGTTCTGAAATACGAGTTGTCACACATAAGCTGAGCCTGTGAGGTTACATATGTGTTTCTTGTGCTTAAAACACCGTGTGTTTGCAGCCATGGCTTAACCCGGTTTGTAGCTGTGTTCATCTCTCAATTATATGCCTGAGTTAGGTTGTAATAGAAGACGTAGAGGCTATCTCGCAAATAACCTTCTAAGTGCATTGGGAAACTGAAACGTAGAGGCTTCTTCGAGACATTGTGATAGATATTCATCGTCTTCTATTAAGACAATGTGAATGCTGGAGTACTTTAGAAGTGTCCAAGGCTTGGAAGAAGGTGGGAGTTGTGGCTTTCGCTACGATATGGAGACTTTGGACGAGTAGAAACGAGAAAGAATTTAATGGCAACAACATTCCGATCGCTAAAATGTACCAGTTTTGTTTTGATAGTCATTATGTATGATTTCGGAAGCTTTGACCATGTTGATAAGTGTTTTTCAATTTGTTGTATTTATGAACACAGATTATATTAAGAAAAAAAGAAAGTTATTTTTGTATTGTGTAATCATCATCTTCTTAGAGTTTTGGCGTGGTTTGATTTCATTCTTTGATGCGCAATGGAAAGAATCTTACTTTCACTTATACTTGTAGCATTCATACATGAAAACTGTGTCGCTAAAATGTATATTTTCAAAGCAAAACAAACATGAAGAACCCTCTGTTTTTGCACAAGCAAAACAAACATTAAGAACCCAAAATACCCAAATACCCAAATAACATGATGAAACCCTCTGTTTTTTCATCGAATCAAACCATAAATCAAAATGAGGAACACATCCAAACCATCTATTTTTTCATCGAATCAAACCAAAAATCAATGAGGAACACATCAATCCGAAACTGATCCGATCAGTTCTTTTTAAACAGTTCTCAAACAACCAGGGGTAAAACCGTCTTTTGGCATGAGTGAAATATCAACCCAAGCCCCTAAATTCATTTTTTGCTTTTTTCTTATGAAATCTAAATCAAAATGAGGAACACATCCAAACCATCTTTTTTCTTATGAAATCTAATAATTCAAATTAACTCTTTTATTTTTAAATGTATAACAAATTATTAAAGCCTAAACTGTATATTAAATGTAAACTTTTAATACATACAATACAGAGACAAAACGTCATACCAACTTCGTAGACTTAACGGAACTTACAGACTCGATAACAAAAGACCGTAACATACAATACAGAGACAAAACGTCAAAGATCCACAAGCAATTGTGGATCTTTACTGACGGGTGCACTTCGGAATGACGCAGATATGAATGAATATAACCTCAGTGTAGGTAATTACATATCTACCACTGGGGTTATATTCATTCATATGAATGAATATAACCCCAGTGGTAGATATGTAATTAGCGAGCTCTGGAATTTCAAGGAAAATCGAAGAGCTACACTGGGGTTATATTCATTCATATTAATCACTTCCTTATGTGCACCGCGCCATATTCTAGGAGGTTGTCAAGTGTTCTCGCCTTCGTAGTTGGTGTTTTGCGTATCTTTACATCCGCAGCCATTCTGTACAACAAAACACATTCAAATGAGGAACACATTCGAATCAAACCAAAAATCAATATGAGGAACACATCAATCCGAAACTGATCCGATTTGTTCTTAATATGAGGAACCCAAATCATGCAATCAAACCAAAAATCAATATGATGAACGCACAAGAATCAAAACCAAAACACATTGAAAACCACTGATCCGATTAGTTCTTAATATGAGGAACCCAAATCATGCAATCAAACCAAAAATCAATATGATGAACACACAAGAATCAAAACCAAAACACATTGAAAACCACTGATCCGATTAGTTCTTAATATGAGGAACCCAAATCATGCAATCAAACCAAAAATCAATATGATGAACACACAAGAATCAAAACCAAAACACATTGAAAACCACGGATCCGATCAGTTCTTTATATGAGGAACCCAAATCATGGAATCAAACCAAAAATCAATATGATGAACACACAAGAATCAAAACCAAAACACATTGAAAACCACATATCCGATCAGTTCTTAATATGAGGAACCCAAATCATGGAATCAAACCAAAAATCAATATGATGAACACACAAGAATCAAAACCAAAACACATTGAAAACCTCTGTTTTGATACCCTAAACCCTAAACCCACAAGAATCAAAACCAAAACACATTGAAAACATCTGTTTTGATGCATTTTGAACAATATACTCAGTTGATACATCAACCCTCTGTTTTTTCAAAATCAACCCTCTGTTTTTTTCAAAATCAACCCAAAATCATCGAATGGATACCAAAATCAACCCTCTGTTTTTTTCAAAATCAACCCAAAATAATCGAATGGAACCCAAAATCAAACCAAAAATCATCGAATGGAACCCAAAATCATCGAATGGAACCCAAAATCAACCCAAAATCATCTAATGGAACCCAAAATCATCGAATGGAACCCAAAATCAAACGAATGGAACCCAAAATCAACCCTCTGTTTTTTCAAAATCAACCCAAAATCATCGAATGGAACCCAAAATCAAACCCAGAATCAACAATCTGTTTTTTCACAATATAAACACATTCAAATCATCGAATCAAACCAAAAATCAATATGAGGATGAAGATGAACCTGATCTGTTCGATGATGAAGATGTTCGATGATGAAGATGTTCGATGAAGACGAAGAAGATGATCTGTTGATCTGTTCGATGAAGATGATGATGATGATCTTGGGAGTTGGGAGAGATATTGGGAGTTGGGAGAGTTGTTGATGATGATAATGAAACTGGAGGTCGGCTATTAAGTGTAAATTGTCGCCACACTGGGACCTGTTTGCACAAAACAAAACCGTAGCATACCAATTTTAATCCGAATTCAACCAATTCAACTAACATGCGTTACCTTTTCTAACACATAAAATTAATAAAGTTGAGCCATGATGCATGTGTGTTAGTATGTGTATTCATAATTCATAGTACCATGTATATGCATTTAAATTTATGCCTGAATCATACGTGTTTATGCTATTAAACGAGTTTACCGAGTTACATATTTGTTGCAACTTATGTTGACGTTCTTGAACACCCTCAAGTCGACGCTTTGAATGTCAAATATAGATCAGAAATTATAGGCGGATTGGTTTGAATAGTTTTGAGCTTATGGTTGTGCTTTTGTTGGCTTGGCGCAGTTCGATTTGTTTACATCCTTGTAAAACTCTTTAAATCCCCATCACCAGTTTTGAAGTACCTTAACTGAAAATTTAGATTTTAGTTATGACCCATCTGAACTGAACCTTCTCATGCACACCCTTAGAATTACTAAGAAGTGATTTGTTTTCCTTTGCATCGCGAATTTGGTTTTGGTTATGGCTCAAAACCGAACTGCCCTAAGATAGCCCTAAACTCACTAACCTAAGTGATATGTTTCCCGCCGCATCGCGCGGGTAAAAAACTAGTATATATATATATAATATTCCCTAACGTACAATACGTATGATATTGTGAAATCACATATTATCAGATCTGTATAAGAGTTATGCACAACAAAGGTGCCATTCTGATCTGTATAAGATTTATATTCACAAAAGTTTCAAAAATAACAATCTTATATGGAACAAAAGTCCCTACCTGCTTATAGTTCATGATTATAATACTTAAAACTATAAGGTTAGTTCATTCTTTACACTATGAGTTTGTATTTTGAAATTAGTTGACAATGAATATTAAATACTGATTATTCTAATTAGAGTAAATTGCACAAAACGTCCTTTAAGTTTCACCAATTTTGCTGGTTTCTGCCTTAATCTTTAAAAGTTGTCAAAACCAGCCTTTAAAATTAATTTTGTTGCTGGTTTCATCCTTTATCACTAACCCAGTTATTAATCCATGTTAAATGGCCTCACATGCATAGCATGTGAGGGTAAAACTGTCTTTTCATGCTTGTGATGTTATTAAAACACTAATAAAATCCCAGACCCACTTTTTTGCCCTTATTTCGTTCTATGTTTGTTTTGATCTGACTTCCTTATCAGATTCGTTTATAATTTATTCTAATTCTGGTATCCAATACTTGATCCCTTCGCTTTCATTAAACCGAAGGTAGATGCATACTGATGGAGCGAGATTCCAGTTGAGAGAAAGATATGCTGATATCTAACAATATTAAGACATAAAGAACAATTAATCATCCTGAAAAGTTTGAGGAAACATGTCTGTATGTTTGTTGGAGAAACTCACGTTGTAGGGCTAACCTATTGACAGATTATAAGAGCATTAATTCATAAGGCTCAAAAAACAAGTAGCACTTTGTTGCAGCAACCACACAATATCCCACTGTATAACCTTTTAACAGTGTTTGTCAATAAGAGAAGATTAGTTCATCGAAATAAAATAGTCCCTTGTTTTACGAATTAAAGCAGAGACGCAAAAGAGGAACCAAAAAGAAAAAAAAATCAATAACGGCAAGATCAATTGTTGATTTGGATTTGATATCCCTCATCATTTGATTAGTTTTGTCAATCAAAGTGAAGCCCATACCCATAAACAGAATCAAATCAGAGATAACCGTTTTCCGACAAGAAAATCCGACGAAGTCAAACAAAATAGTCGATCGCGAAATCAAAATTAATGGTTTACTCCAATCCCCTTAAACACTCTGTTAGAAATCAGATACACATCAAGATCTTTCTTTCTTTCGAAATTAAATCACTGTTTTTGGATAAAAGAAAAAAATTTCCATGTTCTTCGAACAGAAAATCGTTTAATTGAAAAGAATAGAAATCATTTTCACAAAATCTGTTAAACGACTTTGTCTTTCGAAAACAACAATCAGATTTACAGATTAGATTTAATATAATCCGAACAAAATTTTTAAAAGAATTTAAACCCGATCAAAGTGTCAATCGTTTTAATGAAAGCGAAGGGATCAAGTTTGAACCTTGATCAAGTATTAGATACATAATCAAAATAAATTATAAACGAATCTGATAAGGAAGTCGGATCAAAACAAAAATAGAACGAAATAACGGTAAAAAAGTGGGTCTGGGATTTTATTAGGTATTTAATAACATCACAAGCATGAAAAGACGGTTTTACCCTCACATGCTATGCATGTGAGGGCATTTAAAATGGATTAGTAGCTGGGTTAGTGATAAAGGATGAAACCGAAAACAAAATTAATCTTAAAGGCTGGTTTTGGCAACTTTTAAAGATTAAGGCTGAAACCAGCAAGATTGGTGAAACTTAAAGGACGTTTTATGCAATTTACTTTTCTAATTATCACTCTCAAAGCATACATGACAGGCTTAATTCCCAATGGTTGTGTCACTGATGTTGGTTGCACTTAATAAATGTTTTCAAGCATTAGAAGGAATTGAACACGCGTATGTATCACTCATAACATTCAATACTCTTCCAAATTTAATGTCATCTTTTACTTGGTCCCCACACTGTTAAAACTACCATTTACATATGATAATTTTGTGCAGCTACCCCCAAGGAAGATTGCAGCCTCCTACAGTTTCTTATCGGAATTCTATAAACAAGAAACAAGTAAGCAATTGTGAGATGTGAAGGAAGAATAAAGGTTTAGGAGTTTATATGATTGATACAGTTGGGTTACCATTTTTGTTATTCTATTAGCATAGATTGCATAACTGGAGTTTGTGAATTTGATCGACTGCATGTCACTTTCGTTGCCCGCGGCGCAACGCGCGCGTGTCACTTTTCTAGTTAATATAAAAAACCATAAATTTGTTTACATATAAAAATAAAATCCGTTCCTGTTGACACTTGTTTAGTTGTATATCGTTCAAACTAAAGTCAATATACTCCCCCGTAAATTGATGAGCCACTGCCACCCTCTAGTTTTAGCCCGGCACCCTTTAGCCATCGAACTTTAATAATGGATACAAATTATTTATTTGTTTTGCTAAATTAACCTTCTATAAATACAAATAGGTTAACACATACAACAGCAAAAAATAAGAAAATGGCCCCATCGATTTTAATTGCTGAAGAAGAGGATAGTGTAGCAGAACTAAAATATCAAACGTTGTATGATGGACTTCAAGCAGAATTGTTGCTTACACACGTCGCAATAATGTTCATGGATGGTGCTAGCGGCGACCAGTTGAACGATATTGCATGGATTTGCTGCGAGCTCCGAATAAAAGTTCTCTCTGTCTCTACGCTTTCTTCTGCAAGCGTCCATCGGTCCAAAGTAAGAAATATAACAAGAATTACTAGCATCTCAACTTCCTTAGTTATAAAAAATTGTTTATATAAATGCAGGAGGTTGATGTTGCAACAAACATAACGAAACTGTGCTTGGAAGATCTAGAAAGGTTTTTACACAAACTTTATTTTAGTTTATAATCATAAAACATAAAAAAAAACATATATTTTTAAATGTATGAAACAAAGGTCATGAGGGTCCGTTGACCCAGACAAAAGCAGATTCAGTGTTGTAGCATGGGGAAAGGCCCCCCATAGACAGACCAGTTCTTCACAAGTTTTTATTTCTCAAACATTTCTAGCTTAAAACTATGGTCCATAACAAGTCTTAAGATGTTTTCATTTTTCAAACATTTATACTTAAAACTATGGTCCTGGGAATAATAGTTATAAGATGAGGCCCATAGAAGAAGTAATGACCTTTTATAGTAATCTTATGACTTTACTTAGTGGAGTTCAAATGGTCATCCATAGTAATGTTATGACTCTGAGATCTATGGATGTAGTTTAATTTTAAAATATTTTTTGTTATTTAAAAAGGAGTAGCGGCACAGCTTGTTGCCCGTTTACCATCTGTTTCAATGTAAGTCTAGAACTGTTTATATAACTCTATTTTTTTCTTCATGTTAACCATTTTTATGTAACTTTTTTGTTTACCAAGAGTTATGGAAAATTAATATTAAATTTGTTGCTCGTTGTTTTTGTTTCGTATAGAAATGATATTAGGGTTTCAGTAATAGGCAAAAGGGACTCAATTTCAGACTCATTGCTAGACATGATAACCAAGATGGAAGAGGCTACAAAGAACAACAAGTCGCTTCATATTATCGAAGCAATCGGTTACACAGGACGTGGGGACATCATTCAGGCTTGCGTGGCTCTTGCTGAGAAGGTGAAAGATGGTGTTATACAACCCGAGGATATCGATGAAAATGTTTTCCAGCAAGAACTCGAGTCGAAGTGCTCAGAGTTTCCTAATCCTGATCTAATGATCCGAACGGGTGGGAAGTATAGCATTGACAACTTTATGATATGGCAAATGGCGTATACTGAACTCTACTTTGTTGAAAAAGATGATCTGGAATTTTACAAGACTAGTTTTGTTGAGGCGTTAGACTCGTACCCAGGGGCGGACCTACATATGTCCGTGGGTGGGCGGCCGCACCCCTTGAAAAAAAAAATTTTAGTGTTATTTTTCGCGAAAAATCCCGACCGCACCCCTTGAAAAATTTCGACCGCACCCCTTGGAAAATTCTGACCGCACCCCTTAGAAAAAAAATGTTAGAAATTTATATAAAAAAAATATGTGAACACGGATTTAAACCCGACCGAAATTATGTAATCAAGTTAGCCCACTAATCCACTTAATAAAACTTGTATTTAGTCCATCAAGCCCAAATTAGTTGGTATCAAATTAAGGCCCAACCCAAATGCAACTTTAATAAACAAAATAAGTCCACTTCTCACAAAACCCAATTGCCAGCTTTGTTTGCTCGACACAGGCAAACAGCGACTCCCGCCCTCCCCTGCTCACTGCCAGCGACCTTTCGACACTGCACCCCCATTCGATTCCCGACAATAGCTGCAAAATTCCGGCCACCAACAGCCTCTAATCGCAAATATTAGAGAGGTACATGTTTTGTTTTTGGTTATTTTGATGTTTAGTTTATGTGATTTTGTTCAAGACAATAGGATGGGTTAAAAAAGTTTAAACTTTTATGTGTTTTGAGGTATTTTGGGGTTGTTCTAGTCTTTAGTAGGGTGGCTTCGTTGATTATATGATTTTTGGTTGGTAAAAAATAATTACTAGGGCTTGAAATTCAAATTTTTAAATTAAAAATTAGGGAATATGGCTATGGTTGAACACTTGAAGATCCTTGTTTGTTTTGTATGTGATAGGATTAGGAAGGAACCATGAGTATGGAAGTTATAGCGCAATTTCTTAAGAGAAAAGGGGTTGAACCACTTTTTTTTCGTCGGATTCTTCTAATTAAAGACCAAGGTATGTTTTTTTTGAACTTTGATGCCTTTTTGTTGTTACGTTACTTGCTTATGATGATTTTTTATGATGTTTACTTGTTTTACTTGAAACTTTGTTTGTTAATATGATAGGAAGTTAGGAACTAGGGTTTGATTTGTTTGAAAACTGAAATTGAACCGACTTGACCCGCTATGAAACTTTGTTGGTTTATGTTTACTTGTTTTACATGACCCGACCCGATCCGACCCGCTATGAACCGAAAATTTTTTATATAGCTACGGGTCTAAAATCTTTAAAAATTTTTCGCACCCCCAGGACAAAAATCCTGGGTCCGCCACTGCTCGTACCAGAAAAGATCCAGACGGTTCGGTGGAAAGTGAAAAACTATATATTAGATTTGTAATTGTCATCTTAATTGGTCTTTATAGTATCAGAAACTGCAAAACTATGTATTAGTGTTTTAGTAAAATAGTTATTAAACTAATGTAATTTGAAATGAGGATTCAGGATTGTTAACTAAGAATTCAAACTATTTTACTTACCTCCTTAAAATCAAAGTTTCTTGAAACTTTGATACTCTAGAGTGAATTAAGATTCATATCAAACATCAAGATTGTCAAACAAGTAAGAGAAGAAGAAGAAGACCACCACCAAACCTATTAAACTATTATATCTTGTATGTGAATATAATTTTTGGGTGAATTGCTGTAAAATTGAAAATATGAAACAGAAATCTCCAATAATGTTCAATTGTTGCTAACTCGCTATAAATGAATTTTCTGGATGCTTATATTAATATCATTAAATTTCTTTTCCTTTGTTTAAAAAAGACCTTTTGGGATTATTTTACTCTTTAATAAAGTAATTTTTTATCCACATTAAAATTCTTTGAGTGGATTCGTAGAAAGAATATTATTACTTGTTAAGTCGATGATGGTAGTGGCTTGAGAAGAAGTTGTGCAAACTGGAAGACGAATTGGAAGAAGAACAACAAAGAAGGGATGTGATTTTAAATCTTTCTATCAATATGGAATTGATCTTAATTGAATTAGGAGATTTTTAATCAAAACGGCGTAGTTTTGATTGGTTTTGCGTGTAAGGTTAGGTGCCTAACAGCACCGTATTCACTTTCCCCTATATGTATGTGTGTGCGTGTGTGTGTGTATAGGCTAATTATAATAAGAAAACACACTCCAACTCAGAAAACCCAATAAACCAATGTATGTGGACAAGGAGCATCCACGTGGATTATGTAACTGATGAGATAAAGGGTATTTTCGGGGTTTTGCAGCAGAGGATGTAAAAGAATTGAAAAAGTTTTGTGCTGACATTTCTTGTACAGTTGGGATTTGATACATGATTGTTTTGCAGCCATCTTAATCTAATTTAGTGTATGAATAGAGCTTTCTTTTTCTTTTTCATTTTCTTCTCTATGTGTATTTCCAAATTCAATACAAGACCTCATGAATTCAGTTACTTACCAAGTTCCTTTCAATTATCTAACCTTTAACTCTCTCATATAACTCTATCTTTTTTTCATTTGGATATTCATCTTTACTTTAATCCCTCTCTCTTTCTTTCTTTCTACATCTCTTTCTATCTCTATGTCTCTTTCTCATATAACTTCAAGAATTTAAAAACACAATTCATCCTATATTTGATTTTTTTGCCGGAAAGTGTGGTGGGTTTTTTGAGAGAAGTCCGGTTTAGATGTTCATAACTTCATTTTTTAAGGATGACCGGATCTGAGAGTTTAATTTTGAAGTATTAGATTGACCGGATCTTGGCGATAAGTCCGACATGAGAGTTTGATAACCGGATATTGAAGATTTTGAAGATGTTGGAGGTTCATAATTTCATTTATTTTATTTATCTTAGAAAATGTACATGTATTAGATCTTTGTAAGATTTATGTGTTTATTTACTATAATGACTTCTACCCTATGTATTAGAAATCGTACATTTTTTACTTTTATGTTATATGCATTTTTTTGATAGTGCTAGCTCAACTTGTAGAGATTTGTAGTTGTGATTCGGATGACCCACATCTTTTTGCAATTACATGTATATTTTTTTATCAGTTAGACGTGTCATTTTTTTGGTAGTTACATTTTTTATTGTAACTTTTTTTACTAGTAAAATGTAACACTTTTTGCAGTTACATTAAAACTATTAGATTTTATGTATTTAAACATCTATTCATGCATTTATACCTCCATTTCATTTATTTATACATTCATTTCATGTATTTATACATCTATTTGATGTATTTATACCTCCATTACATGTATTTCTAAGCAAAAAAATTAGCCCTTGTTTGAATTGGTTATTAACCAAACCAAACCGAAAACCGACAGATTAACCGAATTAACCGAACCGATTAACCGTTGACTTCGGTTACGGTTACGGATAATGCTAATAACCGAACCGTGCATACCTCTACCCGAAAGAGATCATTCATTGTGGCTTGGAATGTTGACGGAGTATTAGATAGGCCGAACAACATCACAAGAAATTCGTAATGGCCATCTACGGTTCGAAAAGCGGTTTTATGAGTATCTTCGGTAGCTAAGCGGATCTCATGATAACCCACAGTTAAATCGATTTTGGAGAATACTACTGCGCCGTGTAATTCATCGAGTAATTCATCAACAGTTGGAATCGGAAAACGATCCTTAATCGTTATGGCGTTGAGCGCTCGATAATCGACGCAAAACCGCCAATAGCCATCTTTTTTTTCGAACCAAGAGTACCGGCGATGAAAATGGACTTTGACTGGGCTTTATTACGCCGTCTCTCAACATCTCTTGAATTGATTTAGACATAATTTGTTTCTGGTATTGTGGGTATCGGTATGGTCGAATATTGATCGATTTCGACAAAGGTAAGGTTGGGATGTGGTGGTCTTGTGAACGGTTTGGTGGAAGTTGGGTGGGTATTTGAAAGATATGGTCGTAAGTCTCGAGTAGTTGTTGGATTATTGGGTCATTGTGAGTAAGGTTGATTGGAGGTGAGGTTTATGAGGGAGTTGTAACGTGGAAATACAAAGCATGCAAAGAGGCAACATAATTTTTTGAAATTAGGGTATGAAGAGAAGATGAGGATACCTGGGCCGAAGTATGTTCCCCACGTAATGTTATAGCTTTGGGGCCCACATTAAAAGTGAGCTGAGGTATTGAAAAATCTGCCAAAACAGGGCCTGATGTGCGTGAAGTGTGTTATGGTTTTAATGTTTATTTTAAGCCCTTTTACACTTTTTTTAGCCAAG
Source organism: Helianthus tuberosus (assembly GCA_030545235.1). Classification (NCBI taxonomy): domain Eukaryota; kingdom Viridiplantae; phylum Streptophyta; class Magnoliopsida; order Asterales; family Asteraceae; genus Helianthus; species Helianthus tuberosus. Next base: position 165,607,463 of record CM060452.1, read on the forward strand.
TTTTAAATTTATAAAACACGATATTTACTAACACTAAACACACATATGGGCAAGTGCACCCATCGTGAGCGTAGTATAGTGTTGGTAAGATACCGAGGTCGTCCAAGGACACAAGAGCTTTTAGTACCGGTTTATCCTCAACGTCTAATCAAATCAAAAAGTTTAGAAAAAGGTTTTAAACTAAGAAAAATAAAAACTAACTAAAATGCTGAAAATAAAAATAAAAATAAAAACAGATAGACAAGATGAATCACTTGACCCCGACTCGTGTTTAGTGTAACCTTTGATTATTTCCGCACTTTTGCACTTTTTAAGAGATTATCTTAGTTATTGTAGTAGGCCCCTCTTTTGAAGGCGACGTTACCCTCAACCCAGTAGTTTGAGTCAGCAAGGATACAATCCTAAAGGGTCGGATTATTGAAAGATAATTAATTAAGTTATTAATGCATATTATGGTAGGCCCCTCTTTTGACGTTACCCTCGGCTAAGTAGTCTGAGTCAGCAGGGATACAGTCCTAAGTAGCCGGGTTAAAGTATTAATAGTAGCTTACATATGAGGGGATCAAAGAGTTTGGACCCCCGCCATCCAATACCGTTAAGTATTGAAGGTGGTCCTACTAAATTTGACCCAGGTCCTTGCAGGATCTATACACTGAACAAGGCAAGACTTTTACCAAACCGTTCCCTTAACCCCCGACCAGGTAGCCAACATACCTCCATATAGACCGTGGAGATATGAATAGTGAAAATATTTTATTTTATATAGACAGTAAAATAATGCCAAGACACCACGGACAAACGATAAGGAAAAATCACCTTCAACATAAGAAACTAGTTATTAAAGTCATTAATACATAACCAAGTAAAAAGTGCGAAAAGATTAAAAATAAAAAGTATTACACTAGACACTTTGTCTTCACCAAGTGATGTAAGAGACTTAAGCAAACATGGCCTTGATTGTCAAGAACTCTTACGATCAATCTTGGATCCCGAGACGACTCACACACTCTATGATGGACAATGGATGATGGTGGTGGATGATGGTGTTATGGTGGTGGTGGGTGGTGGGTGAAGTGTGAGAGAGGTGGTGTGCCAAGGGATGGTTTGAGCTTGAGCCAAGCACTCCTATTTATAGGCTGAACAGAAGCTCGGGCACGGCCCCGTGTCCACATCCTTCTCTGTCTTTATTAATTGCTCTAGTCTGTATTAGTTGACCACGGCCCCGTGTCCGCTGGGCACGACCCCGTGTGCAGAAGCATATCTATACTATCAAGATTTGCCTGGATTCTGCGAATCTTATAGTTAACCACGGCCCCGTGTCCGCTGAGCACGGCCCCGTGGTGGGCGATGGAAGCTTCTACAACTTTGTCTTTTATGCTGACACTTGGGCACGCCCTCGTGCTCATTGAGCACGGGGCGTGTTCAGCCTTCTGTTCTCTTGTTTTGCTTGGGAAGATGCTGTCGTGGGGTCGGGCGTGTCACGTTTGTTCCTTTTCTTGTATATATGTTAGATTTAGCTGCCTTTTTGCTTCTTTTGTTAATTTGGGCTCATTTAATCCTGAAAATACAAAAGGAAGACAAAAGCACACTTTTTCCAACATTAGTACTAAAAAAGGGTTACTTTTATGCCACAATTAATGTAATTTATATGTTGCATTTTGCACACATCAAATACCCCCACACTTGAATCTTTGCTTGTCATCAAGCAAAACTCTTTATAATGTGGCTTTACACTCCCAAATGGAATGGGTAGAAGAGAAGGTTTTTTTTTTTTTTGGGCTTGTCATAGAGTGTCGGGATTTCCAAGATTCTTTATCAAGTTTTGTTTTTATTTATTTACAATCCTATTCGTCATGATTTATTTAAAACTTTTCATAAGATAAATTACTTATTAGGGCATAACATGCCTCTTTAAAATTCCATTTATATACAAGTTCACATACCTCACGGGGGATCACTCAACACTCGGCCGAAGATGAATTTTAGTGAATCACTCGAGAGCGGCATGGAACTTACTCCTACCATATGCTTGCCAAGCAATCAATCCTCCTCATTTTTAACTATATACCTTTGTAAATATCAAGAGGACTTTTTGGTGAAGGGTTAGGCTTGGGTTAAAGGTAGGTGGTTGGGTTAGTGGTTAGTAGAAAAGGGCGAAAAAGCGTCGGTTTTCGAAAGACTTTTTATTTTTGCAATTTTTATTTTGATGAAGCTATTATTCAAATAAAGTTATTTTTGATGAACTTGTTTGTTTATTTCTTTTGCTTCATCAACAAAACATAATTTTTTTTTTCAAAGTCATACGAAAAACCGAGCTTGTTACTAAAACAAAGGGTTAGAAATAAAAAAGGTTTTGGTGGGTGAAAGGGTGTTTAGTTTGGGTTATGAAATGAAAAGGTTTAGGCTCAAAAGGGGTTAACTAGGGGGATTTTGGGTAGGTGGTAAAAAAAAAAGAAAAATAATGGTGTTGAAAGAAAAAGGGTTAGTCCTAATGCCTCCATCATTTACTTACTTGAGTTTAAGTTGGTAAGGACCGGGAATGTATTGTCGTGGCAAGTTCTATAGTCGTAAAAACCAAGCGGCTATTCACACAAGAAACGAAAAATGAGCATTTAATCTAAAGATGTATATTTGTATGCTCAATAAAGGCTCAAAACTCACCTTTTGTGGGAATGGGTTTATAATGTGATCAAGTATATATAATCAAATTTTAACTAGATTTGTCATGCCGTTTCATAATTTTCTTATGTTGGTTCTTTTTATCACGACGCGGTCGGTTGTAAATTTATAAAAAAATATAACCTTTTTATAACTTGTTATTCCCAAATTAAACCAAGACAAGTAAAAAAAATGAAAATTTTCGAAAAAATTTGGGGTGATTAGCGGTTCCAATAGAGTTTTGTGTAAGGCTTGTTTTTAGGACTTGCAAGATTCAAGGTTTTAGCATCCCCCCCACACTTAAATTACACATTGTCCTCAATGTGTCCCAAAAATAAGTTTTTCGGTTGATTAAAATATGTAAAAGTGGGTTAAAAACAAGATTTTATGGTACTGGGTAGCTGAACACGGGGTGGTGTTGGCTGAGCACGGCCCCGTGGTCAGACTGCCAGTATCAAATTTAAACAGAAGGCTGGGCACGGGGGAGTGTTCAGTGAGCATGGCCCCGTGTCCAGTTACCTGAACTGGGCATTTTCTGCAGAACCTCGGGCACGGGGGCGTGTTCGGTTGAGCACGGCCCCGTGCTGAACTTGCTGTAATGAAGAAAAATTGTCGGGAGGCTCTGTTTTTGTGCATGGGGTGTTGGTTCAAGCTTCCCTTAGTATCCTTCACCATCCCGAGTGTGTTTTATTCCTGGAAATTAAAACTAAACTTGAAAATATAAAAGTTAATCTAAATTAAACTAAGGATAGTTCCGCGGAATGCCTCCGTGGTGCGCCACGTTTATAAGGGTCATTGGCTAGACGCACCTTATCGGGTGGTTCTGGCTCATCTTCAATTAGGGGGTCATTATTGCCGAATGGATATTTCATTGATCGCTCAAGATCGACACTCTTTTTAAAAGCCCCTAATTGAATAGGTAGATTGTTGAACTTCCGGTTTTTCAAAGCTTCGTGAGTTTTTACAAAGGGTCATCCCAACACTAGAGGAGCGTCATCGAGGAGGACAAAGTCGGTTGGGATTACCATTTGATTTATTTGAACCAAGACATCCTCAACTACACCGATTGATTTTATTATTTTCCGATTAGATAGAAAAATGGGTATTTGAAGTGGAGAAAAATCACTAATACTTAATTTTTCGAAAATGTAGTTGGGCATTATGTTAACACAAAGATCTTTATCGATTGTAACATTACTAATAAACGAATTTTGAAAAAAACATGGAACCGGTGTAATGTTGATTTCAAATGGGTCTTCTTTTATTAGTGAGGTTTGATCGTTAGTTAACTTAACGCTTACCGTTTCGTCAATTTTAGTGTTAGTGTTTAACTCTTTTAAAAACTAAGCATGAGTGGGTACTAAACAATGATTTTCAAAAGAAGGTGACAAGAGATTAATTTCTTCAAAATTAGACTCTTCTTGAAATTTAGCGTTGTCGGACTCACCTTTTTCGTTGTTTAACTCATGTGTCGGTTTTTCATTTATTTGTTCTTCCATTTTTACACTTTCAGTTATTTCTTCTTTATTTAATTCTTCTCTTGCGCGGGACTCCTCTTCCCTTGCGCGAGATTCTTTTATATAGCGATCGATAACTCTAAGGTGTTCTAATATCCTATCGGTCACTTCGGTTATAGAAAAAGGATCGGGATTTTCTAAGCTTGAATTCGGTTGTTCGATCCTTTGTTCCTCATAATACCCATATGAAGTAGATGGTTCACACCATTGTTCTTCATTGTAAGCATATGATGGATAAGGGTCGTAATTTTGTTCTTCATAATACTCATATGAGGTGGGTTGTTCACGCCATGGTTCCTCATAATAAGCATATGAAGGTGGTGGCTCATACCTTGGTTCCTCAAAGTATGAGTAAGAAGGCTCATACCTTGGTTCATCAAAATATGAGTATGAGGGAGGAGGTTCATACCTTTGGTCTTCATAGGATGTGTATGAAGTTGATGGCTCGTACCTGGGCTCCTCATAGTAGGTGTATGAAGTGGACGGTTGATATAAGTTACAATATTGAACCGAGTGCGGGTCACCACAATTAGTGCAATAATTATTCCTATAATCATCCTCCTCATAGGTGTAGTTGTAACCTCCTGAGTATTGATCCATAAGAATCACTCAGCAGACCACAACCAAGTCTCTAGATCAGAAAACAAAAATAAAAACGGAAACAGAGGCTGGACACGGCCTCGTGTTCAGTGGACACGGCCCCGTGTACAGAATCTGTATCTGGGTGTTTTAATTAAATTTACTGATTTCGTTGAGCACGGGGGCGTGTTCAGTGAGCACGGCCCGTGTTCAAGCTACTGTTACTGGGAGTTTTATGAAAAATGTGCACCACGGCCCCGTGTTCAGTGAGCACGGCCCGTGTTCAGGTCACTGTAAATGCAAAACTAAACTAAAATGCAAAAAAAAAAATGTGCGCGCGTTTTTAAAAAAAGGTTTTGAAAAACTGATTAGGCCGTCGATTTTAAGCTTTCTTAAAATCCTTGTGTCCCCGGCAACGGCGCCAAAAACTTGATGTGCGTGAAGTGTGTTATGGTTTTAATGTTTATTTTAAGCCCCTTTACACTTTTTTTAGCCAAGTTTTAAATTTATAAAACACGATATTTACTAACACTAAACACACATATGGGTAAGTGCACCCATCGTGAGCGTAGTATAGTGTTGGTAAGATACCGAGGTCGTCCAAGGACATAAGAGCTTTTAGTACCGGTTTATCCTCAACGTCTAATCAAATCAAAAGGTTTAGAAAAAGGTTTTAAACTAAGAAAAATAAAAACTAACTAAAATGCTGAAAATAAAAATAAAAATAAAAACAGATAGACAAGATGAATCACTTGGCTCCGACTCGTGTTTAGTGTAACCTTTGATTATTTCCGCACTTTTGCACTTTTTAAGAGATTATCTTAGTTATTGTAGTAGGCCCCTCTTTTGAAGGCGACGTTACCCTCAACCCAGTAGTTTGAGTCAGCAAGGATACAATCCTAAAGGGTCAGATTATTGAAAGATAATTAATTAAGTTATTAATGCATATTATGGTAGGCCCCTCTTTTGAAGGTGACGTTACCCTCGGCTAAGTAGTCTGAGTCAGCAGGGATACAGTCCTAAGTAGCCGGGTTAAAGTATTAATAGTAGCTTACATATGAGGGGATCAAAGAGTTTGGACCCCCGCCATCCAATACCGTTAAGTATTGAAGGTGGTCCTACTAAATTTGACCCAGGTCCTTGCAGGATCTATACACTGAACAAGGCAAGACTTTTACCAAACCGTTCCCTTAACCCCCGACCAGGTAGCCAACATACCTCCATATAGACCGTGGAGATATGAATAGTGAAAATATTTTATTTTATATAGACAGTAAAATAATGCCAAGACACCACGGACAAACGATAAGGAAAAATCACTTTCAACATAAGAAATTAGTTATTAAAGTCATTAATACATAACCAAGTAAAAAGTGCGAAAAGATTAAAAATAAAAAGTATTACACTAGACACTTTGTCTTCACCAAGTGATGTAAGAGACTTAAGCAAACATGGCCTTGATTGTCAAGAACTCTTACGATCAATCTTGGATCCCGAGACGACTCACACACTCTATGATGGACAATGGATGATGGTGGTGGATGATGGTGTTATGGTGGTGGTGGGTGGTGGGTGAAGTGTGAGAGAGGTGGTGTGCCAAGGGATGGTTTGAGCTTGAGCCAAGCACTCCTATTTATAGGCTGAACAGAAGCTCGGGCACGGCCCCGTGTCCACATCCTTCTCTGTCTTTATTAATTGCTCTAGTCTGTATTAGTTGACCACGGCCCCGTGTCCGCTGGGCACGACCCCGTGTGCAGAAGCATATCTATACTATCAAGATTTGCCTGGATTCTGCGAATCTTATAGTTAACCACGGCCCCGTGTCCGCTGAGCACGGCCCCGTGGTGGGCGATGGAAGCTTCTACAACTTTGTCTTTTATGCTGACACTTGGGCACGCCCTCGTGCTCATTGAGCACGGGGCGTGTTCAGCCTTCTGTTCTCTTGTTTTGCTTGGGAAGATGCTGTCGTGGGGTCGGGCGTGTCACGTTTGTTCCTTTTCTTGTATATATGTTAGATTTAGCTGCCTTTTTGCTTCTTTTGTTAATTTGGGCTCATTTAATCCTGAAAATACAAAAGGAAGACAAAAGCACACTTTTTCCAACATTAGTACTAAAAAAGGGTTACTTTTATGCCACAATTAATGTAATTTATATGTTGCATTTTGCACACATCAAATACCCCCACACTTGAATCTTTGCTTGTCATCAAGCAAAACTCTTTATAATGTGGCTTTACACTCCCAAATGGAATGGGTAGAAGAGAAGGTTTTTTTTTTTTTTTGGGCTTGTCATAGAGTGTCGGGATTTCCAAGATTCTTTATCAAGTTTTGTTTTTATTTATTTACAATCCTATTCGTCATGATTTATTTAAAACTTTTCATAAGATAAATTACTTATTAGGGCATAACATGCCTCTTTAAAATTCCATTTATATACAAGTTCACATACCTCACGGGGGATCACTCAACACTCGGCCGAAGATGAATTTTAGTGAATCACTCGAGAGCGGCATGGAACTTACTCCTACCATATGCTTGCCAAGCAATCAATCCTCCTCATTTTTAACTATATACCTTTGTAAATATCAAGAGGACTTTTTGGTGAAGGGTTAGGCTTGGGTTAAAGGTAGGTGGTTGGGTTAGTGGTTAGTAGAAAAGGGCGAAAAAGCGTCGGTTTTCGAAAGACTTTTTATTTTTGCAATTTTTATTTTGATGAAGCTATTATTCAAATAAAGTTATTTTTGATGAACTTGTTTGTTTATTTCTTTTGCTTCATCAACAAAACATAATTTTTTTTTTTCAAAGTCATACGAAAAACCGAGCTTGTTACTAAAACAAAGGGTTAGAAATAAAAAAGGTTTTGGTGGGTGAAAGGGTGTTTAGTTTGGGTTATGAAATGAAAAGGTTTAGGCTCAAAAGGGGTTAACTAGGGGGATTTTGGGTAGGTGGTAAAAAAAAAAGAAAAATAATGGTGTTGAAAGAAAAAGGGTTAGTCCTAATGCCTCCATCATTTACTTACTTGAGTTTAAGTTGGTAAGGACCGGGAATGTATTGTCGTGGCAAGTTCTATAGTCGTAAAAACCAAGCGGCTATTCACACAAGAAACGAAAAATGAGCATTTAATCTAAAGATGTATATTTGTATGCTCAATAAAGGCTCAAAACTCACTTTTTGTGGGAATGGGTTTATAATGTGATCAAGTATATATAATCAAATTTTAACTAGATTTGTCATGCCGTTTCATAATTTTCTTATGTTGGTTCTTTTTATCACGACGCGGTCGGTTGTAAATTTATAAAAAAATATAACCTTTTTATAACTTGTTATTCCCAAATTAAACCAAGACAAGTAAAAAAAATGAAAATTTTCGAAAAAATTTGGGGTGATTAGCGGTTCAATAGAGTTTTGTGTAAGGCTTGTTTTTAGGACTTGCAAGATTCAAGGTTTTAGCATCCCCCCCACACTTAAATTACACATTGTCCTCAATGTGTCCCAAAAATAAGTTTTTCGGTTGATTAAAATATGTAAAAGTGGGTTAAAAACAAGATTTTATGGTACTGGGTAGCTGAACACGGGGTGGTGTTGGCTGAGCACGGCCCCGTGGTCAGACTGCCAGTATCAAATTTAAACAGAAGGCTGGGCACGGGGGAGTGTTCAGTGAGCATGGCCCCGTGTCCAGTTACCTGAACTGGGCATTTTCTGCAGAACCTCGGGCACGGGGGCGTGTTCGGTTGAGCACGGCCCCGTGCTGAACTTGCTGTAATGAAGAAAAATTGTCGGGAGGCTCTGTTTTTGTGCATGGGGTGTTGGTTCAAGCTTCCCTTAGTATCCTTCACCATCCCGAGTGTGTTTTATTCCTGGAAATTAAAACTAAACTTGAAAATATAAAAGTTAATCTAAATTAAACTAAGGATAGTTCCGCGGAATGCCTCCGTGGTGCGCCACGTTTATAAGGGTCATTGGCTAGACGCACCTTATCGGGTGGTTCTGGCTCATCTTCAATTAGGGGGTCATTATTGCCGAATGGATATTTCATTGATCGCTCAAGATCGACACTCTTTTTAAAAGCCCCTAATTGAATAGGTAGATTGTTGAACTTCCGGTTTTTCAAAGCTTCGTGAGTTTTTACAAAGGGTCATCCCAACACTAGAGGAGCGTCATCGAGGAGGACAAAGTCGGTTGGGATTACCATTTGATTTGTTTGAACCAAGACATCCTCAACTACACCGATTGATTTTATTATTTTCCGATTAGATAGAAAAATGGGTATTTGAAGTGGAGAAAAATCACTAATACTTAATTTTTCGAAAATGTAGTTGGGCATTATGTTAACACAAAGATCTTTATCGATTGTAACATTACTAATAAACGAATTTTGAAAAAAACATGGAACCGGTGTAATGTTGATTTCAAATGGGTCTTCTTTTATTAGTGAGGTTTGATCGTTAGTTAACTTAACGCTTACCGTTTCGTCAATTTTAGTGTTAGTGTTTAACTCTTTTAAAAACTAAGCATGAGTGGGTACTAAACAATGATTTTCAAAAGAAGGTGACAAGAGATTAATTTCTTCAAAATTAGACTCTTCTTGAAATTTAGCGTTGTCGGACTCACCTTTTTCGTTGTTTAACTCATGTGTCGGTTTTTCATTTATTTGTTCTTCCATTTTTACACTTTCAGTTATTTCTTCTTTATTTAATTCTTCTCTTGCGCGGGACTCCTCTTCCCTTGCGCGAGATTCTTTTATATAGCGATCGATAACTCTAAGGTGTTCTAATATCCTATCGGTCACTTCGGTTATAGAAAAAGGATCGGGATTTTCTAAGCTTGAATTCGGTTGTTCGATCCTTTGTTCCTCATAATACCCATATGAAGTAGATGGTTCACACCATTGTTCTTCATTGTAAGCATATGATGGATAAGGGTCGTAATTTTGTTCTTCATAATACTCATATGAGGTGGGTTGTTCACGCCATGGTTCCTCATAATAAGCATATGAAGGTGGTGGCTCATACCTTGGTTCCTCAAAGTATGAGTAAGAAGGCTCATACCTTGGTTCATCAAAATATGAGTATGAGGGAGGAGGTTCATACCTTTGGTCTTCATAGGATGTGTATGAAGTTGATGGCTCGTACCTGGGCTCCTCATAGTAGGTGTATGAAGTGGACGGTTGATATAAGTTACAATATTGAACCGAGTGCGGGTCACCACAATTAGTGCAATAATTATTCCTATAATCATCCTCCTCATAGGTGTAGTTGTAACCTCCTGAGTATTGATCCATAAGAATCACTCAGCAGACCACAACCAAGTCTCTAGATCAGAAAACAAAAATAAAAACGGAAACAGAGGCTGGACACGGCCTCGTGTTCAGTGGACACGGCCCCGTGTACAGAATCTGTATCTGGGTGTTTTAATTAAATTTACTGATTTCGTTGAGCACGGGGGCGTGTTCAGTGAGCACGGCCCGTGTTCAAGCTACTGTTACTGGGAGTTTTATGAAAAATGTGCACCACGGCCCCGTGTTCAGTGAGCACGGCCCGTGTTCAGGTCACTGTAAATGCAAAACTAAACTAAAATGCAAAAAAAAAAATGTGCGCGCGTTTTTAAAAAAAGGTTTTGAAAAACTGATTAGGCCGTCGATTTTAAGCTTTCTTAAAATCCTTGTGTCCCCGGCAACGGCGCCAAAAACTTGATGTGCGTGAAGTGTGTTATGGTTTTAATGTTTATTTTAAGCCCTTTTACACTTTTTTTAGCCAAGTTTTAAATTTATAAAACACGATATTTACTAACACTAAACACACATATGGGTAAGTGCACCCATCGTGAGCGTAGTATAGTGTTGGTAAGATACCGAGGTCGTCCAAGGACATAAGAGCTTTTAGTACCGGTTTATCCTCAACGTCTAATCAAATCAAAAGGTTTAGAAAAAGGTTTTAAACTAAGAAAAATAAAAACTAACTAAAATGCTGAAAATAAAAATAAAAATAAAAACAGATAGACAAGATGAATCACTTGGCTCCGACTCGTGTTTAGTGTAACCTTTGATTATTTCCGCACTTTTGCACTTTTTAAGAGATTATCTTAGTTATTGTAGTAGGCCCCTCTTTTGAAGGCGACGTTACCCTCAACCCAGTAGTTTGAGTCAGCAAGGATACAATCCTAAAGGGTCAGATTATTGAAAGATAATTAATTAAGTTATTAATGCATATTATGGTAGGCCCCTCTTTTGAAGGTGACGTTACCCTCGGCTAAGTAGTCTGAGTCAGCAGGGATACAGTCCTAAGTAGCCGGGTTAAAGTATTAATAGTAGCTTACATATGAGGGGATCAAAGAGTTTGGACCCCCGCCATCCAATACCGTTAAGTATTGAAGGTGGTCCTACTAAATTTGACCCAGGTCCTTGCAGGATCTATACACTGAACAAGGCAAGACTTTTACCAAACCGTTCCCTTAACCCCCGACCAGGTAGCCAACATACCTCCATATAGACCGTGGAGATATGAATAGTGAAAATATTTTATTTTATATAGACAGTAAAATAATGCCAAGACACCACGGACAAACGATAAGGAAAAATCACCTTCAACATAAGAAACTAGTTATTAAAGTCATTAATACATAACCAAGTAAAAAGTGCGAAAAGATTAAAAATAAAAAGTATTACACTAGACACTTTGTCTTCACCAAGTGATGTAAGAGACTTAAGCAAACATGGCCTTGATTGTCAAGAACTCTTACGATCAATCTTGGATCCCGAGACGACTCACACACTCTATGATGGACAATGGATGATGGTGGTGGATGATGATGTTATGGTGGTGGTGGGTGGTGGGTGAAGTGTGAAAGAGGTGGTGTGCCAAGGGATGGTTTGAGCTTGAGCCAAGCACTCCTATTTATAGGCTGAACAGAAGCTCGGGCACGGCCCCGTGTCCAGTGGGCACGGCCCCGTGTCCACATCCTTCTCTATCTTCATTAATTGCTCTTGTCTATATTAGTTGACCACGGCCCCGTGTCCGCTGGGCACGACCCCGTGTGCAGAAGCATATCTGTACTATCAAGATTTGCCTGGATTCTGCGAATCTTATAGTTGACCACGGCCCCGTGTTCGCTGAGCACGGCCCCGTGGTGAGCTCATTTAATCCTGAAAATACAAAAGGAAGACAAAAGCACACTTTTTCCAACATTAGTACTAAAAAAGGGTTACTTTTATGCCACAATTGATGTAATTTATATGTTGCATTTTGCACACATCAGGGCCCAAAGTTCTCAACCACGCTTGCCCTACAATTATATCTGCACCTTCAACAGTTAGTATGAAAACCGGAATCGTAAACGATGCTTCTTGAAGGGTGATCATGACAGAAGGGAAAACACCATTGCATTTTAGATTTTCGTCGTTGCCAACCATAACCGAAAACTCAATGACGTTTTGGTGCGGAAGCTTCTAAAAGGAAACGATTCTAGGTTGAACAATATTGTGCGTGCTACCAGAATCAATCAATACATGAACGGGTTTATTGTTGATATAGCCGGTGACGCGGAGCGTTTGAGGAGAGGATAACCCGAAGAACGCGGCTGAAGGAAGTGAAAAGAATTGATGGGTATCAATCGTGTAACACCCAACCCGGAATGGGATGACGTGTCACTATTACAGAGTCGGATCAAAAACATAATTCCATTAATACTTAAATGTATTACAAGGCTTTACAACGTAATGGAAATAGGATATCCAATCCAGTATATTTATTTCTATGGTCTTTTCCAACCACTCGAATACTCTTCCATATCCCGTCCCGGAAATCTTGATAACCTGACGTAAAGAAGGAAAACACAAAAACGTACGTCTGAGCAAAATTTGAAAGTTTTGCCCAGTGCGTGGATAGAGGGAAAGAAAAAGGCTTATTTTATTTGAGAAAAAGGCTAAGTTCTTTAAAAAAAATCCTTTGTTTCAGCAAAAACGCTAAGTTTTCATAATTCAAAATATATTAAATAAGTATAACAAATAATATCAGAATATGATATACAGATTTACCCGATATCCAGAAGGTTCATTTTATTACAGAGGTTGATACAGGGTAGCTAGCCCATGTATCCAGACATGAATGGAGTGTGGGCAAATCACACCGACCATTCATCATATATCAGACTTTACTTACTTTTTCCTAGGATCGATCCATACGCCTCTGAACAGAAGTCTGTAGACTAAAACAGAAGAGACGCCGTGAACTCAACTCACCGTCATGGATGGTGCCACATCATTTTATGCCACAATGATGGGTCTGTGGTCATCCTCACAGAAAAGAGACTGACTTGGGTAACATAATACATGTACATAACCTTAAACTTGTACATTTATAAACACGTAAACTTTATAAACTCGTAACATTTTATAATATAAACTTATTGCATAATTTAAAAATCAGGAATCAGAGGCCCGAAGGCCAAATGACATGTATCGAAGGAAGGGATTCTATCCGTACCTTAAGCGATGATCACAATATTGAAATAAATCTTAGATTTCGACAAGACACTTCTCAAAATCCTACAGTGTCGTTATATGTAAATTTAGACATGTTAAATAATAATCAATACTTTGTTTTGTTTATTTGAAAGTTTGGAATTTTAGATTATCACTTGTATTCTAATGACTTGCTCAACATCAATAAATAAATAAAAATTACATATATAAATATACTTGTTATCTATTGTTGTAGCTCAACAAAATAAAGTTTAGATACAATTCTTTAAGTTTAGACGTTACTTATGGCTATTTACTATAATATTAATATAATTATAGTATTATGAATTTACTAATGATCATGAATTTAATCATGATTGTTGTATACAACTTTAAAAGACAAGATTTTATAATAATTATCATAAACAATTAATTAATAAAAATAAATCAGCCGTAGATATAAATCTCTGACTTCAAAATTTTAATATTTTATAAAATAGCTAATCAAACGTATACTTTCCATGTCAGTTACCGATATAGTTAACTTAAATAAAAATGTTAATTTATAATAATAATAATAACATAGATTTATATGTTACAGAACTTTTGATAATATAAATGTAATGCTTCTCGGAATAAATTACTTTTGTTTAAGAAAGTGACTTAAACTTAAGTTGGCAGGTTAAAAAGTAAAATAAAAATAAAATATTAATTATGTCATCGTTTTCATTTGAAAAGGTAAGAATACATGTTTCCATTTTGTCCTTCTGGTCTTAACCAGTCCACCAGATTTTTTTTTCTTTTCTTATTCTAGTAGAAAACTTATTATTTAGTATTTATAAGTAATCATACATGTAAGAAATCATGAGTACTAAAATTAATTTAATACCTTTCTGAAGTAAGACGAATGTTGATCGATGATACAAGAGTTGCCGGAAAATTATGAATCTTGCCGGAAAATTCTTTTTAGAGTGTAAGGGATCAGAACTAGAAAAGTTTGAAGGGAAATATGTTATGGTTGAGAGGGTCCTAGATGGGTTTTTATAGTTAAGGCTTCAGCAAGTGAACCATCACTGGATAGCCCAGTGGTGGCCACAGTAAGATAAGGCTTGGGGCAACCCGGGTTCGAGTCTTGCTGGGTGAGTTTTCCCTCCGGGTTTTACCTGGGTGATAGGGTTTCTCATCGAGGGGTTTTCTCTTGTCGATTGGTCGGCGTGGGGGCTCTGTAGAGTGGGCCCGGTTAAGACAACATAATCTACATCTCCCGACATACGCGTGTTCTTGATCTTCGCCTTTCAAAAAAAAAAAAGGCTTCAGCAAGTGAATTGAAGATGAAGATGAGGTAAATGACTAGAGCAAGCAGGTGAGTAGCCATCTATACGTGTCTATTTTCTATTTGGTGTCCAAGTAATTTGGAGAGTTAAAAGACACGTTTATGACAAAGGCGACGTGGCTTCATTTTGCTAGATGATGCATCCTTTCTTCCTGCCCAAGCTCTTTTTACACAATTATTTCACTAGGCTTTTATATTTTATTTTATTTTTTTTCATATTCTCCTATATATTAAAAAATGGATGTTTTGAACAGTAGCAATATACATAGTTTTTTTTAATACATTTATTATCTTTTTTTAATTTTTAAGTTAGATAAGTTTGTGTCAATCGGTACCGGTATTGAAAATACCAGTACGGTTATCGGTACATGAAGGTAAAAACCGACACCTGTCTGGTACAGAAAACAACTAAAGTCGGTATCGAATTGATTTTGAAAATCTTTTAGTTCGGTAAATTCGGTACTGCTATCCGGTACCATCTGCTCATCCCTGATCACGGGTGTCGTACGAACAACAACGGTATCGTGCAACTTTTTTTGTTGATTTTCCTCAACTTTTAATTATTTCTTTTTTTAGTTTCAGGGGTAGGGATGAGTTCGGTGCCAACCAATACCGAATCGGTACTTGTACCGAAAATACCAGTTATGGTACCGGTATATGAAGGTAAAAAACAGTAGCGAACCGGTACCAGGAACGCCAAAAGTCGTACCGAATTGGTACTTAAGATCTTTCGGTTCGGGAAATTAGGTACCGGTACCCAGTATCATTTGCTCATCTATGACCACAAGTTTCATACGAACAATATTATTACCATACAACTTTTTTGGTTGATTTTATTTTTGTTATCTTTTAGTGTTTTTTTCTATATTTTCTTTTTATTCTTGTCAGCGGTTTCCGTGCGCAACGCGCTCGTAGTGATTTCAAAACACATGTAAACACAGAATAAACAACAAAAGACGTTCGCTGCAACGCGGCGATAGTAAAAAACTAGTTCAATTAATAATTGAACGTTTAAATTTATATAAAAATGTGACTTTAAGTTTATTAAATTTTCTCAAAACTCCTACCAATATTATATCCATAATATTTAATACGTAGTTTTGTTTAAAAAAAATCGGATGTTACAAATCGAGTCAGTGGGATTGGAGGAGAGGGAGAGGACGATATTTTCGGGTGGGTCAGGTAGTTCGTCCGGATCATTATCCGCGATCAACAAGAACTGGGGCGGGTTACACTTATGGCCGGGGAAGTATCGTTCCGGGCAACGGAAGCATAAGCCTTCGCTACGCCGTTTCTGTAAAGCTTCAGGGGATAAACTTGGTAAATGGAAGTTGAGTTTTTGGTGTGTGTGGGTTGGCTAGGAGAGGTGGTTATCTAGGTTTGGGCGTTGTGGTAACAATGGTGGAAGACAGGAAGAGGAGGATGGTGGGGTAAGCGACGAAGAAGGTGTGGTAAACTGGGTTGGGGTGTAAGTTCGGGGTTGGAATATTTTTGGTTTGGAAATATTGAGTTTATCCTCGATACTTTTGGATAGCCCGTAAGCTTGGTGAAGGCTTGTGGGTTTGATAATGGCCAATTCAGCTTGGATATCGTTTCGAAGACCCGATAAATAGCAATTTAGAAGAGCTACGCTAGAAAGGCCAACGATACAGTTTGAAAGTTTTTCAAACTCGGCTTGGTATGCGGAAACGGTTGTGCTTTGTTTAAGTTTGAAAAGAGTGGCTTGATGATCCTCGTAATTCGACGGACCAAATCGGAGTTCGAGGGCTCGGGAAAATCCTTGCCAAGTTCCCAGCAAGCTATTGTTGTGGAGATATTTATACCAACTCAATGCTTCCCCTGTGAAATAAAAAACGGACAACGAAAGTCGCCAATTTTCGGGAATATTGTAGTAGGTAAAATAGTTTTCGGCTTGAAAAATCCAGTCTAACGGATTAGATCCGTCAAACATGGGGAGATTGATTTTTGGCGGACGGGGGTTTGATGTTTCTAATGGATCGTCTTGGGGCGCATTGGGTTTGAGGATGAGTTTGGCTTGTTTGGGGTCGATGGTGAGGTTAGCTAGTAGACGATTTGTGGTTTCGGTTTGCTGCTGGATTGAAGCTTGAAGAGCTTCAAATTGAGCAGATGAGCGAGATTCAGATTGAGCGGAGGTGGTGGTGTAATGGGTGAAAAATTGCGAAAATTGTTCACATAGGTTTTGGATGGGGTCATCGGTTTGGCTTTGATCTTTGCGAGGAGGCATGGTAAGAAGAATGAAAGCACCAAATTGTTGCAGCCTATAAGTAGGCAAAACTCCAAGAATACTAGATTGAAGAAGAGATCCAATTGGGGCAATTTTCTGTATATTCCAAATGCAAAAACATTACGAGTATTTAAAGATGCTTGGGACTACATGTCCACCATGCCATGATCACATGTACACCATGTCATATCCCTTATTTTTAGCCACGACCTACCACTACTTTCTACCTTACTAACATGTGCTTAAATGAAATTTTCAACAATGCAGAACTAATTAATAATAACAAATGCAAAAATAAAATGAACGTATGCAACATTTAAACTTGTTGGGCTAGTCCAGGAACTTGGCTGGCTTCTTGATAATTCTTTTGGGCATCGCTTTTGGGCCTGCAACACAATCAAAGAACCGTTGGAGTGATATAGATTTTTCAAAAAGACCAAAGGTAAAACCCTCTCTTCAAGAAGAGACGTGAGTTCCTTTGGCTATAGCATGTTATTTCCATTATATGATAAGACTTGTTAATTAATCATTCCAGAATGCTAGTATGATTTGAACATTCATTATTAGACTAGACTCCTAGTTTCACAAAACATCGCGATTAAACCTTATTATAACTTGGATTTACATAGGATACAATTGATGCTTACAAAGTTAGAAAACATGTACTTTGAATTACATATAGATAATTAGCACGAGAAGATTTATAAATTCAAAAATTAATTTCACTCATGAATTTACTTTTATCTATTGACACTTGGCAAACAAAATTGTGTGAAAAGGTTGAGCAAGCACCTCGAACTGCCATCACATTTACTGTTGGGGACATGTTTGATCACATAACAATTGGAGCTAAAGAATGACAAAACATTTTTTTCCTATCTTATTGCATCTTTGTTGTAGTTGTTAACTACATTTCTGAGGTAGTCACTAATAACATTTAAGTTAAATACATTGATGACAATGAAACATCCTCACCTCGTGTTAAGCTAAGAATGTCGGCAAGCAATTCTCACTTTAATAATTTTGAAATTGGGTTTAACAAAATAGTTCAACTTTGGTATAGTACAAGGCTGGAATGCACTGAGCGTTTCGCAAAAGAAAGAGGCGTTGCAGGGAGAATGCCTAAAATAAGCACTTTACTATGTGTTTGTACCAACCTATTTGCCACAAATGCGTGCAGCTACAAAACACACTTTTGATACGTTGGTTGTGTGTGTGGGGGGGGGGGGGGGGGGGATTGCACGGTCCTCCCAACCGCTGAAGTGATCTCCTAGCTTAGCCCCGGAAGCGAAAGCCTGGAGGAAACTGTGTCTGCCAGGATTTGAACCTGGGTCCTCTGGGAAGAGGTGGGTGAGGCTGGCCACTGGGACACCCCAAGTGGTTACTTTTGATACGTTGAAGACGTTGCACAAAGCCACTTTCGAGACCATACATTACAAATCAACCATAAGGTGGACTCTAAATACCTTTGATATGTGTGGATCACCATCAATGTTTAAAAAAACCCAAATACATATCCAAGTATTGAGTTGTCATTTTCGTCTCAGATACGAAAAGAAGAAAAGAAAAGAGATAATATGCCAGCTCATTTCAAGTATATATTAACTTTTGCCATCTAACTACCATCAAATGCATGTTTATCGGTGATAACGATCACAAATCGGATAGGAGACTCATCATTCGCATAATAAATGATGTTAATCGTGCATTAATGAAATTAAAGTTATGTTAGAAAACTTGGATAGACAATAGTGAACTCACATATCTCAGAACATTGGGTATGGGGAGCATAGTCTCCAAAGGTACTATCCTCCACATAAGCGCCACGTAAGCATAGGGGGAGGACCATCCCCTTGGAGACTATCCAAGGGTGTGGTGGATGCTCCTCCCCTATTTTTTTATTATTTTATTTTTGCCATATTAATTAAAACAAAGTAAATAAAAATAAAAAAAAGTTACATTTAAATAAAAACTTAAAGTTACATTTAAAAAAAAACCCAAAGAAAGCATGCCAAATCCATAGGTCTTGAGACGCAACAGCTTCTAGAATTATTGTTGGATGTCCCTGATCGCCTCGCGTATACATTCCTCGCCAAGCGGTAGGACAATTCTGCCATGCCCAATGCATGCAATCAATGCTCCCGAGCATGCCTGGAAAACCGTGCCTTGCTTGGTGGTGTTGATACAAATTTTGGACGTCATTGTAATTCGGTTTTCGCAAATATTTTTGGCTATAGAGTTTCACTACAAATTTGCAAAACTTGTATAAACATTCTCTAGCAGTTCTTTCGGACATCTTTAAGTATTCGTCCCAAGAATCGGCTGTCGTCCCATAAGCAAGTTGACGAATCGCCGCAGTACATTTCTGTAAGGTGGTGAAGCCCATTTTGCCTCTAGCATCGGGTCGCATGGTAAAAAACGGGTGATAAGCGGCTAAATCGTCGGCAATACGTAAGAAAAGTCAAAGACTCATTCTGAAACGGCGTCTAAAAATAGCCTCCGAGTACAGCGGCTCGTCGGCAAAGTAATCAACGATTAATCTTTGGTTAGCACCTACAAGATAACAAAATATATATACAACTTATAATTAAAAAATAAGACTAAAAACATAAACTTAAAAAATTAAGAATAAATATATAAGAATATAAATATAAGAATAAAAATATCACTAACTTTCTCGGTCTCGCTCGATGTGTGGGTTCCTGTTTCGTGGTTGTGACGAAACCTCCTCCTCTTCTTCTTCCAAAATTACTTGTGTCGCCTCTACCACCTTGTTTATAAAATATTTTACGGCTTCCATGGTGTCCGTCGAATCCGATGAAGAAGAAGATGACATGGTGTATTTTTTAGAGAAGATTATGTGGGTATTTTGTATAAAAATGTGGGAGTTGTTTGGAGAAAGTGGGTGAATTTTGGTATAAAAGTGGATAGATATGTGGGTATTTATAAAGGTTTTAAATTAAATTGATTTTTTTTTTAAATTAGCCGTTATATCAACGGCCATATTCAATGGACCCCACAAAAGCTGCCCCGTCTCCACCGTCTGAAATCCGACGAATGTGCCGAGCCGGGCCCCTAGGGGGCGGTGTGCGACGTGCCTAAAAGGGGGGGACGGCCCGGTGCCGAACCCCATACCCTTTGGTCTCATTGCAATTTTTTTAATGAAAAATTAGATCACTGACGGACCACTGGAGTATCATCATGCTACCAGCGGAACCACCCGATCATATCCATCTCCACTAGGCAATAATGTCTATACACCAATTCAGAAGGAAACACAATAAATCTTGGAAAAAAACCCTTTATGAGAATCGAACCTAGAACCTAATGGTCTTCAATATAGATAATATTTTTATTCAAAAGAACAAGTGCCCCACATTTACAAAAGAATACCATAAATCATTAACATCAAAAAGCATCATAAATAGGAAACATCATCATCAGCATATAATATACACAAATCACAAAGACCGGTTGATATGTGATTAAGCGGGTTCAGAAGGTGGTAATCAGTAACACCGCACATGTTAAGGGCCAGAATTTTGTGTTTAGCAGGATGTGGTTTGCTATTCAAAAGAGGGTAGCGGCGCAGGTTGTTGCCCGTCTACCTGTCATTAGTCTGTAATCGTCTCTCTACACTTTATTACATTGTTGGTTGCTGATATCATAATATAAACAAATGTAAGCAAAAAAAATGTGATTAAGATTGATCTTGAAGCCTTAGATAATCACCATACCGCTGGGGCCCACTTTCTTCTGAGTATGCATTATAGGCATAACCACCATGGCTTGAAATATCAAGCTCAGCAATCTCCTCATCACTTGATATCCTTAATATCCTCAACTTATGTAAAAGATAAAACAATGGGCCCATTGTCACACTAACCCAACCATGATAGTTACAACTCAACAATTTGGGCCCCAATCAACCCCCAACCCCCACCCAACAAAAGCCCATATGGCCTTGTTATCACTATGTTACCCGAGTTGTAGGTTTAGATAACAAACTCCTCTTTCGCGAACAAGCCCGTGAAGATCAACCCCCAAGCCCCACATCCACCGTGCAATTGGGTCGCCTCTAACGGGTCGTCGTATTGCAACTTTATGGCTATGATATTGGGGCCAATGAGAACACAGGCCGCGAAGAAACCACACACAATCGCGGCCCATGGTTCCACCACCGAGCAACCGGATGTGATGGCCACGAACCCACCTAGCACACCGTTGCAAACGTCTAAAGCGTCCCAATGGCCCACGAGTAAGCGTCAACCGAACAGGGTTACAATGACAGCGGTTGAGCCGGATAGTGTTGTTCTAACCGCGGTCCGGCCCACTGCGGTCCAGTTTCCTTGATCGAAACTATCGGGATACGAGACCAGAATTTTGTTGAATGAGCCCGGGTTAAACCCGAACCATCCGAACCGCAACAAGAATGTTCCAAGCACGACTAGAGTCATATTGTGGCCACGCATTTGAACGGGTTTTCCAAATGCATCGAAGCGGCCCACCCTCGGCCCTTCGATTAACGCACCCCATAGCCCTGCAATTCCTCCAACCAAATGCACCACACCACTACCCGCAAAGTCGATAGAACCCGACCCGAACAACAAGCTTGTGGATGCTGGGTTGAGCCAACCTTTAGAAGACCAAACCCAATGGGCCACAATCGGGTAAACGAACCCGGTAAGGAAAAATGAAAAAACAAGATACACGCTGAATTGGGTTCTCTCGGCTATCGACCTGCTAGTGATCCCGGCAACCGCTATAGCAAAAGCCCATTGATAAAGAAAGAAACTGTAATCGTAAGAACTCGAGGGAATATCTTTTAGAGCAAAGTACTGGGTACCAATGAACGGGTTCGAATCCGCCCCGCCACCAAACGCAAATACAACAATTGACACCAACATATGAAATTGGTCTTTTCTATATGTTCACTTTCTTCTTATTCCGTGACCCACGACCACGAGGAACATTATGGTAGGGGTCAAGTTCTTTTATGGGGAAACGAACAACGCCAAAGCGTTATCAAAATCCAACCACTCGAATCATTGGTTGGAGTCGTCTCATTCTATCACAAGGACCACAAAGAGGTTTCCATATGAAGCCCTTGAACTTTTAGATTCATGCACATCCAGTCCTTCATCCTATCAACAAGTTTGTCCTCAAGACAAATAAACACAACTCAATGCTACAAGTTAAACTGAAATTATACTTCTAACACGTATAGCAAACTACAAATCGGATCATAATATGTTAATACATAGCCGTTAACAATATCAAAGATAAAGCTCTAGAAGAGATAAAGGGACATCTTAAGCTTGTTTTGTTTCCACCTGGGAAGCTGGTAAAAAACTCGTTTTGACATGGCGAATTTCTCTTGGAACTCCTCGTCTGATAGATACGCCTGCACAACAATTGTGAGATATAACATCAACGCCGTATGGTTTCAAAAAAATATGAAGTTCAAATGAAAGAACGCAACAATGATTGTAATGAAAATGGAAATTCAAGTACCTCTCGCTTTGTGATGTCTATATCACGAACTGGATCTTTTGAGTTGACTTTTACTCGATCGTATGGATAGTTGACCAACTCCTGCTTAGGACCAGAATCTTTGGATGGAAGGATTTCCGCTTCTGCTGTGGAACTTGCGGAAACATGCGTGTTATCTGTGAATAATAAAGCTTTTGAGTTACTGCAACAAAAAGAAAATTAACTGAAAAGGAAGTGCGTTAGACGGGTCAAAACTCGCCTAAACTGTATTCTTAATGCATAAAAAACTCTTGAATATAACTTTTATAAACATATTTTACACAATAATTGTTTATAAGAATTTTTAAAAACTTTGGAAAAAAGTGTTTCCAATAATTTTTGCTTATTTTGGGAACAAAGGGAGGATAGATTCATGTGATCAAATACTATGAAATCCTTAACCCTTAACCAATAACCGGACCGCCACTGAACCGAATTGACCGATAACCGATATTAAGCGATGGTTATGGCTAAGGCTATTTATTAACCGATAAGTCGGTTATGGTTATGGTTAAAGGTGTCCCATAACCGAACCGAAATGAATTAAGACATGCTTTTAAAATATATCTATATTTGAAATATACATGTTCAAGGAATCAAACTCTCTCTCTCTCTCTCTCTCTCTCTCTCTATATATATATATATATAGTGAAAGTATAAAATACAATACCCCTTAACGTACGATATTGTGAAATCGCACGTTATAAAAAAGCATGTTCGAAATCGCATGTTGGTATTTTTTATGAAATCGCATGTTGGTTTTTTTGTAGCAATTTCGCATGTTGGTAAATATGATGAAATCGCATGTTGGTATATAAAGCAATTTCGCATGTTGGTTTTTCAGCACAAATCGCATGTTCAAAAGTGAATTCGCACCAGATCGGACGGGCTGAGATGATCGCGTACATATTGTACGATAAGGGCATTTGTACGTTAACCTAACCCTATATATATATATATATATATATAGGGTAAGGTTCATGCGAGAACCACCTTTATTGCGAGAACCGCGAGAACCGCGAGAACCAATGTGAACACAAACTAAAATAGCTAAAAACCTTAAACCCCCCCCCCCCCCCCCCCCCCAAAGCTAAAAACTAAACCCCCCAAAAAACCTAAAAAAATAAAAAAAAAATCTAAATTTTTTTTTTTTAATATTTTTTAAGTTAAAATCGCTACTTTTAGTAGCCAAAAAAAAAAAAGTTTTTTTTTTTTGCTACTAAAAGTAGCGATTTTTTTATAAAAAAGAGTAAACTTCCGTTTTGCTACCTGTGGTTTGATCACTTTAACGTTTTTGCTCCAAACCTTTAAAAATAGCCATTTTACTCCCTGATGTTTCGGTTTTTTTGCCAGTTTCCTCCCCGCCTCTAACTCCATCCAAATTGTTTGTTTTTCCATTTTGCTCCTGTTGGTGCACTTGTGTCTGTACTTTGTCTGTATTTTGTCATGATTCAAAACGATGTCTTGTGTTAGTCTGAGTTACGTCTTAGGTTTGTTAATATGTGCGTTCGATGTAAGTTTGACCAAGTCAACCATCCTCCTGGTTTGACTTGACCAAACAGTTAGCACATTGGTTGTAATATGTTTGTGTCGAAGGATGAGTCTTCGAAGGATTGTTTGGATCCTTCGATGAGCTCGAAAGATAAACCTTCGATGGATGCTGAGGGACCTCGAAGGATATCATCCTTCGAGGTATATGTGATCCTTCGGTAGGTTTCAGATCGATAGATGATCCTTCGATCAGTCTACCTGATCCTTCGACCAGACGAGCTGTGTTGAGTATAAATACTCATGTTATGTGTTCACTTCAACAGAGAGAAGACAAGTGAGAGCACACACACACACGAGAGAACTTTGAGAGTTTATAGAATACATCTGTAAACATTGAGCTTGTAACTGATCTTTTCATACGTATTAATACAGAGGTGTTAATCGGTGAATCTTGCGTGTCGTGTATTGTCGTCTTCGATCTCGGTTTGCATTCTAGCTTGGTTTCCGCACTTGCTAGTGTGTTAAGCATAACAAGGAATAGGTTTAACCTCAACCTCCGAGGGACCTACAAGTGGTATCAGAGCCGTGGCTCTTTTCCTTGTTAAAAACCGAGTTTATACAAGACTTTGGTGTGTTTTGGACAAAAACTCACTTGGTTTAGCACCCGTTTTTAGTGTTTTTCTTGCTTTTCCAGTCGTAAAAACGTGTTCTAAACTTACCGGGTGTGTTAAAAGACGGGTTGGGTAACTTAAAAAAACTTGTTTTTGAGAAAGTTGGTATTTTCCGGCCAAATTCCGGCTTACTCCGGTGACCGGTTTCTGGTTCAGAACCTTGTTTTACTTGGCAATATTTTATTTGTTCAAATCTGGTTTTGGCAGAAAGTATGGCCTGAGCATACCTTTTGCCGAAAGTTTCTACCAACTTGTCACCTTTTTCACCAACCTGTCACCTTTTGTCAACTGTGTCAGTGCAGATCGAAGGATATCCTTCGAAGTCGAAAGATCATCTTTCGATCAAAGGAGGTTCGATAGATAATCATCCTTCGAAGTCTGTGACTTATCCTTCGGTCCAAGGAATCTTTTCGAAGCATACATCTTTCGGTCTACAGTTCTTTTTCGAAAGATAAGGATCCTTCGTTTGGAGAATCTTTCGAAATCATTGTTCGAAACTCAACAGTGATCTTTCGAACACTGTTGATTCTTCGAACAAGTTCTGTTCTTTTGATACTTGTCTGTTTAAGTTTAACAAGTTTGTGTGTTTCAGGTCTTTCGATCAAGGATCCTTCGGCTGGTGGTTATCATTCGAGATCTTAACATAGTTTGTGAAAATTAAAGTTTTAAAAAGGGAAAACTTGTTTTTCAATTTTCAAATCAATTTTCACTTAATATATTAATTTTTATAAAATGGGAACAAACGGTCAGTGGGATCCAACCGCGTGGACTCAAACAACTTTGACTCCAAAATCATCAGCTACGCAACCTGCGTCAGATTTCAACAAAACTGCATGGATGCAGGCTATTGCCACACCTCAAGCTGCAATGATAACTGCAAATCAATGGGCATTGGTCACAAATCAAAGCAGCAGCATTCAATCTATGATGCAGAACGACAGTGAAACTGGTACAAGCACAAAACCGCCAAAGCTAAATCACATCAATGATTGGGGATGGTGGAAAGAAAGGCTGAGAACTTATGTTCAGGGGCAAGGTCAAGATCTATGGATGTGCTTCTTCACCGCATTTGACCATGATTTGGAAGTTGCAGGATCTAATCCAGAAACTTACACCACTATGTCTGAAGATGATAAGAAGAAATTTGAGTTAGAAAAGAAAGCATTCATGATTCTCACACAAGCTCTTCACAGAGACATTTACCACCAGTTTGTTTACTGCACGACTACTAAAAGCTTGTGGGATATGCTCACGTTACGATGTGAAGGAAATGCTCAATCTAGAAAGATCAAGCAAGAATTACTGAAGAAAGAGTTTGAAGGATTCACGTGTATGGAGAATGAGACTTTGGCAGATTTATCTACAAGGTTCCATCACTTGTTGAGCGAGATGTTTGCTTTCAGAGTCACTGCCACTCCACAAGAAATGGTGAAGAGATTCGCTGATAGCTTACCAGCAAAGTGGAGCAGTTATCTTGAAATTCTCAAAGAAAATGGTGTTCTAGACACAATCACCGTTTATGAGTTAATTCAAAGATTGGAGAACAAGGATGTAGAAGAAAAGCTTAAGGCAAAAAGAACACTAACTCCTCAAAATCCAGAGATGTACTATGGGATTGCAGGAGGTATCAGTGGAGAAAAACCAGCCTCTCAACATGCGAAGCTTCAAACAGCCTTCATCTCAAACACCGGACCTTCCACAACAAATCAGTTTGATCCTTCAGCATACACGATGATGTATTCAAGACCAGATTCTTCTTCTCTACAACAGAATGTGCAACCGACAGCCCAGCAATTCACACCACCGCCTTTCTTAGACCCAAGCAGAGCTCAGCAGCAACAACCACAACAACAAGGATTTTATGGAAGCTCTTCAAACTTTCAAGCCACTTCCAATCCAAACACAGTCAGATTAGACACTTCCAACTTTTCCAAAGTCAGTGTCGAAATAGCCAAGGAGCATATGGAGATGTTGAACACCTTGGTTAGTGCTTATTGTGGATTGATCGCAGGTCAGATTGGGAATATCAATCTAACCAATGAAGATTATCAGCAAGTGGATAAAGAAGAGTTTGAAATGATGGATATCAAATGGGCTCTTGCTAGTGCAATTCGAAGAGCAAAGGAGTTTATGGAAAGGACGGGGAGAACCAACTTGGAAAGCAAGAAAGACACCAAGTATGGGTTCGACAAGCAAGCTGTAACGTGCTTTAACTGTGGTGAACGGGGTCATTTCAAAAGGGAATGCACAAGACCAGCTCAGCATGGAAACCAAAATCCTTTCAGAAATCAAGGCAACCAGCAGAACCAGAACAGGAACAATGTTCGCACGATGATACCTGTCAACAACCAAAGCCAAGCAGGGCCATCAAATGCCAACCAGGCACTTGTGGTTCAAGTAGATGAAGGTTGTGATTGGTCGCTTCAGTTGGGAAATGATGCTCCAGATGGAACAGCATGTTTTGCTGAAGTCGTAAAGGATTTAAAGCACGCCAGTGGTGGAGAATCTTCCACCAATGGTGATGAATCTTCTGAAGATGAAGACAGTTCTGGTTATAGTGGAAGCTCAGATGAAGAATCCTCCACTTCAGGCAATGATCATGTGGATGAGACATCAAGTGCGTCAGTCGATGCAGATACTGATGAGCTTTTGGAAGAAGCTGCAGCAGGAACTGAAAGAAGATCTAATTTGGTGGATCAAGCTGCTTACTCTTCGTCTTCTCTCCATTCAGCCTTTATGGCTAATGTCAACAGTTCATCAAGTCAGGTATGTGTCGATGAACCCACTGTAGTTAGTTGTGAAAATTGTGATAGTTTAAATGTTAAATATGCTGAAAAGGAAAGTCAGTTTGAAATCACATACAAACACAATCAAGAATTGATTGTAGATCTTTCTAAAGCAACTGAAGCTAACTTGTTTTTAACCAGAAATGAAAAGGAATTTAAAGCAACAATTGCGTCATTAAGACATGATGTTTCAGAATTACAAAAGGCTGTTTTGCGAAAACAACATGCTAACAATAATCTTATTGACACAATTGAAAAGCAAATGGTAGAGTTGGCAACAGCTCGATGTGAATGTGAGACAATTAAGCAGAAACTGAAAAGCTATTCCAATTCCCGCTATGTATTGGATCACATCATTGACGTTCAAAAGAAAAAGGGGGATACACAATGTATTGGATTCAAATCATGTCCTCCCCCAATGAATCACAATTACTCCAAATTGCCTGATGACGAGGATATGCCCCGTTTTGAACCTACTGTGCCACTCGATCTAGATGATTTTGCAGCAGGCCTCGGGTTCACAACTGGTACATCATCCTCGGGTCAATCAGAATCTGAATCTGAATCTGAGAATGTGACAGATTCATCGTGTGTTAAGGAACAGAGTCCTCCCATTGTTGAGGATGCTGATTCTTCGGATGATGAATCTGAAGAAATTGTGAAACAACAGTCTAACTCGGTTACAACAGATATTCCAATCGAGAATCACATCCTGTGTGATCCACCAGTGAAACCGAGTAAGACTGAAATGTCAAAAGCAATGGAGTCCCTTGTATCTAGCTGTGAAGGGAATAACTTGTTGTACACGCTCAAAGGAGATAGCAAAATCTACTCTAACAAAGATTTTTCAATTAAAAATGTAAATCAAGATTTAATTGAGCAAATTTTTGAAGGATGCACTGATAAGTTTTTGGGGAACAAAAGTGGCAAAGTTACCGTCACTCAATGTGATCCAATTCCGTGTGAACAAGTTAGAAAACAATACGGAAACCAAAAACTACCAATTGAGCGAAAACAACAAGTCAACTCCGGAAAGGGTAAGGTACAGGGAAAGAAGGCTCAGAACAAGAATGTTCAAGCACCTAAAGTTCAGCAGCCTAAGACTGAACAACCAAAGGTTCAACAACAAAAGGTGCAAAACAAAAGAGCTCCTGTTAAGAAACGAGAACCGAAAATGAACTTTGTTGGATCCACGGGTTCAGACAAACTTGAAACATTTCAGGAAAAATCTAACGTTGATTTTGTAAAACAAGTTAGAATTTTAAAACGAAATGATCAGAATAATTACACCCAACACACCAACGGATGTGATTTAGGTCCAAGCACGTCTAGATCACAAAGTTCATTGTCTGGTTCTCCGTCTGGTCATCAACATGTTTCTCCGAAGTTTGTAGAGCGGAGAACATGTTTTGAATGTGGGACAGTTGGGCATATTGTAAGATATTGCCCACACGTGCAAAAGCTGAAGTCAAAAACGAGTGCTCCCCAAGAAATCGATTACCGAAAACGATCAGTTTCCCCGAAACAAGACCCACGTGTCTTGAAAGAAAGGGAAAAGATGTTAAAGCAAAAGAATCAAAAGGTAATTGAAAAGGCCTTAAAATCAGAGGTCAAAGAAGAAAAACCTGTACAAGCAAAATCTGAAACTGTAAAACCAGTAAATGCTAAAACAACAAATTCAAATACTGGTAAAGGACAAACAGCTTGGAAGCAAAAGCAGGTAACTCAATCAGGGGGAGCACCACAGGTTCTTTTTCTTAATCATCAAGTGATTGAAATCACTTTCCTTGATGATCAAGGACGACCCAAGTCCACAAAGGCTTGGGTCCCCCTCTCCAACTAATCTCTGAGTGAGTGTGTAGGATATTCCAGGAGGAACTTTCGATAGTCGTAAGATTGTTGATAGTGGAGCGTCCTTGCACAAGATAGGCGACAGAAGAAATTGTTGCCTTTGATGGAGAGAGGAGAAAAGTAGACAAAAATGTCTGATGAAGGAATGATGGTGAAAGAATGTTGTTGAATGAAGTTGAAAAATTCGACCAGATGAGATATGTGCCAAAATTGGTTGTTTTGGTTTTTGATCGGGTCCTCAGGAAAGATTCCAATGTAATGTACGCACCTGCAGCGCGTCTGAATTTCACAATCGACAAAATGAACGTGCAGTGTACATTTCTTCGTGGTGTGATTGAAGAAAATGTGTTTGTTGAACAAACCAACCGGGTGTGCGGATGCCTTGGCTTGAATTGAACAACCGCACACTACTTCTGAAAGAGAAAGACAAAAACTTTCGCTGGTGCAATGTGGAAGACCAGCCGGACCCGGAGGTTTATGATCTTGTTGCTGTATGGAGCTATCTAGGATTAAGTGAAGTAGCTACATAAATCGACCTTGAAATTCACACCGGGTGGATATCCAGTTTGGGAGAGCACTCAGATTCCTTGCAATGCACGAAGCAGTTGCAGGATACGGTTTTAAATTTCTAATCTCTCCTATACTTGTCGATATTTAAGCTGCTTTATGAATTATTATCTCGTACAGCACTCCTTGACCAGACACATTGATCTCGAATATCTCTTCACACGTGATTGTTTCAATATGAAACTCGACAATGCTGTCATGGTCCGCACCGCAAACCGACATGCCAACTGATTTTTCCAAAATTTGATAAATCATTTCTGATTCAAAATTAATTTTGGTAAACGGCATTGAGGTAAAACATGAGTTAACCAACATCGGGAAATCGTTTTTGTAAATATCTTTGTGTCTTTTAAATTTTATCTTAGTTTGTTGATTTTAGGGGGAGTAAATCCAAAAATTTGAAAATCCAAAAACATTGAAAAATTTCAAAAACACAAAAACATAGAAAAGCAAAAATGAGTTTCCTGGCGAGAAAAAGAGAAAATGATAGTACATCAGTGGTCTGTCCAAACCTCTTTAAACCTTAAATGAAAAACGATAAGCAGCTCTATATAAGATGTATCGGTAGGCTCACAATCATTTTAAAGTGTGCAGGGTGATATAAACTTAAATCGACTGAAGACCAGGTGGGAACCATTCATTGGCATATGGTCTTAGTACCGAAATTTCGTTTGAGAGATTGCCGAGGTTCTGAGATATTCGGTCTTTATGCTGCTTATCATCTGGGTATCATGGTTGTATCTTTTACCGAAAAATAACGGGGACGCAAGTCTAGATCTTCCATGATACTATACATACGTGTACATACTGCATTCGACCTCAATAAGTGATCAACAATCACATGTCCTCAAATAAGTGATAAAATATCACATTTATCCGGGAGTCAAGTTCGTCTCTCTGCTGTACGAAAGTACTGACCTGTTCACGGACTTGCTCCTGTGCCCTCATGCATCGAAAATCAAGTTCCTCATAAATAAGTGATTCTATCACATAGGGCTTGTTTTCAAATCAAAATAAGTGAGTTTCTCACATCATATACGGTCAAACAGATGATAGTCGGTATACTCACCGGTAAGATGAACCCTCGTGCATACCTTGATACGGGAATGTGTCGTGATGTGGATGAACACCGGTCGGTAAGTATAAATCATACCTTAACGTATCCCCTCGCCATGATTACATCTGATAAGTTGAGCTTATGTGGACAACAATACCGATAATCGTTATAGGATGCTTATCTTAATGTTAACTAATTGAACAACAAGAGCGTTTTGACATGACCGTACACTGATATGATTCTCTTACCCTCGAAACTCGCAAAAAGAATGTCTGTAAATATGTGTTTACTGCTTTCGTTTCTGCATCTTTGTATATATTTATTTATTGCTTTCCGTCTTTACTTTTGAAAAATGAAAAATTCCAAAAAGATTTTAGGTGTGTTTTAATATAAACTTTATAAAATCCAAAAAGATTTTGCTTCTAGTTTATTTTTGATTGACTGATGTTGGAACTCGAGTCTATCCTACCCAAAATCCTGATTATAAGCCGGAAAACAATTGCATCTTCATAAATGGTCGAAGTTAACACATTTTGAAAGTTAAAGGATTAAAATTGTACATTTTCTAAACTTTCAAACTGTTGTCGGTTGGTGTTTGATTGAGATTTGATCTCATATGTGTCTTTTGTTTAAATGTTAACTATATTCCAAGCGGTTGTTCTCATTATGCGTTTAGCTTTCTTGCATGTGCAGATGCTAAAGGCGAGGAGAACATGTTCGATGACAAGCTTTGGAATGAAGACATGAAGTGGAGGCACTCAAAGGATAAAATGATCGAGTTGCCGCTGACCTCTCATCAACACCACAAGGATCTCAAGTTGTAAAGATCAAGACATTCACGAGCATAACTCAAGGGGGAGCTTATGTTAAGGGGGAGTTTGTCAACACACTTCCTACATTAAACGGGGAGTTTGTTGGTACACTTTCTGCTTTCAAGACGTGAAGACTTTAAAGATCCTCCGACATTGAAGACTTGAAAGGACGTCAAAGACTTGAAGACACGAAAATCGAGACAAAGCTACAGCCAAGGGGGAGTTTATTGGTGCACTTGTGTCTGTATTTTGTCATGATTCAAAACGATGTCTTGTGTTAGTCTGAGTTACGTCTTAGGTTTGTTAATATGTGCGTTCGATGTAAGTTTGACCAAGTCAACCATCCTCCTGGTTTGACTTGACCAAACAGTTAGCACATTGGTTGTAATATGTTTGTGTCGAAGGATGAGTCTTCGAAGGATTGTTTGGATCCTTCGATGAGCTCGAAAGATAAACCTTCGATGGATGCTGATGGACCTCGAAGGATATCATCCTTCGAGGTATATGTGATCCTTCGGTAGGTTTCAGATCGATAGATGATCCTTCGATCAGTCTACCTGATCCTTCGACCAGACGAGCTGTGTTGAGTATAAATACTCATGTTATGTGTTCACTTCAACAGAGAGAAGACAAGTGAGAGCACACACACACACGAGAGAACTTTGAGAGTTTATAGAATACATCTGTAAACATTGAGCTTGTAACTGATCTTTTCATACGTATTAATACAGAGGTGTTAATCGGTGAATCTTGCGTGTCGTGTATTGTCGTCTTCGATCTCGGTTTGCATTCTAGCTTGGTTTCCGCACTTGCTAGTGTGTTAAGCATAACAAGGAATAGGTTTGACCTCAACCTCCGAGGGACCTACAGCTCCCCGCAGGGAGCAAACTGGCAACAAAACCAAAACATCAGGGAGTAAAATGGCTATTTTTAAAGGGTTGGGGCAAAACCGTTAACGTGATCAAACGACAAGGAGCAAAACGGAAGTTTACTCTATAAAAAATATTAAAAAAAAAAATTGTGTTTTTTAGCTATTTTTAGGTATTTTTGGTTGTGTTCGCATTGGTTCTCGCAATAAAGGGTGGTTCCTAACGGATCTTTTTTTTTGGGTAAAATTCCTAACGGATCTTTGTCCTATATATATATATATATATAGGATTAGGTTCAAGAGTGAACACTAGTGTGAGTGAACTAATCCTGGCCATACACGTATGTAAATCAATGGTTAGGATTTGATGATGAAATCCTAGCCATACATGTGTGTAAATCAGTGGCCAGGATTTGTTCACTCAGTTCGCAAATACACCGGTGTTCACTCTAGAACCCCACCCTATATATATATATATATATATATACACACACACAAAAAAAAAAACATATACGAAAGCATTTTATGTTATGTAGTTCGTTTTAGATAATTATTGTATAAAATTTGGCTCATTTTATGTATGTGTATTGTTTTGTGTCTTTATTTTATTTATATAAACGATTGTAACTGAGACAATAATAGTAATATGTTTTTTTAGTTTAAATCTTAGTTCAAACCAAGATTGGTTATTAACCGAAACCGAACCATAACCGAGTCTCATAACCAATTAACCGAACCAACGTTCGGTTATGATTATGATTAAGGAAATTCCATAACTGAAGCTAGCAATTACGGCTATGGTTAAAGGTAAAAACCGAACCGCCATTTGCACACCCTACTATGAATCTAGAAAATACCTGCACGAACATCAGGGGAAGATGAAGATGCTGAAGGGATCATTCTGTTAATTGTAGGACTGGAAAACCGACGATTGTTGGTGGGATTAAAATCCAACCCTGAAAAGGTAGGAGATGTGCTTCTAACCGTGTAGGAATCAAGAGACTGTCTTCGGGTCAACCCATTAGAAGCTGGAGATGGTCTTCTTGACCCGTTAGGAGTAGGAGACGGTCTTCTCAACCCGTTAGGAGTAGGAAACGGTCTTCTCAACCCGTTTGGAGTTGGCGACGGTCTTCTCATCCCATTTGGCGTTACACACGGTGAATTTCTTGAAGGCGCCTAAAATGGAACCTTTTAGCACAAATAGAATAATCAACTTTTTAATAATGTCGAAGAGTTGCTTACTTCAAGTTTCTGTGTCTGCCCCTTTAATATAGCCAGCTTTCGCTCGAATGAGTTGCCTAGCATCTACCAAAACAAGTCCAAATGCGTATCAACCTTTAAAAGATTTACTGCAATTTACAAGAACGTAAAAAAATAATACAAAATTGAGTAGGAGAACATAACAAACTTTACTTACATTTGCCTTTGAAGCATCCCAGTCAAAAAAGCGAGTGAAAAACGGAGGTTCATGCCCTTCTGTAACAACGTATATAGGAGTATCTACGGATAAACATTCTCCCAAAACATCTTTTTCAAGGAACGCCTGTCATAAATATATGTAAAAAAGATTTATAGATAAAAAAACAAATATAAACAAAAATAAATGAAGATGTTAAAGAAATTATACCAAGCCAATAGAAAGGGCCTGTTGCTTTGACTTGACAACTGAATTATGACCTACCCACACATAAATTTCAGTGTGACAGTCGAGTATTAACACGTCTTCGGTAGTTAACTCGTCCTGAGTGTAACTGAATATCTCTTTTACCTGAAAGTGTTCGAAAAAAGAATTTTAAGATTGATGAACAATAATACCAGCCGGATATGTATACACTATGAACACCGGTTTTTTACTCAAAATGCTTTCAGTTGTAACACCCAATTTATAGATTCATATAAGCCATAAATTCTTTCCTATTAAGAAAAAAAAATCAAATTTTTAACATTAATCAGTAAAAAAAAGTGTTACCTTGAGATCACTTGATTGAGAACCCACACCTGGTATCAAAACAAGTCACAAACCAGAATAATAATAAAAAATACAGCAACATACAAAAAATGCTTTATGACATAATAAATATAATTTCTTTACCTTCTGTGAATGTACAAACAAACAAATGTGGATCTTCAATGAATCGTTTTACTTCTCTTTCCTTTGGATATTCTGTCTTTCCACCAAGTACATCCCAGAATACATCGGGTTCGCTACCTTCTCTAATTAATATCGGTTGCCATGTTGGCTACAAACAGTGTTACAAAAAGGATATCGTTAAATATTGGGTAAATTTTAATTTTGAGAAATTAATTTTATAATCCGCCTCTGCTTGTAACGAATATAGTAGTGGATTTATTTGGAAAATGGAGACTTAATATTTAACTTGGTAGTTGACTAAAACAGAAAAGAGTAGAATGCCATTTTCGTCTCTGAGGTTTGGCCAGTTTTGCAACTTTCGTCCAAAGGTTTGTTGTTTCGCATCTGGATCCAAAAGGTTTGAAATCTTGCCATTTTCATCCGGCTCATTAACTCCATCCATTTTTATTCATGAAGTCAGGGGTAATTTCATCTTTTATGTTAACTTAAAGGCCAATTTGGTCTTTTTCAATTTACATACAAGCATTTGGCATAACATACAAGTATTCAAAAACCGAATTGCCCTTTGAGTTAAAAAAAAAAAAGACGAAAATACCGGACTTAACGGAGAAAAATGGATGGAGTTGACGAGCTGGATGAAAATGGCAAGATTTCAAACCTTTTGGATCCAGATGCGAAAAAACAACGAAAGTCGCAAAACTGGCCAAACCTCAGGGACGAAAATGGCATTTTACGCAATAGAAAATAAAATCTAGAAGCACAGATTTGTACCAACATTTATCAAATCTAACATTCCGTACAAAAGATCATGATCCCGGGTAGTGGAGAGATTTCCAAGCCAAGTGAAGACAGATCCCTCAGCCTTCAAAATGTAGCAATATGAGGAGTTTAAAGATCTACAAACCTGCAACAATATGATAATTAATGTTGGTGGATCATATATTCATATTTCTAGCTTATCAGGTTATATGGGGGATAACATATACAGACTTACTTGATCAACTTGAACAGCCTGCATATTATCACGATTTGTTCCTTGAATTCGGAAAAGGGCAGTCTTTTTATCGTCATAAGTTTCATCATCAAGGCCTTTATCAGCAATATATGATTTGTATCTTGAACCCATACCACCCTTAATAAATTTTATAAAAATAAAAATAAATTAAAAAAAAATTAGAAACATGTATGATCCACATTAATGGAAGAGCATAATTGGAAAAACTAACCTTAAACATGATTAGTGTCTGAAATATCATGAAGAATTGACTTGGTTCTTTGTTCTCAACGATTCGAGCCTAAAATCAAGAAATTAATTTATTGCATTAACAAAAATTCACTTATGACAAATATTTGGAAACTGATATCAATAATAACAACAATAAGAATGATAATTATTATTATATTATATATAGAACAAAGTTCATGCTTGTGAATAGTGAGGTGGTGCTAAAATGCACCATCTCCCTTTGCTAAAATGAGCAGGCCTATCTATGCTAAAATGAGCCCCGCTTTGTGGTATTAGTCTTTTTGTGTATGTGTATTTTTTAACTTTCAAGCGCACTTGTATACTTTATATAACTTGCGCTTGTTAATTATACCGATTGTCGATATTGTACTTTTGGAGTTTTTCCTTTTATTTGCTATACTGAGTGTCGGTACTGTATAGACACCGTAACGATCTTAACCGATAGTGACTGGATTCCCGCCGCAACGCGCCGGGGAAATAACTAGTTATAAATAAACTGGGAATTGGGAAGATAACTAACCAAAACAGGCTCTCCTTTATTTGAACTAACAATAACATTTGTAAGCGAAACTGCATCAGCCCTGTCTTCCTGCATGGTAAGATAAAATCAGGTATAGCAAATAATATTAAAGTTTCATATTAATAATATAAATATGCATTGCTTACCGGAGAGCTTTTATTTCCTAGCCAAATATAAAACAGGCGTTCCTCTCGTCCATTTGCGGAATATATATACTGAACAGTATAACAATCTCCACTATAAAGTTTTCTTTGATCCACAACAGGAACAGGGGATAATTTACCATTATTCACTCTCCAAACCTAAAATTCAACAAAAAATTATAAAAAGTTAATATGAAAGTCCTGTAAGATAAAAAAAATATTTAAAGCATTGGTAGCAAATAACCTTTAGTGTACCATTGCAAATGAAATGTGGTTTTTCATCTTCATCGGGAAGCTCATCAACATCGTAACCTGTTTGCTTGAACATTGCTATATTGAAAAGAATTACAAAAATTACGCTCATGTTGCTGAAATTTTACAGAAATATCGATTATAAGTAATCGTCATGTTGATAACTTTTAAAGTGAAGTACAAGGATGGTCCCTGTGGTTTACCAAAATTTTGGATTTGGTCCCTAGCTTACTAAAAGTACACTTATGGTCCTTGTGGTTTTCACTTTGTAACGAAGTTAGTCCCCAGCCAACAAATCTAAAGGTGTTAGCAGGTCTAAGTTAGGGACTAAATGTGTTACAAAGTGCAAACCATAAGGACCATCCATGTACTTTTGGAAAAAGTTGGGGACTAAATGCATTACAAAGTGCAAACACAGGGACCATCCGTGTACTTTTGGAAAGCTAGGGACCAAATCCAAAATTTTGGTAAACCACAGACCATCCGTGTAGGTCTCTATAAATTTTGTTGAGATTTGAGAAGATAAAAGATAACCTGCTACTTTGCCTCGGCCTTCTTCATAAAGCTTGGGCTCCACTGTTAGCGGCCAGTCGTCAAAATATGACTTGAAAATGCCGGTTTCTGATCCTTCTTTTAAAACGGCTAACTGGGTATTTACGGGTTTTTCTTGAGCTCGAAGGAAACCCTGTAAATGAATGAATGATCTGGATACGGGCTAGAGGTGGACAATTGAATCCATTTGTGTGAAAATGTTCAAATTAGGTTTATACTGCTAACGGGTCAAACAAGAAAAGTTGAAAAACTAACTGAAAAATAAACATATTAAACCAATGTTTTTAGGACCGGACCGGACGTCGAACCGGTCTCGTTACTCGTCCACTGGTCGGGCTGGTTGATCCGGTTGGATTGGATGTAAAAACCGAGTTATGTCGTAAATATTATAAAATTGAATAGGGTAAAATTGAAAAAATTTAACCAAAATCCAGTTCGACCACCCGGTTTTCCGGTCTGATCGGCCGGTCTGGTCTGGTTTTCAAAACAACGTTTAACTATTAAACAAAGTAAAAGTTGCCCAAAGTACAATATAGGTGAGACTAACACGTCAGCCTAACCCGTTTTGACCCGCTACCCAACCCACCCATATTGCCACCTATGATACCACACACTACCTCTACTACTGAGATAGAAGTTTTTCGTTCGGTTATAGACGTAATACTTCCCATCCATAGAAATATTTGAACATCTCCATCCAACATGTAGCATTTATTTGATTCAAGCATGGACCTTTTCAACCGACCACTTCCACTTTGAGTAAATTTTCCTTGAAGTGTTATCCTAATGAAGGGAATAAAAAAACGGAAAACCATTTAATCATAATGTCACTTTTAAAACATCTAAAATTAATAAAGATTAAAAAGTCACCAAAATAATTTGACATCTAAAGTTTGAGGCGGTTGAGCCACAGGTGGATCTTTCGGAATCGGAGCATAACCACCAAAAAAGTTCCAAAATTCTCCAACTTCAGCGTCACCGACAAATTTTCCATCCTCTATAACAATTGAAGAAAGTCAAAGTTAACATTTACTCCATTCAAAAATCGGAAATCTATGCAATTAATGTGGTAAAATATCGGATATCGGTCAAGGACCGTTGACCGATATGACGATATTTGAGGTTATCGCGGTGGGATATCGATAATTTTCATATCATGCAGAATTTATATATATAGCCATTTAACACTAACAATTCAGTATACTCTCCTACCATTAACAAATTAACCTTTTGCAACTTGCAAAGCACTAACAGTTGTAGCAAGTCAAAATTGATTAAGACTTAAAAACACTAACAATTAACAATTAAGACTTAAAACACTAATCTCAGCAACAAGAAGAAAGACGAATGGTAGAACTAAGAAGAAAGGTACTCATATCGGGAATATCAATAAATATCGCCGATAATGTAGGCGCCGATATTCTGACTGATATCTGACACCAATAATTTATATGGGGACCGATAACCGATATATCACCGATATTAACTGCATAGTCGGAAATGAAAAGAAAATTAAGAAATAAAAGAAGACAACCTATGGCTGCCACTTCACAGTTCCCTTTGTGCTTGTATTCTTTAATATACTGAACCACCTCTAAACCTTTAGCCCTTTCTTGTATGCTGGAATTACACCCGTTAAATTGGAATATTTTTGATGACGTGTCAAGTATAAATACATCTCGGTGGTTCAAAGACGACCGTGAAAATGGCACCTGGTCATAGAAAATACTCGTTATATTTCAAATTCAACTTTCAAAATTTAACGTTTTTAAAACTTACTTCTTTAACATGAACCACACGATCACCCTTGCATGTTAACAATTTGGTTTCATAAGCCGGGCCTTTTAATCCTACTTGCCCCGAAGAATATACACCTTCAACCGGGATTATGCACGGTTTAAAATACGACAAAAACTTCCCGGTTTCTTGACCTTGAACTTCTTTATATTGAACAGATTTAGACCCTAAGGCTGTGTCTAATTCAAGCGTTTTGTCTGATGCAAGAGTTGAGTCAGCCTCGTTGGCATCTTTCCCGAGCCAATAATGTATGTCATGTTGAAGAGCACCGCTCTTGAGCAAAGCAGTCTGCCTCAATAAGAAAAAATAGACGTCAAATTTAGCGATGAAGATCAACCAACATACGCAATGATAAGTTTAAAAGAAGTTTGTCTTGAATAAATATGTGTGGTTGACTTGGTCAAAGTGGCTTACATGCAGAACAACGTATGTACTCCCCGAGAAGAATTTTCCATGTGAAGATTGTGGGACTGGAACCAACTGAAGGCTCTCTACACACCAGACTTCTAGGCCGCTAAAAGTTTATGATATTAAGGATATGACAATAGTTCCACACACACACACACATATATATATATATATAAGTATGTGCTTTAGGTATATAAAGATGCTAATCAAGCTAAATCATGAAAAGGATACAGCTTTGATCCTGCACCCTGGAATTCTGAATAGATAGTTCTGTTTGATCCCATATTTCATACTCCGGAAAGCATTAGCTTGTTATGCTAAACATGATCTGCAGCATGACACCAGGCACCATATACAATTTCATCAATACAAGAAAATATAAAAAATATAAAAAAAAATTGTATAAGGGTGTATTGAAGATTACAAGATAGAACAAGAACCTTGGAAAGGTAAGCAAATTGACTAACCAAGTAAATATGAATAAAGTACACAGATGGTCTGAGTGGTTTACATAATTTTGGATTTGGTCACTAGCTTTCCAAAAGTACACAGATGGTCCCGGTGGTTTGCACTTTGTAACGTATTTAGTCCCCAACTTTGCCAAAAGAACATGGATGGCCCTTGTGGTTTGCACTTTGTAACGCATTTAGTCCTTAACTTGGACTTGCTAAAACCTTTAGATTTGTTGGCCGGGGACTAAATGCATTGACAAAGTGAAACCACAGGGATCATCCGTGTACTTTTGGAAAGCTAGGGACCAAATCCAAAATTTTGGTAAACCACAGGGACCACCCGTGTACTTTACTCAATTAAATATTGCCCGCTTATGTTTTCGTCCACTTCAACCGTTATTATGCTTGAATGATAACAATAGCTCGAAAAGCCAAGACGTCCTATATCATGGATCAACATAAAACTTTGACCCAAGTCAAGTTTGACCAAAATTTAAAGCACTTGAAATGATGTATTTAATGGCTAAATCAATGTGGATTTGCAATTGATTAACCAAGTTTTTTTTTTTTTTTTTTTGAGATGTGAACTTCATTAGAAAACTACCAACCCGAAAACCAGGAGGCACCACAACACAACCGAAATTACATAATTACAAATTTATACCAATTTTCCCAAGACAAGTTCTTAAACTTAGTTCAATTCCTAGCCCACAAGAAACCAAACGACTTCACCTCGCTTAAGACCTTTTCGATTCTAAGCCTTTTATTTCTGAATATCGCTTCGTTCCTAGCCTTCCAGAGACTCCAACACGCAATGATAATCAAGCCTTGAAATATAGATTAACCAAGTAAATATTATGTCCTTATGTTTCCGTTTCCTTCGGCAGTTATAATCCAAAAAGTCAAGACTTTCATTACAGGAGGAATCAACAAAGAACTTTGACCCAATTCAAGTTTGACCAAAAGTCAAACCATTTGAATGATATTTTCAAATTTCAATAACTAAATCAATGTGGGTTTGCAAATGTGTATACTTGATTTAGTCATTAAAATTTCTTTATAACTTTAACAATCAAATGGTATTTTCAAATTTCAACACAGAACTTTGACCCAACTTTTTGAGTTTCTTTGTAACCCTTGATCTGATTACACTAACCTCTTAACAATCTATTCCAAAATCACAGTATCTAACCTACCATTTCTTCAAGAACATCAATAACAGCAATTACACATGAGTAAACTAAAAAAATAACCATAATAAATGTTTAAAAGAAAAAAAAAACTGACCTTGATTAGGGTTTCTATCAAGAACTTAAAATCAAACTCAAAAAGCCCAAATGGAGATCTGCAATGTAGGTTTCAGCTGACACCCAGAATGCTAATCAACTTTATTTTAACACCCAATAAATCCAAAATTATTAAAACTGAACCTAACAAAAAAAAAAGGTGAATGGAGGCGAAGTGGAGTGTGAGTGATAATAATACTAATTTAAAAAGAAGATAGAAAACGAGGGTTTCCTTTATCATCCAGCTAATTTGGGACCCACCTTGAATGTAGCTTTTGAAAAAGGCATGGATTGGCGCCTAATTGAACTGAAGGCACATGTTCACTCATAAACTTCATTGAAGGAGGTGGGGTGTCTTACCAAGGTTTAAATGAACATATGATCATTGATGAATGAGATAGAGTTTGTCCCTTTTGGTGGTCGGCTACTGATATTTTGGGTGGGGGGAATTTTTGACACCACACGAAATTGAACGGGTTTGGGTTTTGAGATAAAGCGTGCGGGTTTGATATCCATGATAGGGGCTCTTTGTTTACCTCTTAGGTCGAGTGTGGTGGGGCGTCATGTGGGATTTTTTTGGGCTATAGCGTCCAGTGCCGTTCCTACGTTTTCGGATGCCCTAATTGAACTACGAAGTGGTGACCCTTTTGCAAAATTATCATTTTCAACATATTTAGTAACAAAACCCTCCTGCTTTATTCGGGCTTGGGACCGGCAATTATAAACTAAAAAGTTTATAATTCGCATAGTTAAAAAAAATTGAAAGTCATATGTTTTCTATAATTATAGTATATCTTTAAATAAAATCTACTTTTCTAGCTTTAACCGAGGCAAATTGTTTGATGAAATTATCGTCATTAGCCCCAATTCAACAAATTAGCCCTAATTCAACAACTTAAAATCAGCCCTAGTTCAACAATTTAAAATAATCAAATAAGCCCTAAAGGCCTAAATAACAAACTGAAATCAGCAAATTAGCCCTAATTCAATAACTTAAAATCATCAAATTAGCCCTAATTCAACAACTTAAAATCAGCAACTAATGAAATAAGCATAATCCCTAAACAAGAGATTCAAATTGGCAAATACACCCTAGTTCCCTATTCAACAAATGAGGATGTGAATGTCTAACCTGAGTGAGAGCCACAATATTAAAAGCCAACCATAAAATCACAAAACTGAGCAAAACTAACCTTGCGATGCAGAATCCTGATGCCATGATTATTGCTTGTCTGATACTTTGATTGCTTATTGCTCAGTTCCATATTGTAAACTCAAACGGCACTGCAGAGAAGGTCTCTGATATATCGCTGCTTTGGCTTCTGCACCCACCGCTACACGTGCTTTCAAACTTCTCTCAGTGCCATTGAGTTATTAGGTTTATGTAAGATTTGGGCCTGATCTATTAGAAAAATGGTGCCCCTTCAAATTGAAAAATTGGTGGCCCTTCAAATTTGGTGGCCCTAGGCTTGGGCCTAGGTTCATATAACCATAGGGCCGGCTCTGATAGCGTCCCATAGCGCCCGCCACACCACGACAGGCGGCGCTATGGGGCCAAATCTTGGATGCAGCGTCATCTCCATAGCAGCGTGAAGGATTTCCAAACTTTTCCCCCCACTCACACACATATATATACATACATATGTATGTATAACTGAAGGGGTTATTAATTAATTGAGTAATGATGAGGTAGGGGTTTTATGACTACGGGCTCTAGTGATATAACGTCTCATAAAGCCCCTGTGTGACGTGGCACGACACGTGTCGCATAACGCCCACAAAGGGGCTTTATGACTACACATGGCCTTAATGGGGCTCTTAATGGTTCAGACATCTTACTGGTTCAGCACTTAATGGTTCAGACTGTTTGTTTCGCAAGCAGATGTTTGAATTGTTAAGACATTTGTCTTTGAATGGTTAAGCATTATACTGAGTCTGAATGGTTAAGACCTCTAATCTGAATTGGTCAGACATTTGCCTCTGAACGGCTCTTAATGGTTCAGACCTCTTACCGGTTAAGCACTTAATGGTTCAGACCTCTTACTGGTTCAGCACTTAACTATTCAGAAGTTACCAAACAAGCCTTAATCGTGTTGTGTTGTGGCGTGTCTAGCATGTTTAACACGACCAAACATGTTTTGTCAACCTTAGTTGCGAAAGACTAAATCTTTGTGGGTGGTGGTCCAGCGAGACATCCGGATTAGACATGAATAATTGATTTTTAAGATTAATTAAGTACAAGAAGAAATTTAATGAAGGAATATATGTTGGTGATTTTGTTGTCATAAATTAGAAATATAACGAAATGGTCACTAGTTCGTGTATAGTTTGTTTACTACACGAATTTAGATGGAGTATAGAAAGGCTATTTTGCATGATGCTTATTTGCTGCACGAATTAAGGTAGGATAAATAACATGTTTTGATAGGAATCGGTTCGGTAACAACTATGAAATTAAAACTCTAAATAAAACGGATAGATCTAACGGTCTCTTGTGATACAGAAACACCACACAAGAAAACGATTAGGGCAAACTAAACAAGAATCAAGATACATATACACCACTTGATTCTAATCTAGGCTCCAAGAACACCATTCAAGTTGCCACACTTGAACTAGCATGGAAGAATTAATTATTCTCAAAATCCATTGAGAAAATTAACACACAAATTTCAAACTCATAAACACACTGTCCTTGCTTCTTTCGATTAATACATATTTAAACTACAATTACAATAACTGACCACTACTCCCATTATCCTTGTTCATGGGTTTTACTAAATAAAAGAAAAATGAAAAAAGCACGTGTTGGAAAATAAACAAACTGCACAAAACATGGACTCATGCAAATAAAAAGAAAAACACAAAAATATAACTTAAAAATATTAGATGAAATAAACGTGACTTAAGGGATGACTATCATGTTTTATACGACCCTTCCATGTTAAATGAGTTATTGTTGTGTGTTGTGTGAGTAAACATGTTGGTGTGTCCGATTACACTGCAAATTTGGTAGGTGGGAAACCAAGATTTTTTAAATTTAAATATTTAGTTTTTTTCTAAAACTTTATTTTCATTTCATACCATCTAAATGTTTTATATAAGTTTTGAATAAATGCTAGTCATCAATTACTTAAAAACCCAAAGGATTTGAATATAGTATAGAATAATTATAAAGCCCCAAATCCGGGATACCTCATAGCTAG
The DNA here is from genome assembly GCA_030545235.1 of Helianthus tuberosus. Lineage (NCBI taxonomy): Eukaryota > Viridiplantae > Streptophyta > Magnoliopsida > Asterales > Asteraceae > Helianthus > Helianthus tuberosus. The sequence continues at coordinate 165,651,841 of CM060452.1, forward strand.
TAAACTATAGTCCACCGCAATTCTTAAACTAAAAAACTCATAAACTGTAGCAACGGAAACATTCACCGTACTAGTATGAACATTACATTACATTACATAACATAACTCAATCCAACAGCTCAAATGAAATAACATAATTAGGGATGCCAGTCCAAAAGATGTCGGCTAACCATCTTATCATTTGCCTAAACTTTACATGCAAGGTAAAGCGTTAGCTTTACTAAGTGAGTTCTAATAATTAGATCAGAATCATGAACCATTAATATTTCCGTCATACCTCAAAGAACCACAATCGAATTAATCCTAAGTTATAAACTAATACATAATCAAATACATACATGTGATATGTTCAGAAATAATACGAATACAATTTAAGTTTATATTCCAACACTCTCCCCTAAACTTAAATTGGTAGGGTGTGTCGGTTTTATTACTTCATAGCGTGCATGATAACGATTGATTGGCTTCCTATACAGCCTTAGCAGTCGTCTTGAAATCAAACTCCCCTCTCTTCATCAACCTCTTCATTCCATTCCAATATGGTCCAATATACAACGCATAATATGCAACCTCTTGCGCTTGATCTTTGACAAAATCCTCTTCATCATCAGTTTGATCTTCTAACACTTCATTCCCATCTTAATCTTGTTGAGGAGTCATGGTAAAGGTCTTGTTTTTGACATAATTGTATACCAAGACGTCCAAGTACTCTACATAAATAACTCTCATGTCGAACCCCTCATTCCAATCATACCCTAAGTCTTTAGATACCAACGTCCAGAGATTGTATTCATTGATTGTTATGTGAATGGGTTGTAAACGAACCGAACGAACACGAACGAGGTCATGTTCGTGTTCGTTCGTTAAGGAAATGTAGATGTTCGTGAACTGTTCGCAAACACACGTCGAACATGAGTTTATGTTCGTGTTCGTTTGTTAAGGAAACTCAGTTGTTCACGAACTGTTCGTGAACACCGGTCACAAACACAGACAAATGCAAACGAACACAAATGAACACAAACACACATTAAACTTGAAATTAAAAAAAAACACCATTAGCCTTAAACGTCTGACACAAGTAGTCAAATACAATCATTAAATGATAAATCAAGAATTCAAGACACAGGAAGTCTACTACAAACACAATATGATATATCTAGTTTAGCTAACTTAAGACATAATTATCCGAAGTTACTTAAACATATCCCAAAAAATGACTTTCGCGTCCAACTTCTTTATATGTTTAGATAATGGTTTACATTTTCTTATTTTTTAAATATAACTATTAACTAATGTTTAGAGGAAAGTAAAAAAAGAAGGGATAGTAAAACTTAAAAAGAAAGTGAAATGGTAAATAAAACATTAAACAAATTATAATTATTAACTAATGTTTAGAGGAAAAGTAAAAAAAAGGAGGGATGGTAAGGCTTAAAGAGAAAGTGAAATGAAAAAAAAAAAAATTGTTAAAACATTGGGCTTATTTAGCTGATTCTTATTATTCATTCATTTGGTTTATGTTTGGGTCTTATTGGGCTGATATGTTTGTTAGTGGTTGTTGAGTTGTTGTAACAGGTCCAACAGTTTAAAATATCTCAAGGGGGCTTTGTGTAACTTGTGGGGACTGCGATTGCCTTTGTATGAAGATCTGGACTAAAATGAAACTTGTAAAGTTTCACATTATATAAGGCTCATATCCTTCACTGTTAAGTTTCAGTTTTTGAGTTGTAACTTTCTCTTTCTTGTAATCAGTCTCTGCTCCGCTAGGGTTTCATGTTTAGAGATCTGTTTGAATATCTCTCATCTGTATCTGAGAGTTTATTCAGTTGGTTTGATTGTTTTCTTGTGTAGATGATCATCAGTGGATGATCATCATCGTACAGTTTGTATCTTGTATCGTTTGATCTTACTATTATAAGATTTTCTGGGTATTTGGGGGTAAATCTTTTGGGTTGGATAAATAAGATTGTGTCACCGTTTTGTCGCTATCTCGTGTGTTGTATTGTGTTTGTGATTGTTTCATAAAATTTTACATGGTATCAGAGCTTATGCTCTTGATCCATTATTGTTTCCGCTGTTATTCTGATTTCTTTGTTGATTTTGTTAGGTCTGCTTCAAGATTGCAGATCTGTTGTTAGATCGAGATTGTGGTATTAAAACCTTTGCTAAGGTTTTTTGTGGTGAAGATCTCCTCTCTTCTGGTGGCTTTTACATGCTGTGTTGGTCTCTAAATCCTCGAAGATTTAGGGCAAACTAACCAGTAGTGTTGTTCATATTGTGCTTGTTATTGGATCTGTTAGTTCTTGAAAACTTCAGATCTGGTAATTTTGGAGTTGCTTGCACCCACTGTGAGGCCGTTCTATCTCTCCTCCTTTTACTTTCTGTTGATTGGATTAGTTGAAGTCGGGGTAGTGAGGACCGGCACTTTTATTTGATTGTTTCTGTTTGGATCTTGATTTTTTTAGTGTTTGGCTCCTGTATTAAGACCTGTCCAGGCATTATAAGTGACGAACCTGGAATCTGGACACTGATACAGCTTCGCCTTAGGGTTTGTTGTATACTTGTCTTGTTTGTGATATTATTGTTGGTATATTTGCTGTTTGTGTTTGTTCTTCGCCTTAGGGTTTGTTGTATACTTGTCTTGTTTGTGATATCATTGTTGGTATATTAGCTGTTTGTGTTTGTTCTTCTTTGATTCGTTGATCATGACTGATAAAGATAATAATGCTGGGTCTTCTCAGACTTTGATTAGCAAGTTGGATATAGGTGATCCATTATTTTTACATCCTAGTGATTCAAGTTCTTTAACTATTGTTGGTATAAAGCTAAAAGGAACTGAAAATTATAGGGTCTGGTCTAGTGCTATGAAATTAGCCTTAGAAGCTAAAAATAAATTTGGTTTCATTAATGGTAAATGTAAGAAAAATACTGATTATGAAGTCTTGAGTAGTCAGTGGGACAGATGTAACTCTGTTGTTTTAAGTTGGTTGTTAAATTCTGTTTCAGAGGAGTTGTATTTAGGGCAAGTTTTTTTCAAAATTAGCTTCTGATGTCTGGACAGATTTGAAAGAAACTTATGATAAAGTTGATGGCTCTATAGTGTATGATTTGTATAAAAAAAATTAACTGCATTACTCAAAATGGCAGTTCAGTTTCTGAATATTATCATAAACTAAATACAATGTGGAAGCAGTTTGATGCTGTACTTCAACTGCCTTCATGTTCATGTCAAGCAGCTAAAGACTATAATGATTTTTCTACTTTAATCAAACTTATGCAATTTTTAATGGGTTTAGATGATGTCTATCAACCTGTTAGAACCAATTTGTTAACAAGAGAGCCATTACCTTCAGTCAAAGTTGCTTTTTCAATAGTGTCCAGAGAAGAGTCACATAGAAACTCAAGTGTAGGAACTAAAGGCCAAAGTGTTTCTTTTGTTTCTAAAACAAATCAGGTCTTTGAGCAGAAAAGGAAAGAGTTTAGAGGTCCTAACCCTAACTTTAAATGTACCCATTGTAATAAAATCGGTCATACTGTTGATAGATGTTATGAGTTAGTTGGTTATCCTTCAGGTTTGAAAAAGAAACCTGGAGGTCAAGGTGGAAAAAAATTTTCTAATACTAGATCAAATGTGTCTTCTGTTCCATCTGTGTCTCCCTTTTCTCCAGAGCAGGTTGCAAAACTCTTAAGCCTTGTGAGTGAAAAAACAAGTACTAATTCACAGCCTTCTAATATGGGAGGTGAGTCTAGTTGTAGTTTCAATTCTTTAGGAGAATTTATGTGTTGTTCCAGTCTAATTAATTTTGGTTTTGATTGTAATTGGATTTGTGATTCTGGTGCAAATCAACACATGGTCAAAACTGATAAAGATATGTTTAACTGCATTGATGTGTCTGAATATGACTTAACTGTTTCTCATCCAAATGGAACTAAGACTAAAGTGTCCAAGATTGGGAGTATAACACTTGCTGAAAATGTTATTTTAAATGATGTGTTCTTTGTTCCCACTTATAGTGTTAATCTTCTTTCAGTTTATAAACTGTCTAAGGATAATCAAATTACTGTTGTTTTTAATGAAAATACTTGTTCACTTCAGGATTCGAAATCAGGGAGAGTCCTGGTGACTGGTAAACAGGATAATGGGCTATATTTTTTAAATAAAGGTGGTAATTCTGTTAATTTGTGTTTTAATAGTTTGAACAACAGTAATTTGTGGCATAGCAGGCTAGGGCATCCTGCTGATCAGATCTTGTCAATATTAAAAGATGAGTTAGGTGTTGTTGATGTTACCAAACATTCATGTGAAATTTGTCATAGAGCCAAACAAGTTAGGGTTCCTTTTCCTTTAAGTGAACATAAAACAAAAAGTGTAGGTGATATTGTTCATTTGGATGTTTGGGGTCCATATAAGGTAACTAGTAGAGATGGTTTCAAATACTTCCTAACTGTGGTTGATGATTATTCTAGAGCTGTTTGGTGTTATTTGTTGAGAAATAAAATGGAAGTATTTGAAAATATTGAAAGTTTTTATGAATTAATACTAACTCAGTTTAAGAAAAAGATTAAAATCTTTAGAAGTGATAATGGAACTGAATTTGTTAATAATAAAATGGAAATTTTTTGTAAATCAAAAGGCATTTTACATCAAACATCCTGTTCTTACACACCACAACAAAATGGTGTTGTTGAAAGAAAACATCGTCATCTTTTAAACTTGACAAGATCACTGTTGTTCCAAAGTGGTGTTCCATTAAACTTCTGGTCTGACTGTGTGTTAACTGCTGTTTATCTAATCAACAGGTTACCTTCTTCTGTGCTTTTAGGAAAAAGTCCATATGAGTTAATGTTTGGTTTTAAACCCTCTCTTGCACATCTTAGGATCTTTGGTTGTTTATGCTTTAGCACTATTCTAAATGATTTAGATAAATTGTCTTTCAATGCTGAAAAGTGTATTTTGATTGGTTATTCTAATGTTAAAAAAGGTTACAAGTTATGGAGTTTAGATAATAAAAGAGAGTTTTTTTCTAGAGATGTTAAATTTTACGAAACTGTCTTTCCTTATAAATCATATCAACTAAGTAATCAAGATAAAACTTTACCAAATAACTTGAATCATTTAAATTTTTTTGATAGTGTTGAAGCATTAACAACTTATCCTATAATTCCCAATGATGAAGAGGGGAGTCATGAGTCTCATGAGGTTACTGGTGATGATCAGCAACCAATCCCCTCTACGTCTGCCATTCCAAGTAATGTTAATGTTGAACCTCAGCATTCTACACTTGGAATTGAAAGTAGTAGTAGTGAAGGGTCTGGTAGGGCAGAGGACACTAGTATCTCAAATGATGAGAATAACCCATCTGAGGGAACAAGTTCTTCTTTTAGAAGGTCAAGTAGGAAAGTTGTTTTGCCAAAGAGGTTTGAAAATTTTGTGCTGAATAGTAAAATAAAATACAGTTTGGATAAAGTTGTTAGTTATTCTTGTTTGTCTACTGAAAATCTGTGTTTTACTGCTTCTCTTAATAAAACAATTGAACCCTCTTGTTATGAGGAAGCAGCTAGTGATCCCAGGTGGGTAGAGGCTATGAACAAAGAGATGGATGCTTTGTTTAGAAACAATACCTGGATCCTAACTGATCTTCCTCAAGGTCGAAAAGCTATTGGGTGCAAATGGGTGTATAGGGTTAAATATAAGTCAAATGGGGAAATAGAAAGGTTTAAAGCCAGATTAGTTGCTAAGGGCTTTAATCAAAGAGAAGGTCTTGATTTTGGAGAGACCTTCTCACCTGTTGTCAAAATGGTTACTGTTAGAACTATTATAACTTTAGCTATGTTTTATGATTGGTCTTTGTACCAACTTGATGTTGACAATGCTTTTTTGCATGGAACTATTACTGAGGATGTGTATATGAAGTTACCTCAAGGGTACTATTCTAAGAATGAATCCAAAGTATGCAAGCTTGTTAAGTCTTTGTATGGGCTTAAACAAGCTCCTAGAAAGTGGAATGAAAGATTAACTGATGTTTTGATTAAAAATGGTTATGTGCAAAGTAGATGTGATCATTCTTTATTTATTATGTCTAAAAACAGTGTAACTGTGTTTTTGTTAGTATATGTTGATGATATTGTTGTAACTGGTAATTCTGATGTTGAAATTAAAAGAATTAAACAAGTTTTGCATGAAACCTTTAGAATTAAAGACTTAGGAGTGTTAAAATATTTTCTTGGTATCGAGGTTTTGTATGATAACAAATCTGTTTGTCTTAACCAAAGAAAATGTTGTTTAGAACTTCTGAATGAATTTGGTTACTTAGGTTGCAAACCTGTTAGTACTCCAATTGAACAGAATTATTTAGTTACTTCTAAAATTGAAAAAAATCAACAAGAACTCAAAAATGTAACTGGGTTTCAAAAACTTATAGGGAAACTAATATATTTGTCTTTAACAAGACCTGATATTAGTTACACTGTTCAGTTCTTAAGTCAGTTTATGCATAGTCCAAAAGAGGTGCATTTAAATTTAGCTTGGAGACTTTTAAGATACTTAAAACAAAGTCCTGGTAAAGGACTGATTTTTAAGAAAACTGCTGAGTTAAACTTGTATGGTTTTGCCGATTCTGACTGGGCAAAGTGTTTGTCTACTCGGAAGTCAGTTACTGGGTTTTGTATTTTCTTGGGAGAGTGTCTTGTTTCTTGGAAAAGCAAGAAACAAAGCACTGTTTCAAGATCCACTGCAGAAGCTGAGTATCGTGTTATGTGTTCTGCTACTTGTGAGCTTATGTGGTTAAAAAATTTGTTGTTTGAGTTGAATGTTGATTGCAAATTGCCTATGATGTTAAAGTGTGATAGTCAAGATGCTTTATCAATAGCAGCTAACCCAGTTTTTCATGAAAGAACCAAACATTTTGAATTAGACCTGCATTTTTTGAGAGAAAAGGTTGCAAATGGTATTATCAATCCTACTAAAGTTGACTCAGAAAGTCAACTTGCAGACATTTTTACAAAAGGGCTGAGTGTTGATCAACATGAAGTCTTTTGTAGAAAACTGGGTTTAGTTGATCTATTTAAACCAATTGAATGAAGGGGGGATGTTAAAACATTGGGCTTATTTAGCTGATTCTTATTATTCATTCATTTGGTTTATGTTTGGGTCTTATTGGGCTGATATGTTTGTTAGTGGTTGTTGAGTTGTTGTAACAGGTCCAACAGTTTAAAATATCTCAAGGGGGCTTTGTGTAACTTGTGGGGACTGCGATTGCCTTTGTATGAAGATCTGGACTAAAATGAAACTTGTAAAGTTTCACATTATATAAGGCTCATATCCTTCACTGTTAAGTTTCAGTTTTTGAGTTGTAACTTTCTCTTTCTTGTAATCAGTCTCTGCTCCGCTAGGGTTTCATGTTTAGAGATCTGTTTGAATATCTCTCATCTGTATCTGAGAGTTTATTCAGTTGGTTTGATTGTTTTCTTGTGTAGATGATCATCAGTGGATGATCATCATCGTACAGTTTGTATCTTGTATCGTTTGATCTTACTATTGTAAGATCTTCTGGGTATTTGGGGGTAAATCTTTTGGGTTGGATAAATAAGATTTTGTCACCGTTTTGTCGCTATCTCGTGTGTTGTATTGTGTTTGTGATTGTTTCATAAAATTTTACAAAATTAAAACATTAAACAAATTGCCGATTAAAAAAAAACATTAAACAAATTAACAAAAATAAACGAACACGAAAGAACGTAAACGAACATATTATTGAACGTTCACGAACACAGTCGAACGAACGAGACCTTTGTTCGTGTTCGTTCATTTAGTTAATCGAATGGAATATCTTGTTCGTGTTCGTTTATCAACTAAACAAACGAGCATAAACGAACTTCCCGCCGAACGGTTCGTTGAACGTTCGGTTAGTTTACATCCCTAAACGTAAACGAACGAATATAAACGAACGTAACCGAATATATTATTGAACGTTCACGAACGCAGTCGAATGAACGAGACCTTTGTTCGTATTCGTTTGCTAAGCTAACCGAACAAAATTTTTTGTTCGTGTTCGTTCGTTAAGCTAACCGAACGAACATCTCACCAAACGGTTAACGAACAGTTCGCTGAATGTTCGGTTCGTTTATAGCCCTATATGTGATTGCTTTCTCTTGTACATATCATTTGATCTCCATGTTCCGTGACGGTCGGACGATCAGGAATCTATACTATATAATTATGAAGGAAGGAACCAATCAACCATTTTAATAAAGTTTATCTCTTAATTCAAATTTATACCCAATCAATCACATATATCTAAAGAATGAATAAACCTACACAGTCTGCTAAAGTCTTAAATGATATTTGCCCTACAACCCGTTTCTTTTCTTCAAGAAACTAGCATTCATGTGTTCCTCTCTATGTTTTTCAAACATCTCATCCTTCTCCTTTGTTTTTTCTACTTCACAAACCTTTTCATCATTCTCATTGGGAGATGACAAACAATACTGCAATATATTATCATTCAATGTATCAAACATTAGGATGATTATGCATGTATGATCACATATCTCTGTTTCGTCAATTGATCCAAACTTATGGATTATCGAATATTGTGATCGTTGGTTTTAATATCTACAACCCAGCTCAATCCCCCGTATGTATCTATTATTTGTTCTAGTATGAATTCCATAAGAATTCTTTAACCGGTTAAACAAGTCGGAATAGTGATGTTTAAACACCGTAGCATATTTCCGACCATAATCCATACTCGGTGGCTTGAACCACCAAATCATCCCCTAAGTTATAAACTAATACTAATCAAATTCATTTTAAGTTTATATTCCAACAATCAAGACATTAAGAATGGTTTTAACATCAATCTCCCCATACTTGGTTTTATTTAAAAATATGATTTACAAATAAGATATTGGTGGATTGTGTGGTGTTAAAATTACTCATATTTATAGGAAAACAAAAATCTCTTGACACATGTTAAACCCTCTTTTTCTTTTCATTAAGTCTTAGTTCCCATATACATACAATATGTGGGGATTTAAGTTTCATATGATGGATGACCAGTTGGCCTTCTACTTTCATTTCTTCCATTATACTATGATCTCCCATTTAAACAGTTGCTATTTTTTTCTTATATTTACACTTTTCACCTAACGGCTAATTATAAAACATTACACCACATATAAACATGTATGTATCTTCTCATTAACTTATTTCTTTCCTATGTAATAATAATTCAACACAAATATCCTATTGTGGTGTTTTGTGATCATGATACCATGACTTTGTTTATAATGATGTTGATGTGTGTCTTTATAATAAGCCTCACGATGATTTCTTTGCCTTGTTCCATACATATTGCGTAGCCATGATTTTGGTCAAAATCTTTTAATTGAAGGTGGTTAAAGTCGCTATCATTATCTTTTTGGTGGATATCCGTATGATGTGATATTGAGCTTGTAAAGGTGAGATGTGAGTTCTTGAAAAGCACAAAAGCTACTAAATGTTAAGATTGTAGCATATGGTTAAGCTATATAAAACTATTTCGGTTATTGGATTTTATCACTCACAACTATTGGGTATTTCCCAACAATCACTTTGACTTTCACCACTCTCAACTTAACACTTTGTGTATTGTGACACTCCGGTTGAGTGGTTTTTGACTCATCTTTTGTCTTTTAGGAGCAGATTCAACTACAGTCATTAGTAATACATAAAGTGTTGGCCTAATATCATCAAGAACATAAGTCAAACACTAAGAAAGGTTCGTATGCGGAATGACACAACACATAAAGTGTTAAGTTGGGACTGGTGAGAGTCAAACTGTCAAAGTGATAGTTGAGAGTGGTAGCGGCCAATACCCAATAGTTGGAAGTGATAAAATCCAGTAACCCAAACTATTTTTGTTTAACTAATTCAAAGATGTGAAATGGGTCACACAGTTAAGCTCAGAATGAGTGAAACGTAGGGCTGCAAACGAACCAAACGTTCGATGAACAGTTCATGAACCGTTTGGCGGGAAGTTCGTGTGTGTTCGTTCACTTATTAAACATACGAACACGAACAAGAAATTTCGTTCGTTTAATTTTAGTTAAATGAACGAACATGAACAGAGATCGCGTTTGTTCATTTATGTTCGTGAACGTTCAGTAACATGTTCGTTTATGTTCGGTTGTATTTGATAGTTCATTAGTGTTTTAGTTCATATATTTTATTTAAATACTTCAAAATTCTTACAAATAAAATTTATAATGAGCGTCATTGTATTATATTCTGTTCATGAACGCTTATTTTGTTTGTTTGTTACCATTTGTGTTCATGAACATTAGTTTGTGCTCATTTGTATTCATCAACGTTCATTTTCATGCATTGCCTAAAATTAACAAACGAACACGAACAAGTTCATTTCCCTAACAAAGGAACACGAACATAAAATCATGTTCGTTAAGTGTTCATGAACAGTTCGTGAACATATTTATTTCTTAACAAACGAACATAAACATTGTTTTGTTTGTGTTCGTTCGGTTTGTTTGCAGCCCTAATGAAACGGGTCACATGATCCAAAAGCAATGGTTTACAATCCCAATTTCGAACCCAATTCGGACACTCTTATTTACGAATGTAATAACGTACCCAACTCCAAAATCAAGATCGGCTTAATTATTTTGCCCTAAAGCTGATACTAAAATCGGGGCCTTTTTGTAAAAAAAATGGCTTATTATTCTAAGACATGGGAATATGATTACACACATTTTTTTGTATACCATTTCTAATTAGAGTTAGAGTGAGTTTTATTGATTAAAAAAACCCTTCGAAGTAGGAAATATACTTATTTTTTGCACTCCTTTGTCAGAACCTGAAAATTAAACGAAAAACCAACAAAAAAATTGTGATTGGAGAGAAACAATCGAATGCAAATCGAGTATATTCAAACCTGGGCGCCCTTAAATAGCTTCCACTTATTTTGTTTAGCAAGTGAAATACCCTAATCTTTTGAAGCTTTTTATGTTGATCACAATAACGAGAATGTTCATGACGTTACTCTAGAAAGTCTTAACGTGTTAATGAGCCAAGAATGAGTAAAAAGTGAGAAAGAGTATTGAAGATCAAGTTGAGTGCACATTTTGAGTTTTGAAGACATTTGGACCCATCTCTTGTGCTTGTGGCATCCTCTTTAAAAATATTCAACTTTTTGGTGAGTGGATGCTTTATTGCATCTTTTGGGTTTATATATTTGGTTAATACATCGGAAACTCGGAACCACACTTGTGTATTTGGTCTAACATTGGGTCAATATACCTTTGGTCAAATGTTGTAAGTCATTGCACGTATTATGTGAGCCTTTTTCCCAAAATATCTTTTTTGTTGGAAGGCATATTTGAATCGTATTCCGTCTATGGAGAATTGCGCTACTAGAGGCGTCTGCCTACAAGACAACACGTCAAAATCGGTTTGGTGGTCGGTTTTTGATTGGATGAAACTGCATTTCCCTTCTTCATATCCTTCATTGGAGCAACTTTTGGGATTGGTGGCAAACAATAGCGGGTTGGCGGACTGGAAAAAGGCGGTCGGGGCGGTGATTACGGTGACTTTTTCGGAGATTTGGAAGGTGAGGAACGATAAACTTATCAACAACCATAATGCTCACTATAATAGAACATAAACATTGTTTTGTTTGTGTTCGTTCGGTTTGTTTGCAGCCCTAATGAAACGGGTCACATGATCCAAAAGCAATGGTTTACAAGCCCAATTTCGAACCCAATTCGGACACTCTTAATTACGAATGTAATAACGTACCCAACTCCAAAATCAAGATCGGCTTAATTATTTTGCCCTTAAGCTGATACTAAAATCGGGGCCTTTTTGTAAAAAAAAAATGGCTTATTATTCTAACACATGGGAATATGATTACACACATTTTTTTGTATACCATTTCTAATTAGAGTTAGAGTGAGTTTTATTGATTAAAAAAACCCTTCGAAGTAGGAAGTATACTTATTTTTTGCACTCCTTTGTCAGAACCTGAAAATTAAATGAAAAACCAACAAAAAAATTGTTATTGGAGAGAAACAATCGAATGCAAATCGAGTATATTCAAACCTGGGCACCCTTAAATAAGCTTCCACTTATTTTGTTTAGCAAGTGAAATACCCTAATCTTTTGAAGCTTTTTATGTTGATCACCATAACGAGAATGTTCATGACCTTACTCTAGAAAGTCTTAACGTGTTAATGATTCAAGAATGAGTAAAAAGTGAGAAAAAGTATTGAAGATCAAGTTGAGCGCACATTCTGAGTTTTGAATACATTTGGACCCGTCTCTTGTGCTTGTCGCATCCTCTTTAAAAAATACTCAACTTTTGGTGAGTGGATGCTTTATTGCATCTTTTGGGTTTATATATTTGGTTAATACATCAGAAATTCGGAACCACACTTGTGTATTTGGTCTAACATTGGGTCAATATACCTTTGGTCAAATGTATATAGGTCATTGGACGTATAATGTGAACTTTTTTCCCAAAATATCTTTTTTTGTTTGAAGGCATAAAGAGAATCTCGCTACTAGAAGCGTCTACCTACAAGACAACACGTCTGTTAGATGCGGCTTATGAGTAGAAACTGCAAAATCGGTTTGGTGGTTGACTTTTTATTGGATGAAACTGCATTTCCCTTCTACATATCCTTCATTGGAGCAACTTTTGGACTTGGTGGCAAACAATAGCGGGTTGGCGGACTGGAAAAAGGCGGTCGGGACGTGATTATGGTGACTTTTTGGGAGATTTGGAAGGCGAGGAACGACAAAATTTTCAACAACCATAATGCTCACTATAATAGAATGGCGGATATCATAAAAGAAAACTAATACTTTTGGATTACGAGTAGGTTGAAATTTTGTAATATTAATTGGGCTAAATGGTTAGATTTTAATATTCGAGACACTATTTTGTAATTCTTCGGGTTCTGAAACGCCCTAACACGTAATAACTTAAAAACGATGCGGCGGAATATATGAGCCCAAAAATTTCGTTCATTATTAGACACATTACTTACGTAAAGACTCGAATACAAATGTCATACATTCACTAGAAAGGATTCACAACATTCCATTATATTAATGCTTCAAGCAATATATAAATCAAACTATGTGACCGTTCTTTCCCGTACAATCCTTGCTCTCAACTCGATCTAAGTCCGCTTCTCTTCGCTAGGGGTAGAAGAAATCCGTGTAGTACCTATAGACATCACATACAACTTAACCATTAGTCGTTAACAACATCATACGACATTATTCTCAAATAATTTAATATCAAATAACATTCAAGAATATAAACTTTGATTCATTCAACTATCCTCTCGCATTTTCTCATTCCGAGTTCGTCTTCGATACCTCATGAATCCGATGTTCCTTTACCTGCATTACATTTCAACTTCAAGGCACACATTAGCAATCGTCAATGCCCAAACATAATGAAACCATTCCTTCATACGTTTATAACATCTCGCATTTATACATGTATACTAATTCCTACGTGAGTTCATAGCGAATTACATTCATATATGCATACATTTCCTAATTCTTACATGCATACAAACATATACACTTACATATATACGCACACATTCGTACACGCACACATACATACGAGCTCTCACTTACCACTATTATTCACATATACCTATGCTTCTTGTCATAATCATAACTTTCGATAATATAGGTTTTATACCTATTGTCTTGCATACCTATTCGTTCCTAGACTCTGTTACTTTTAGATTTCCTTCCCTAACAAGAAGAAAAATCCATAAATTCACTATTCGGAGACTCATAACATCTCTCATGTACAAAAACCGGCTTTAAAATAAGTTATGAAACATTGAAAATCCCCCGAACATCGAGTCTAGATACAAAAACGAACAAGAAAACAAAAATCGCCAGCTTCTGGCTTTCTCGCGGGGCGCGACACCTGTCGCGTTGCGCGACGGTGAATCTGAAATGTTGTCGCGTAGCGCGACAGCCCTATTTCGACAGAATGCTCCCTTTTTGCTGCTGCACTCTTGCTCAGCTATGATTTTAACCAAAACACTAACTTCTAAATTCCATAACTTTCGATCTACATATCCAAATCACATGATTCTTGTTTCTATGCGACCGTAATTTAATTACAGATCCGCTTATCACCTCGGGTCGCATCAAGAGCTGATTTATAAGCAAACTGCTTATAAATCCTTTATACCATTATTTGACCCATTTAATCCTACTAGTTTACCTTCATTATAAATAACTCATTTGTTGTACCAAAAATAACACTTACCTTAATACTCTCATTCATTACATAATCCTTGCATAATTTTCCACGCTCGTAAATATTAAATTCTACATACGTACTAAGAAGTGAATCGGAATCACTTACCTCGTGCGTCCGAGTTCGAGCATAACTTCCGTATTTACCTTCGACCCATTGCCCTTCCATGCTCGTGTCCATGTTGACATGGCTCCTACGCTTTCAGGTTATCATCAACACATTCTTGTTAGCATACATCATTGTACTTGGTAATGAGCATACATTTGCATAATTTCACATTCAACTTGCATTAATCATTCCTAACAAGCATACGACATGTACCCGATTTCACATTCTTTCAAACCCATATAATCCATCATGTCATTCCATTTATCACATATTTATATACCATGTACCATACGATTATCTATAATCTTATAATCACAACAACAAGTCTAGCCATGTTCCTTATGCGTAGTTGACTTTCAGAGTCAACGATTTATCATTTTAACTTTCAGCTTATTCTCATATACTCATGACATCATAATAGGCTGTTTTGGGACATCCGTTTACTGTACTTACGAGCTTGCAAAATTTACAATCTTTTTATGTGATGTGCCCCTCGGAGGGGTTATCCTTGTGTTAAATTTTTAGAGTCTAACTCTCTACCAAAAATTTATAAAAATTCATTTACTTGGCTGCAATCAGATTCTTCACTTCTGACTGCAGCTTACGGAAAAATTCATTTAAAATTCCTCATTTATCCGATTGACGAAATTCTAGTTGGAGATTTTTGGAATCACCTGAAGCTACCTACACTAAAAAAAATGAGATCATAACTTAATTCCTAAGTTGAGTTATGACATTCGTAATGGGCTGCAAATTCTGCCAGAAAACGCAGCCTGAACCTTCGATACAGAAAAAATCATAAAACGTTCATTTTTCGTCAAAAAAATGCAATTCCAGTTGAGTTTGAAAGGTTTTTCCTGGGAGTTCATCACAGACTTAATAAACATTAGTTTTTGACAAGATTTGACCCAGTTACAGCCAATTACATTCGGCTGTAACTTTCTGGACAAATTTAGTTTTCGTCAAATCTTTTCTAAATATCTCTCATTCTAACTTCATCTAGACATTTCATCATACAGCTTGTGTGCGTACTACCATCTAAGCCTAATGTACAAGTATTTTCATTCTTTTTCTTTCTAGTTCTTTACTTTTAATTATCAACATAACAAAACATCAACTAACTTCATCCATATTCAAGCTAACTTGCAAGAATTCATCATATACAACATAATATATCAAGAATTGAACAAAGATTAGACATGGGTGACATACCCATGTCGCCATCTTCACTATCTATGGTGGGTTTCACCTCCAAACACCTAATTGATCAAAATCATGCATAACACATGTTCCATACGAGGATTATAACACTTATTCATGCTCAGTTTTTGCATCAATTTACGGATTAACCATAACCCATATCATCAAACATCACCAAAACATAAAATTAAACTTACTTGATGTGAAGAACACATGGATGATCAAGAATCCTTGTACATATAATAGAATTGAGCTTAATTTCCTTGTCAATTTGAACATTCTTGTGAATTAGGGTTTACACCCCTTTTCTTCTGCTTTGTTCGATCGACCAGAGACACACACACACAGTGTGTGTGTGTTTTAATTTTCTTTTTATTCTTTTATTTGATTTCAAGTCTCCACTTTGGCAACCTTAGTCCCTTAAGTTTATGATACCATCATAATTGCCACTAATTTCATTCCTTTACTTATCTTGTTAGGTATTTAACTACGTTTAATAACCTAGTTATTGTATTTCATTTAATTAAACATGGTGACACACCTACGAATTTAATAATTCGAGTTTTGGTGTGTTACGAGTTCCGGTTTCTTTATTTTGATACATAAATGTTTCGCGGTTCGAAAAAAAAAACTAAAACGACAATTAATTAAAGGGTTATTGGATTTTATCACCACTAACTATTGGATATTGGCCGTTGTCACCCCCAACTATCACTTTAACGCCTGTCACCCCCAAATTAACACTTAGCGTGTTCTGTTACCACGTTGTCTGAACACTTACTTTTGATCATGTTACTATATTTTTAGGGGTGTCCTAAGATCCCTATGACACCCCCAAAAGTAGAGTAACAGAATCAAAAGTTAGTAATTAATTAACGGCGTTGTGACAGAACATACTAAGTGTTAAGTTGGGGGTGATGGGCGTCAAAGTGATATTTGGGGTGGCAGCGGTCAATAACCAATAGTTGGGGGGTGATAAAATCCAATAACCCTTAATTAAATGACTGAATGGATCTAAAGAGATATCTTTTCGTTTATACAACTATCTAGATCATTTTATTTAATATCAGAGTAACTTACTTTTTTATTTTTGTGGTTTGAGTTAATTATGAGTTTAGAATCCGGAACATAAATTTTACCTTGTTTTGTCGCGATAGAACATTTGCTTTCACAAATGATCCATTACTTAATGGTTGTTAGTTTACTTAGTGACCTTACATGCATAGCACATGAAGGTATTTAAATAAGGGTTATTGGATTTTATCACCCCCAACTATCGGCCTTTGGCCGTTGCCACCCCCAACTAACACTTTAACACCCGGCACCCCCAACTTGACTTTTAGTTTGTGCTGGCACCACTCAGTTAAATCTTTACTAACTGAGTTTGTTTCTTATCCTACGTGGCACAAACTTGATGAGATGGACAGGATGACATGGCGAATCTTGATTACGTGGCACTATATGTATATATAAAAAGCTGCATTTTATAAAGACTTATAAACACATCCAAAACCCTCCTCTTCAGCCACCATACATTATCATCACACCGCCACACCACCAAGCTCTCACTCCTCCCACATCGAAGCTCATCCATGGCGGCGCAGGTGCTAATAAAACCACTTACTCTACTCCTCTGCATCTCACTCATCTTATAACCTTCACATTCTCAGCAGCTTTCCACATCATTCTACCACAAATCATGCCCGAGATTCGATCAAATAATGCAAGACACCACCACCAACAAACAAATTGCCTTCCCCACCACCACCGGCGCCGCCCTCCGACTCTTCTTCCACAACAGAGACGCTAACCCTAATTGGAACCCATCTACTCTCATTGTGAAGATTTGATTATCGATCTGTTTTATGTTTCGATTCTCGATCCGTTCGTTCGTTATGACATCATCATCATCTTCATTGTAGTACCAGCATGACCTAACTGAAACTGAGATCGATTCAACGAACTCGTTACCGAACGCCGGAGTCTCTTCATTGCTAACTGAAACTGAGATCGATTCAATGAATCCGTTTTTGCACTCGAAACAGACGACGAGGTTGTTAGGTACGGTCGCTGGTGGTGGTGGTGGATCTGGAGTATTGGATACGGTCGCCGGTGGTGGTGGTGGTGGATCTGGAGTATTGGATACGGTCGCCGGTGGTGGTGGTTGATTTGAGACAAGATTTGATTTCAGTATACACAGATCTGGGGATTTATTTGTGTGAAAGAAGATAGCAGATGGAAGGTTTTGTTTTGTGTGGATTAAAAGAGAGAAGATATCATGAAACCATGTCATCTCGTACACGTAATTGATAAAGTGCCACGAATTCGCCATGTCATCCTGTCCACGTAAGGTAGGTTGTGCCACATAGGATAAGAAACAAACTCAGTTAGTAAAGATTTAACTGAGTGGTGTCAGCACAAACTAAAAGTCAAGTTGGGGGTGTCGGGTGTCAAAGTGTTAGTTGGGGGTGGCAACGGCCAAAGGCCGATAGTTGGGGGTGATAAAATCCAATAACCCTTTAAATAAATATGATACCTTATTTTAGTGGCTGTTACACTAGTTGTGGAGGGGTAACGCCTATGCCACCTCACCCCAAACCAAACCAAACCAACACCAAACACCAGCACAACATCGTTAAAAGGTCGCAAAGAGCGTTACCTCCTTAACGTCTATTAACCAAAAGGAGAGGTGGGATCCACTACCCTCTACAAATCACATGCGCACACACACTTAGTTTTTAATTGTTTTTTTCTTTTATTTAACTTTTTAGTTAAATTACAACACTGTTGTTAAACGATATTCTAATTAAAACTCGTTGTTTACATAAGGCAAAACATTATACACTTGTTAGATGATTATTTGATATTATTATTATTATTATTATTATTATTATTATTATTAGGGTTATTGGATTTTATCACCCCTAACTATTGGCTATTGGCCACTGTCACCCCAAACTATCACTTTGACGCCCGCCACCCCCAACTTAACACTTAGTGTGTTCTGTCACCATGTCGTTAACTCGTTACTAACTTTTGATATGTTACCATACATTTAGAGTGTCCTAAGATCCCTAAAACCTTCGTAAGATCCGTATGACACCCCCAAAAGTATAGTAACAGGATTAAAAGTTAGTGATTAGTTAACGATGTGGTGCTAGAACACACTAAGTGTTAAGTTGGGAGTGACGGACGTCAAAGTGATAGTTGGGGGTGGCAACGGCCAATAGCCAATAGTTAGGGGTGATAAAATCCAATAACCCTAATTATTATTATTATTATTATTATTATTATTATTATTATTATTATTATCAATATCCTATATTAAAGCAAAATAACTTTGCCACCTCACTTGATGATGTGGCATGACTCTTAGGAGTTGTTTGTTTACCTTTTAATGAGGCTCTTAATGGTTCAGGCCTCTTACTGGTTCAGCACTTAATGGTTTAGACTGTTTGTTTCACGACCAGATGTCTGAATGATTCAGACATTTGCCTCTGAATGGTTAAGCATTATATAGAGTCTGAATGGTTAAGACCTGTAATCTAAATTGGTCAGACATTTGCCTCTGAACGGTTAAGCATTATACATGCTCTTAATGGTTCAGCACTTAATGGTTCAGATCTCTTACTGGTTCAGCACTTAACCATTCAGATGTTGCCAAACAGCCCTTAATCAAGATAATTCACAAAATAGGCGGGATTTCAATTATTTCATCCAGGGCTTCTCACAAATCGCATTCTTCTATTTTCAATAAAGAAACCCTAGTCTTCCAGGTAATAATATGCTTTTGTTTCAACAGAATCATATCTTCTAATCATTTTTTTACTTTAATCGGTTAATCTCATGTTCTGTGTATGTGTTTGCTTTGATTTATGTATATTGATGTTATTATTGGAGGCATTGATTGGGAAACATCTAAAGGTATGTTGATATACCTCTTTATTTATTCAAATGGATTAAATTGATGATCCTTAATTGATGTAATAAGGCAAGAATGGCAAGGCTGTAAAGGTACATTCTTATACATATTTGTCCCCAATTTCATCATCGTAATTTCTGGTCTTTTATGTTAACGATTTTAGGGTGTTGCGCATCATCAACTGGCGAATTTAGGTTTTTTAGGATGACATGATTTTGTTTTCAAAAATTGAATATTAAACGGAAGGTTGATTTTCGGTTTTCATGGTATAATTCTTTTGGTCTGAGTTTTGCTTTTGGGTTTTGGTTGTTCAGTACTCATATGGTTATCACAATTTTATTTGTAGAATCTAATCTTCGAATTAAAGAAGTATTTAACGATTTGTGATTTTTTTCTTATTCATTTTTTTCAGCTCGTTGTAATTTAATATTTACTTTAGTACTAATTAAAAGGTTTATGTCAACACCATTAAATAACATATTTTGTTGTGAGACCACTCGTGTAACACACGAGTACTTAGACTGGTTATTATATATAATTGAAGAAGTTGTTAGCTACAATAGAATCTATATTCACATAGGTGATTCACAAACACAAAAATATCTAGCCATGTGGGATATGATGTCATTGTTGTAATTTTCATGATTATCAGCAAATTATTAACCCCCTTTAACAAATGCCAAGAAAGTTCTTAATTAATTTCATTTTTAGGTAACATCATTTTTAGGCCATGTGTAGTCGTAAAGCCATTTGTGAGGCGTTATGTGACAAGTGGTGAAACCCGTAAAAGAGGGGCTTTATGGGGCTTTATATAACTTGAGTGTGTAGTGGAGATATATATGTATGAGGTTTTATATATGTAGGAGATGGATCATGAGAAAACTAGTTTAAATGAGAAAACCAAAAAACTAACTAAAAAGCCTAAAAAACGTACCAATTTTTTTTTTACAATTTTTTATAAAAAAAATCTTTATGTTTTATGTATGGAAAAAAAATTCAAAAAAAAAAAAATTTGTTGTACTGCACATGTGCACTAATACGGATATAATGCACATGTGTAGTACACATATAATGCACATGTGCAGTACAATAAAAAAATTTGAAAATTTTTTTATATATAAAAATAACGATTTTTTATAAAAATTTGTAAAAAAAAAAATTGGTATTTTTTTAGCTTTTTAGTTAGTTTTTTAGTTTTCTCATTTAGATGTATTTTTCTCGTGATCCTCTCCCTATATATGTATGTATATATATGTGTGTGTGAGTGAGGAAGAATGGGTAACACTGTGAAAATTTTTGTGAGGAGGAGAGATTTTCAGCACATGGCGTCCCCCGTAATGGTGTTCAGGGGCGCCATGGTGCGGTATAGCGGGAATTGGCGTGATATGGCACTGCATTACAGGGGGTCTTATAATGAAAATGGATGAAAAATAGAATTAATATTTATTAAGTCATATAGGTTTAGTTTTTGTGCAGTGTGTACATTAACTAAAAGTCTATAGTTAATTGAAAAGTTCGGCTTGAAACACTTCATGACATCCAACTACGATTAAGAACTACAAAATTGCGGTAAGATGTGGGTTCAACCGTATTAACACACCATGATATCCGACTAGAATTGATTTCTCAAACAAATTTGAAAGTATCTAAAAGGTTGGAAATGTAATTTCTCATATTTTTTTCTTCAAAAGTAATTGAAAAAATATATATCAATACACTCAAATCACAATTAAAAAACCGATCTCCTTAACGTGGAGAATCAATTCTACTTTCTAAAAAGAAAAAGTTGAGCTGTGTAGTAACATGACCTCGTTGCATTGTCATCAGTTCACCCAACCACCAATTTGTCACAAATCATTTGTCTTGTAGAATGAACCTGGCACATTGTAGAAATAAAAGAAATGTTTTTTTTTTACAGGAATTTAGTAATAAAAAATCCTAAATTTTCAAAATTAAGGAAAAACTGGCTTTTGGATTATGATGGAGTGACATTTTACATAATTAAAATATATAAACACACACAAATAAAAAACTTTATGAATATTATCATTTTAATAAACATTATTAAATTATTTTAATTTATCTAATACAAATTATTTAGTTAATATGTTACATAATCAATTTATATTTTACAGCCATTTATTTTAATTTTAATAAACATTAATAAATTTATTTTAGAGTTAATTACATAGTTAGTCCCTGTGGTTTGCCCAAAGTAACATACTTAGGTACTAATAGTTTAAAATCACATTCTAGGGTATTAACTTTTCATTTTGTAACGTTTGGAGGTATTAACGTTATTTATAGGTTTAAAATCACATTCTATTACTACATAAGTATGTTATTTTTTGCAAACCACAGGGACTAACTATGTTAATACCCTATAAATTAATACCTCCAAACGTTACAAAACGAAAAGTTAATACCCTAGAAAGTGATTTTAAACTATTAGTACCTAAATATATTATTTTGTGCAAACCACGGAGACTAACTATGTAATTAACTCTTCAAAATATTAGAAAAACTTTTAAAATATTACTGTTCATGACAATTACATTTCATATGTATAATAAAAGGTTGTAAAATATAAATTTACTAGGTTAGAACCCCGTGTAATACACGGGTTGAATAAATGTAATTTTATATATTAAATAATAAAAAGTTATATCTTTATGAAACTCGTATATTGTACGGGTCAAATAAATATAATTTTATACATCAAATAATAAAAAAAGTTATATCTTTAAAAACCACGTGTATTACACAGATTAAATAAATGTAATTTTGTATACTAAATACTAAAAACGTCGTATCTTTAACAAACCCATGTATAATCGGGTTGAATAAATCTACCAAATGATAAAAAAAAATTACATCCTTAAAAACCCTGTATATTACATAGGGCTGGCATATCGTGTATACCCGTACACGATAAGACACGACACGATAAGACACGATACACGAAATCACATACACGAACACGACACGATAACTTATCGTGTCCTTTTTTTCAAACACGAACACGACACGATATACACGAAAATTACCTGTTAATACCTGTTAACACGGCTGTTCGACTGTTATACACGAAAATTACCTGTTAATACCTGTTAACATGAACAAAAACACGAACACTACATGCTATCTGAGAGTTACAGAGGGAGTTTAGGGTTTTATTTTTTTATAATTGAATGAGGAATGAAAATAGAAAGGAATTAAGGAACCCAAACGCACATGGCTGATGAGTTTTATTTAATTTAATTTCTTATCGTGTACTAACGGGTATTAACAGGTAAACAGGTATTTAACCTGTTTATACACGAAAATTAACAGGTAATCTCGTGTCTACCTGTTGGGTACACGATACATGTTAAGGCCATACACGATACCTGTTAACTTCGTGTAGGTTCGTGTCGTGTATTCGTGTAAAATTGCCAGCCCTAATATTACACGTGTTGCATAGATCTAAAAAGATTTATATATTTAAAAACCATGTGTATTACATAGATTAAATAAAGGTAATTTTGTATATTAAATACTAAAAACGTCGTATCTTTAAAAAACCCGTGTATAGTCGGGTTGAAAAATCTACCAAATAATAAAAAAAATTATATCCCTAAAAACCCCATGTATTTCACGTGTTGAATAAATTTAATTTTACATTAATATCTTAAAAACTTCGTGTATTACACGGGTTATATAAATGTAACTTCGTATAGTAAATAAGAAAAAAAAGTTAAATTTTTAAAACCCCGCGTTTTACACGAGTTGAATAAATATAATTTTGTATATCAAATAATAAAAAAAGTTATATTTTTAATAAATTAGAATAATATTTAATATTAATTTATTATTTATATATTTAATATAAGATAAGTAGGAAAGAGATGTATTTGTTTTAAGAATATATTAAATTAACAATTTAGATTTGAGGATAATATTTTATTATAGTATGATAAGATTTAATATTAATTTATTATTTATTTATTTAGTTAGTTAATATAGGATAAGTATATATTTGAGTATAACTTCAATGAATGACACGTGTCCAAATGATGGTTTCTTTTATTATATGTATACACTAGGTTATAACCCCGTGTATTACATGGGGTTGAATAAATAAATTTTATATACTAAATAATAAATAATATATCTTTAAAACCTCATTTATTGTACGGATTGAATAAATATAATTTTATATATTAAATAATAAAAAGTTATATCTATAAGAACTATATTGTACGGGTTGAATAAATGTAATTTTATATACCAAATAAAAAAGTTATATCTTTACAACCACGTGTATTACACCGTTTACACGGGTTGAATAAATGTAATATTGTTTACCAAATAATAAAATAATACATCTTTAAAAAATCTCATTTATTATACGGGTTGAATAAATGTAATTTTATATACCAAACAATAAAAAAATTACATCTTTAAAAATATGCGCATTACACGGTTTGAATAAATGTAATTTTCTGTACTAAATAATAAAAAATAATATCCTTAAAAACCCCCGTGTATTGTACGAATTGAGTAAATCTAATTTTATATATCAAATAATAAAAAGTTATATCTTAAAAAACCTCATGTGTTACATGGGTCGAGTAAATGTAATTTTGTATAGTAAAAATAAAAATATTTATTTGATACCAAACTAAACAAAACATACAAATATAATTAATTCAAGTAAATAATATTATAAATGAGAAGGAGATTAAACTTAATAATAATTATCCATTAGATATTAAACTAATAATATTTAGTAGGAGGGTTATTTATAATATAAGATATTAATTTAAATAATATTTAGTAGGAGGGTTATCTATAATTAATTAGAAGAAATTAAATTAAAATAATAATTATCTATAAGAGATGACCTAATATGATGACAAGTGTCCTAAAGTGGTTTCTTTTATTATATAGTAAGATTATGTAATATATTACCTAAATAATTTGATAGTTAAATTTGAACTTTTATTTATTTTTTTATTCTATTTTCATCACTTATATTTTTTTAAAAATATTTTAATCATTATTATATTTATTTGTTTTTTTCGAATAACATGTGTTCTTTAACTTTTTAAAAGATTTAAATCCGCATATATGTTTTCCTTTCAAAATTGCGATATAAGTTTTATTGGAAATGGATACCATGTCGATGTCATACAAAACCGAATGGAAACCGACGATGAGTGGTAATTTATTGTTTGGAAGTATTTATTTTTCATTTATACAACTGTAGCGGTATTTATATTTGTTGTTTTTGCTTTCTATAATCTGACACCATATCGCTACTGTACCTTACCGAACAACAACGGTACTGTTACCTATGTTCATTTTGATGGTTTCTAGTTTCGATAAATTTTAATATATACAACTCTATTTGCAGCAATAAATCAGTATCAATACCATTTATGTGACAATATGAACCAATGGATACCATTCTAACAACATCGATGTGATACACGGTACTGTTACCTATGTTCATTTTGATGGTTTCTAGTTTCGATAAATTTTAATATATACAACTCTATTTGCAGCAATAAATCAGTATCAATACCATTTATGTGACAATATGAACCAATGGATACCATTCTAACAACATCGATGTGATACACGTGTTGATTTCTATACCGAGTGCAATCGTCCAGGTACTGTAACGAACCGATCAATACTAATCCAATGCTCGCGGTAATGTACCGCCGCAACGCGTGGATTTTATTAGTTAATTGATTTTTATTGGATAGATATCGATTCGGTTTATTACAGTAACAGTACAATATACGCACTCGGTATAGAAATTAACATATGTTTTACATCGATAAAAATGATAAAAACAAACAGTGATACTAGCACCGATGTTGTTCAAACGCTATCAATCAGTTGAGAGTCACGGTAGTTGTACCGATATTCATTTATCGTCGCAGACAAAGTAGATAAAATGAAAAAAATGAAACTGGAAATCATAAAAATGTATACAAATACCGTGATACAGTGATTTAGTGATATAGTGTCAGTTTATTGAAAGAGAACACAATAAAATAAATATGGGTATTGAAAGCGTTAGGTGTCAATTTATAGAACGCAAACGAATCAAATCGAGCTGATGTCAACTAAACATCACTATCTGTATTGATATTCGTTTTTAATTGTTTCTGATCGATGTAAAATTTTCTCTTTCAATTACAATAGCGAGTATCAGTATCGTAATGAGCCAAACTGATACCAACCAAATTCCCGATGCAAAGCGCAAGGAAATATCACTAGTTTTAATTAAAGATGAGTCCTACATTTGTCATTTTCTAACTAGTCCCATCCTTGATCCTTCTACCGTCCTTTCTCATTGCTAGCACCATCTCTTGTGCCACGTATACAAATTTATGTAGACTTTGTCCTCACTTGTACTTTTATTTGTAACTAACTGATAACATCTGTACGCGTTGCAGCGCGGGTACATCGCAAATATTGAATATATTAGTCCGAGCGTTATGTTCGAGTTTTTTCTAAATAATCATATGAAAACGTTTCAATTGAACTCAATGTTACTTATATAGTATTACGGTTAGATCAAAACGAAAAGTAAATCTTATACCGTATAATGATAACGTACTATATGCTACCGGACTAACTTAATTTATATCGTCAAGTCAAAATGTATTATATGCAACCCGATTCATACTTAGGAAATGTACAAAATAAAGCACGAAAGCGTGCATCAAATTCACATCAAAACGTAGACAAACTCGGATTTATACAAAAAGTATACCAAGAAAATCGAATATTGTACCAACTATGCGACATGATTATGTATGACTTATTATCGACCATTTACGTTAACATAGACCAACTTGAATTTTTGACCCGACTCGTTTTCAAACCAAAATTTTCGCCGAAACGTACATAAAAACAAGCATGAAAAGTACTATAAATGAAAACAAACTTTACGTCGAAACGTACATAAAAAGTAAGCATGAAATCATAAAAAAGCACGCAACAAATTAAAGTTTTTTAAGTTAATTAACAAAACTATTATAAAAAATCTGATTATATATACTCTCAAGCGGGTCCAAGTTATATTTTTTCAATCATAAAAAAAGTAGTGGGTTGAATATTATATCCCCTAAACTTAAGGGCCAAGGGTGGGTGAAAATAAGATTTAACAAAGGAAATTACCAAAATCGAGGGTCTTTAACAAAGTTGAGGTAAAAAAGGAAACGACCAAAGTCGAGGGTATAAATTTAAAAATTTATGAAAGTGTAGGGGGAGTCAAAGCTGGTGGAAGAGCCCACGTAAAAATATCAACTCGAATTTGTACCATTACGTATATAACAATACACACATAAAAAATAATTTTTCTAAGTAAAGGTACAAAAAGGGATAAACTCGAAATTTTAGAAACTCAAGAGGGTCAAAATGATATTTTACAAAGTTTATAAACATATCAACAAATTAGTTTTTTAAATAACGAGCAGAAATTATTGAAGAAAAATTAAATGAGTAAAAACTTTAATAGGATAAAAAGGTATATTATATATCGTACAGATGTAAAGTTAAAACATTAGCAACTAATGGGTTATATTGTAAAAATTGTAAAATGAAGTAAGGACCAAAATTAGTAATTTGCAAAGTTGGGGGGGGGGGGGGGATTTGTCGAAACTTAAGGGCCAAGGGTGGGTGAAAATAAGATTTAACAAAGGAAATTACCAAAGTCGATGGTCTTTAATAAAGTTGAGGTAAAAAAGGAAACGACCAAAGTCGAGGGTACAAATTTGAAAATTTATGAAAGTGTAGGGGGAGACAAAGCCGGTGGAAGAGCCCACGTAAAAAATATCAACTCGAATTTGTAGCATTACGTATATAATAATACACACGTAAAAAATAGTTTTTTTACGGAAAGGTACAAAAAGAGATAAACTCAAAATTTTAGAAACTCGAGAGGGTCAAAATGATATTTTACAAAGCTTACAAACATATCGAAAAATTAATTTTTTAAATAGTGAGTGGAAATTATTGAAGAAAAATCAAATTAGTAAAAACTTTAATAGGATAAAAAGTATATTATATATCATACAGGGATAAAGTTAAAACATGAATAAATTACAAAAATCATTATTTATATATGTCACTTATTGCAAATTGTGTCCTTTGTCTTTAATAATTACAAAAAACGTACTCGATGTTTGCAAACCCTTGTAAGTTATGTCCTTTACCCCTAACTCAGTCAATTTTTGTGGTTAAATCTGACCAAATGGACCCCACATGACAGTATTTTTGTGGTTAAATCTGAACAAACAGACCCCACATGAGAGTAAAATGACCAAAATACCCTCATGTGGGGTCCGTTTGGTCAGATTTAACCACAAAAAATTAACTGAGTTAGGGCTAAAGGACATAACTTACAAGGGTTTCCAAACATCGAGTATGTTTTCTGTAATTATTGAAGATAAAAGACACAGTTTGCAATAAGTGACATACATAGAGGACAATTTTTGTAATTTACTCTTAAAACATTAGCATCTAAGGGGTTATATTGTAAAAATTGTAAAATGAAGTAAGGACCAAAATTAGTAATTTGCAAAATTGAGGGGGTGATTTGTCATTGTAGAAATTGTAAAATGAAGTAAGGACCAAAATTAGTAATTTGCAAAGTTGAAGTGTCACACCCCAACCAATGGTGGAATCATCGGGATGTGGCAGTAGGCGACTCAGATTGTTCAAGAGAATCCATAACAACAAATTTAACGACAATATTTAACAAGGTTCAATTTCCCATACAATCGAACAAACATTTCATCCAAAAGTCATAAAAGATAGCGAGTCTCTCAAACAATTCAAATCCGACAACCAAGATTTTTATGTGAGTTTCTAGGGATCCTATCCATTTGCAGTTTATGGTAATCATCAACATGTCACATACGTTAAAGTAAAAATCAATACAAAATGTAAAGGTGAGTACACAAGTTTAGCATAAGTATAGTAATAAAGCGTTTACGCATAACCAACATGTAACACGTAGAGGGGTGAATCAAGTAAGCTATCAACAATGATACAAGCTAACAACATGACTGCGAGTTGGGGTATGCGCGATACGTATTCACTGTAGTGAGCACGCACGTAAAGTGAGTATGAGATCCTTAACTGTAACAACCCGACTTTCCGAAGTCAAAGTCAAAGTACAAGTCAAAGTCAAAGTGAAAGTCAGGTTGTTATTCAGATATGTGTTTTCTTGCTTAATTATTGCTTGTACTCTCGAGACTCGATAATTAGTTAGCCCTTTTTGCGGTAATCGATATACAAGTTGAGGGTATTTTAAACTATGATTTATTAATATGTGAAGTAACAATGCGATAAACGCTGAAATCACAACTAAACGCTACTATACTAGACGCTATTACATCACAATCGCATCGCTAACTCAAAACACAACCGCTGGTATTGTTTTATGTGTGTGTGATATTATGTGTTTACTTGTGTGTGTGCCTGGTATATATTTTGGAATGTTATTCGCAAACGCAAATCACACTCGAAACACAGGTTTACTTTTATGCATTTTAGGAGTTATGTTATTTGTGTAACTACTTGTTAATGTTATCGCATCGCTTACTCGCAACTCGCTTAAACGAAACGCAACGCTTAACGCACGAAACGGAAGTCGGAAAACTAACTCGCACGAGCCAACCGATCGAATGACCATACGGTCGAATGAT
Organism: Helianthus tuberosus; assembly: GCA_030545235.1. Taxonomy (NCBI): domain Eukaryota; kingdom Viridiplantae; phylum Streptophyta; class Magnoliopsida; order Asterales; family Asteraceae; genus Helianthus; species Helianthus tuberosus. The sequence goes on from CM060452.1 coordinate 165,681,081, forward strand.
CATTCGATCGGATGGCCATCCGACCCACTACTCTACACCGCCTTTCTCACATCTCACCTATAAATACCCACCTGTCACATCAACTGTTCATTGATGTGACAGCTCTATCCGACCAGCACGCTCTCAAGCACTTTTCTCTCGATTCCACGCGATTCCGTAAGTATTTCACCCTAAATCTTGTACTTTTATCATCAGCACACACTTTCTCATCATCTTCTCCATTGGATTCACTACATTTCACCATGAAATCGCCTGATTTGGACTGCTTTAGGGTGACGTCATCACGAGTTCTTATGAACACTGAAGTATGACATCATCTCATCAAAGTTAGTCCAGACCTAAAGGATTTCAACACTGTTTTATACAAATCTCAACAAGTTTTCAACAATTATCAAATGATTCAAACTTTTCTTCAACATTCTTCACTTTTTCACTCAAAATAGACGGAATTCAGACTCGTTCAGGTTTTCTACTCATACTCTAGTTGAGACCCGGTCTGCGAACAGATTTCCATCGGAAAAGACGACCGATTCACGGGTTGAACATGAAACTCCGTTAAGAACAGTTAGGCTGATCGAATGGGGTGGTTCCCATCCGATCGACTGAGCTGGGCTTAGTGTGGTTTTCGTTGTTTGACACGTCGTCATGCCATCTCCGTTAAACTCGAGGCCTTTAACTTAGAAAATTTTATAAAAGTTTTCAAAACATTTAATCGCCGATCGAATAGCCATCCGATCGGATGACTCAGATGACCATCCGATCGAATGACTATTCGACACGTGACTCGCCCTTTACACTAAGTTCAACACTTAAACAATTTTTGAAAACTTCAAAGAATATCAGCTTTTCAATCGAATAGCCATCCGATTGAATGGCCATCCGTCCGGATGACCATCCGATCGAATGACTTTAACTATACTACAACAAAAACTTCAAAGTTCAAACATTTTACAATACTCTTCCTCAGTCGAATGACCAACCGACCGAATGGTCATCCGTCCGGATGGTCATCCGACCGACTCTACATTCGATCGCTCATCTCACCTAACGCACTATTTCACACACTGTTCAACGTTTACATTATTGTTCTATGCTCAGGCTAATCTCCCACGCGCTCCCCTCAATCCAAGATTGTGTTTATTTACTAAACACGAACTGTGAGTATACTCGAACCCATTTTTCTTTAACGCACTTTGGGTGTTACATACGTTACCTATATCAAATCACATCGAACACACAACGTAAATACTTTGAACGCTAACCGCTCTCGCATGTTATACGTGACTCGATGAATGCTTGTATGTTATGTTTACACATTGTTTGTTTGCCTGACACCTTAGCAACGATAGTACTATAGTTTGGACTTAGCACCTATCGTGGACAGGGGTTGTTAAGGGTTTTACTTCACACGGTCACCGTGGTGATAATGTGTTGCACATTCTACAACTCGCAGTCATGTCGGTTGCATACTTCATTGTCGATAGCTTACCTGCTTCACATTTCTACGTGTTACATGCTGGTTATGCGTAAACCGCTTTCGCTATACTATATGCTATTAAACTTGTTTACCCACATTTACACTATGTGTATTGACCTTATTTTAACGTATGTGACAGGTGTTTAGGATGCTACGTTTGCTGATCTTTTGTGGAATCAAGATAGGCAGTCTAGAAACTACATCAATTAGAAAATCTAGGTTGTCGGACTTGTTTTGTTCTTGAGACTCTCTGTCTGTAATAATTGTTTGTGGGATATTGTTGATTGGTATAGGACAATTAACCGTTTAAATATTGCCATATAATAGTTGTTTTGGATCTCTTGAGCAATCTGGTTCGCCTAGTGCCGCGCCCCGATGTTTCCGCCATCGGTTGGGGTGTGACACTCGCAACCCCTGAATAAACAGGTGCTGAGTCCAAACTATAGTACTATCGTCGCTAAGGGCGGTAGGCAAGCTATAAATGTGTAAACATAGCAAACAAGCATTCAGCGATTCACGTATAACATGCGAGAGTGGTCAGCATTTAAAATGAGTTTAAGCGTTGTGTGCGTCGTGTTTTGATAGAGAACGTATGTAACACCAAAAAAGTGCGTTAAGCGAAAAAGGTTTGACTATACTCACCGTGCGTGTTTAATAGTAAACACGGTCTGGAATGGATTGAAGCGATCGTCGGATCAGCCTGCGTACGGGAACAGAAGTGCATAAGTCTTCCAAAGTGCTGAAACAGTCAAATTGGAGTGTCAAGTGGGAAACAGACTCTTGGTACGAAGGGAGTGCCTTCGTACAAAGGTGAGGTCTTCGTACGCCGCTTGTTTCCGTGTCCAAAATCGAGTATTCTTCGCGTCTTGCTTCGGGAAATCGAGTGTTCATCCCTCCAGCCTCAACCTACTGATCAAACTTAGAGCCGGAGAGGTCTTTTGAGTTGTTCAGTCACATGCGGGAACATAGACTGGGCTGTACGAAGCTGGTGCCTTTGTACGAAGGCAGTGCCTTCGTATGAAGCCTGGTTTCGTACAAACCAGTTTGGCTCGCGTAAGTGGCTATTTTCTGCGTTCGGACCTGTGTTTTCGCCTAAATCGGATGTATTTTCGAGTCCTTTTCATGGGGGTTTCGACACCACTTCGTTCCACTATCCAGTGAACGAAATATATGTCGGTTTTGGTCCGTTTTGGTGTAAAAATCGAGTCTAAAATAGTTTTCCTTGGATTAAACACTTGGTGAGTGCGAGATATTCAGATCTACATCTTGGGAAGCCAAAGCTTAGCCCAATACACTCGTTTATGTGTAAATCCACAGCAAAATCTGAAGTTTTGATGAAAAAGATGAAGATTTTCATAAAAATTGAGAAGTTTTAGATGAAAAGTTGAAGTTTAAATGAAAATAGAGAAGTTTGGATGAAATCGGAAATGAACTCGTGGAAAATCATAGTGGAAAACGTTGTGAAACATGTCAAAAATAATGAATCTTACTTGGAAAATGAAGGGACAACAGAATGGGAGCGTTTTGGAGAGAATGGCAGCAAGTTAGAATGAGAGAAGTGAGCTTGGTATTTATAGAGGAGAGCTGAGATTCTTGTTCAAAGATGGTGGCTTCGTACGAAGCTGCCTGTCTTACACAAGTAGCTCTCGTTTCGCATGTCAGATGTTCGATGTTCATTTGGTGTGTTTCTTTGCGTTAGTTAGTTCGAGTACTTTAAGTATTTTAGCAAGATATTAAGTATCGCGATGCGTTGCGTTTTAGTATCATAAATCGAGTCGTGCGAGTGAGCGTTTGAGCGTTTTAAGCGAATGACACGACATACAACATATTTAACACCTAAACACACAAATAACACAAGTAATATAAATAAATCCGCGTTTTGAGTTTGCGTTGAGTTTGCGTTGCGATGGGCGTTTAAATAATAAGCGTTTAAAAGCGGTAAACATGCGGTATAAAATGCGTTTAAAAGTGTAGTTCACCCATGGTAATTATCGAATCTCAGGGTACAAGCGTTTAGGAATGAAACAACGATAGAAATTAGGAACAACCAATAGTCGGGTTGTTACATGAAGGGGGATTTGTCGGTGGCAAATGCCACCGACTTTGTGTTTTAAGTAGTAGTAAAATTTCATTTTTTTAGTAAATGGGTGAGCAATTGCTTTCTTTTGAAAAGTGGAATGAACTCTCAGGTGACATGTATAAAGAACATATTTAGGTGCTATTTTTTAGAGGTAAAATGTCTGCAGTTTGTAGATCACATATGTAGCAGAAGAGGTAGACCAAACCTCTGTAGTCTGTAAAAAGAATACTGTTTTTTTTTTAACTTCTGCAAACTACTGAAATAACACCAAACAACATAATAGGAATCATAAACTGAAAATTAACATCAAAATTCAGAAAAACAACATTCTAAATTATGAAAACTAACATCAAAATTCAAAAAACAACATTATAAATATGAAAATTAATATCAAAATTTAGAAAAAAAACTAACAAGCACGGTGCAAAGTTGATTTTATGACGGGATGAAAACTATTATTAGCCACTGATTATCTAATTCCTCACCCAGCCCAACCACCTTTTTCACTACTACCACATCTGCCCTCTCCAAACCTCCAAATACCTTGAAGAAAATACAGTAGATGAGGAATCAAAGGACCATTTGAAGTTCCTGGAATTCATGTCATAATTATTAATAAAAACATCAATTTCCTTTACAATCAAGCAACATAATCAAATACCAAATTCATCAAATGTTCATAAAAAAACTATTAGAATCTTAACAAAAAAATGTAAACAAAACCATTAGATTATCCTCAATCGCAACAAATTAAAGTAGATAAAGAATGATCAAGAACAAAATGAGAAATCTGGGTTGAAGAATACCTTGAAGAAATTGTATAAAAATCATCAACTCATCTTCACCGCCGACACAATCGACACAATCGCCGCCCACCGTACCACTGGATCTGCCCGTCGTGAAACCACCGCCAGTGTTGAACCGCTCCGCTCTTCCATCCCTAATCAACCCGTCGTCACCCTCTCTATACATCTTGAATGTTTCAGATAAAGATGGCAGTTTTGAGTTCGGAATTGAAATGGAGGAGAGTGGTGGAGTAGAGGGGTGGGAGGAGGAGGAAGAAGACAACGACGACTGTGGGGGAAGAAGATGGCGGCGGCGGTGGGAGGAGGAGGAAAATGGTGGAGGAGAGGTGCTAGGGTTTTGTTATGTCTGTGTGTTTTGTGAGAAGATGTTTGAAGTGTTTAGAAGTGGGAGGTCCACATTTGTTTGGGGAAGAGGACGCACAGACTTTTTAAATGAAATCTCTCCTGAAAAATAAACAATCTGCAAAACAAAAGGTCTGTGTTGCGCAAACAAAAGAGGCCATAAAACTCTTCTTGAAAAAACAAAAAACACCTCACTTCATATAATGTTATGTCTAAAATAGTTTTATTTTGTTAATTATGCATTTCACACACATATATATATACAACTTATCAATATTAAATTTTACTTAAGACAACTATGTAAGTTATATACTTTTAAAATGTTCATTTGTGATTTATAAAATTTACAAAAGAATATATAAAATTATTTATTTGAATGTTTATTTATCAAGATTTAGGTTTTCATAAAAAATATTATTTTTTCTTAAAAATTATAAGAAGCCACAATGGCGATGTCACGTGTCCGGTGTCCATGAAAACCCAAAACGAGATTACATTACACCATATGAAAAAAGGGGATGACATTATACTGGAAACAAATGGATAACACCATGCAAATTTTTCTACAACACCATATTAAAATTTTCTTTCAAACACTTGTCAATGTTTCTCAGTTTACAGTACTTCACGAGCCTAGGCTTGATTATAAACCAAGATGGCCTGGTTTGGCTCAAATTTGAAACCGAGCTGAAAATCTTAGCTTGAGTTCGGCTCGGTTTGGCTCGAAGTTAAAAGTAAATATTAATAGATAGCCTTCAAAATTCAATAGTCTAAGATATCATTCAGTAGTTTAAAATGATATATTCAAAAGTAAATATTATTACAAGCCAAAGCCGAAGCCAAAGTCAAGTTCAATCAAATAATGCGTCTAACTGTCTTGAATGGAGTAAAATTGCAAGCCGAATCGAATTTATTAATGTGGAGAGCTGTTGACGAAAAGATTCCTACGTCAAAAGCGTTAAAAAGGGGAAGTGTGCAGATTACATCGGAATCGGATACATGTAAGGTTTGCGGCTTAACAACGGAAACGGCGAATCATATATTTATCCATTGCTCGTATGCAAGGTTGGTGTGGTCACTGATATGGTTATGGCTAAAACTCCTTGTTAGAGACCACTGGGAGACTTTAAGAGATAGCCTTCAAAATTCAATAGTCTAAGATATCATTCAGTAGTTTAAAATGATATATTCAAAAGTAAATATTATTACAAGCCAAAGCCGAAGCCAAAGTCAAGTTCAATCAAATAATGCGTCTAACTGTCTTGAATGGAGTAAAATTGCAAGCCGAATCGAATTTATTAATGTGGAGAGCTGTTGACGAAAAGATTCCTACGTCAAAAGCGTTAAAAAGGGGAAGTGTGCAGATTACATCGGAATCGGATACATGTAAGGTTTGCGGCTTAACAATGGAAACGGCGAATCATATATTTATCCATTGCTCGTATGCAAGGTTGGTGTGGTCGCTGATATGGTTATGGCTAAAACTCCTTGTTAGAGACCACTGGGAGACTTTAAGAGATAGCCTTCAAAATTCAATAGTCTAAGATATCATTCAGTAGTTTAAAATGATATATTCAAAAGTAAATATTATTACAAGCCAAAGCCGAAGCCAAAGTCAAGTTCAATCAAATAATGCGTCTAACTGTCTTGAATGGAGTAAAATTGCAAGCCGAATCGAATTTATTAATGTGGAGAGCTGTTGACGAAAAGATTCCTACGTCAAAAGCGTTAAAAAGGGGAAGTGTGCAGATTACATCGGAATCGGATACATGTAAGGTTTGCGGCTTAACAACGGAAACGGCGAATCATATATTTATCCATTGCTCGTATGCAAGGTTGGTGTGGTCGCTGATATGGTTATGGCTAAAACTCCTTGTTAGAGACCACTGGGAGACTTTAAGATCAAGACTTCAGGATAGAACGGACTGGCCAAGGAAGAAAGTAAAAGTAATTCATGCCATTTATCTCCTAACTGCCTGGAGTATATGGAAGAACAGAAACAATAAGGTCTTCAACGACGCAATAACGGATCCAAACAAGCTAGTAGAGGAGATTAAAGAGGAAGCGTTCGATTGGGTAAACAAAAGGTCAAGGATTCTTGGGATAACCTGGATCGAGTGGAGAAACTTCACGATTCTGAAATAAGGTTAATTGTATGTTTCATTATGGATGTGTATTCCTTGATATAAGGTTTCTTTTTTCTCTTGAGTCCTTGAGTTGTATTATCCGGGTTCATAGCAACTTGCTTTAATTCGGTTTTTGCGCTTGAATAAAGATTCCGTTTTTGTTGTTCTCAAAAAAAAAAAAAAAAAAAAAAAAAAAAAAAAAACACGAAATAAGTTTCAAATATCAACAAAATATAATATAAATTCATTAGCATCCTAATCAACACCCAAATATGTTATAAATATCTAACTGCACTCTTAAATACCTACAAATAATAACCAATTTTCTATAATATATTTTATGTATATTAAAATAAAACATATTCATAGTAAAATAATCTGAGCTAGCAAGCGAGCGAGCCTAACCGAGCCAATTTCCCTCATTACGAGCCGAACCGAGTTAGGCTCACTTTCTAACCAAGCCTAGTTGGTGTGGCTCATTTTCAAATCAAGCCATATCAAGCGAGTTTTTTCCGAACTAACTTCGAGCGAGATTCGAATCACAAGCTTTTTGAACAGCCATCATTTACACAAAAATAAACAAATTAATATTTCCTATTATTCTTTTTTTTTGGCTAGCAAAGCGGATAATCCCCAAGACTTGCACCACCGCCGCCCGAGTTCGATCCCTGAGCCCCCCCTAAGGTCCAGCCCCCCATTTCAGTTAACCCTACTCTGGGTAGGATTCGAACCCGGTGCCCTCCTCAATGAGATAAAACTTTATACCTTTAAAAAAAAAAACTTTATACCTTTTTTTCTCCACCACATGTTATTTAAACTCCCATCTCCTGCACTTGCTTTCCTCATAACCCTAACTCTATCCACACTAGATCTAAATTCCGCCGTCATCAACTAATTGGTAATACTATGTTTTTTCTTTGATTTTGCAATTAATATTATTAGTAGCGTTTAAGGTTTATGAATCAGATTTTGTTATTGATTGTGTTACACAGGTACAAAGATGAGATTTACTAGGATCTGTCGAGCAAACCTTCAATGGCGTCTAATCCAGCGTCATATGTTTCAAGGGAAGTTGTTAATATGACATGTTCTTGAGCTTTAAACGGGAAGATACCCGTATCATATATATTCCGTCTTTCACACAGAAGATTTTCACACATACAAGGATGACGAAAGGCCCCTTCGTTGGTTTTTCCAAATCCATTGAAGACTCAAATTTGTCAACGTTTGAGTCTTTCGAGCTTGTGAAGATTATGGAGTGTCCAAGACAGAATGATGGGAAAAAAGTTGTCAAAAATGGGTAAATTTACTCGCTCTTTTTACGCTATCCATTGATGCAATCCATTGATTTCTAGTAATTTATTTTCATTTTATATTAATTAAAGTAAAACTCTTTTGTAGAACTAAATTTTGTGTGACTTGATGTAAAAGGATCATGCCTTTAAAAATTTGTTCAAATTTAAATTTAAGATAGGTTGTAACATGAAATATATTTAAGTGAATCTAACTTAATTTTCTTTATTGTTCTCTAATGTCTAGGCATGAAGCTAAATTCATCCAAAAAATTTTGGTGAACGGACTTTACTCGAGTTTCGTTGCATTCTTTTGAATGATGTTCGCATGATAGGGAAGACAACTTTGGCCAAATGAAAAAATATTCGAGTTATTGGGAAGACAACTTTGGCTAGTTATACAATATATATTATGTTGAAAAGTATATCGTACAAACGTTGCAATGATAGTTTTTCTTCAAGAAAGCGAGAGACAGACTCAAACCGGTTAAACGAGATCTGAATGACCATGGAAGACGTAAGTCGTCCATGAGGTCAAGCTCCTCGCTCTATTGATTTAACTGCTATCGAATGTAACACCAAAACAATGTTTTGCTGAGTTTTTTTATATGAAAGGAATATTAGTGATGTTTCATACATAGTTATATTATGACTCTAATATTTGTGAATGGATGTTTCAATGTGATTTTCCTTTGGAATGAGACCAGTTTTGTTGATGTTAATCCAAGAAGAATTATAATTACAAAAAGATAGCTGTATCTGGTTGATTAATCAGAAAACAATTGATGCTTACAATGATTAATCAGAAAACAATTGATGCTTTCAATAATTGCAATCGAACTGGAGTTTATATATAAGGTCGAACAAATTACAATTTGCTTATTCAACAAGAAGGTATTTAAATAATTTTGTAAACTATTGTTTTGGCTTAATTCACTAGTGTAAAGATGGTTAAAGATATAGATGTCTTCAACATAAATGTATTTATTCAGTTTGTAAACTATTAAGTTCCTATATGTCTGTTTGGGTTTTTCAGCGTCTAGCTAGCCCGGTTTCTATATTTATATAGATCTCTTGCCTTGAAAAAAAAGTTCCTATATTAACATTGTATCAATATCAATGTATTGTATCAGCACAAAAGGCAAAAGCCAATGAAACGAATGATTAAACCACCCGCCACAACTGATAATTTTTTAAATGAAGATCAATGATGATGAATATGATACCGATCCAGGTTTTAATCGATTTGGTCCCAGTCCTAAGTGAGTGTCACGGGTTTCGCGTTAAACCGAACCAGTATAGATTTAGAGGAGGATAGTAAACTTTAGGCCTGGCAATAAAAACCTATTTGGGTTTTTAGGTTATTTTAAAAATAAGGATATGCCAGGATGGGTTAAGAAATAATTAAAGATGGGTCAGGATGGGTTGTGTGATATTTATTTAAAATAATTCGTGGGTCAGGATGTGTTTTACGCAGGGTAAATGGGTAACTCAAAAAAGAGCATCACATGCAGATTCTTCATCCTATTCGAGTGTTCGTAGACGTTGGCTTCACAAATATTAAAAATTTTAAAACTAATAAAAAATTAAAAATAATAAAAAATTTCTAAAAAAACAGAAAAATAAAAAAAATTCTAAAAAATAAAAAAATAATAAAAAATCAACAAACTTCTAAAAAATCCATATAATTCTAAAAAATAAAAAAAATTTAAAAAATCCAAAAATAATAAAAAATCAAAAAAATTGTAAAAAAATTATAAAAAACCAAAAAAATTCTATAAAAACAAAAAAATTTCTAAAAAATCAAAAAAATAATATAAAATAACGTTTTTCTAAAAATTCAAGAAAATTCTAAAAAATTAAAAAAATTATAAAATCCCAAACAAATTCTAAAAAATCCAAAAAAACTTAAAAATCTAAAAAATCCAAAAAATTCTAAAAAATCAAAAAAATAATAAAAAAAATCCAAATTAGGTACTACGTTTTTTAGTAACAAATTTAGGTTCTATGATTTCAATTTTCTAACAATTTAGTGTACTAAGACCAACAAATGTAAAATGTTCTAGTTAAATTTAAGTAATGTGACTAAAATACGCTTGACAGTTTAAGTAAAATGACTAAATTTTCTGTTAAAGATTAACATTTGTTGGTCTTAGTAACATAAAATGTTACAAAATTAAAATCATAGAAAATGAATCTGCTATTTTCAAATGACTAATGGTGTTGATTTTGGTCCAAAAGGATTATATCGATATGTGTAACTAACTCCAAATACTTAGTATTGTTTGATTTATATGCATGCTTTGTTTTAGCATAAATGTCTATGTAAGATACATCAATGTGTGTCGTAAGGTTTTTTATATATTGTTAGATTTTTTAGGACTCATACTTAGGGCTGCAAACGAACAGAACAAACATAAACAATACCTTGTTCATGTTTGTTTGTTAAGAAATATATGTGTTCGCGAACCGTTCACGAACACTTATCGAACAAGATTTTATGTTCGTGTTCGTTTGTTAAGGAAAGAAATTTGTTCGTGTTCGTTTGTGTTTGTTTTTTAATTTTAGGCAACGAACAAAAACGAACGTTAACGAACACAAATGAGCACAAACTAATGTTCATGAACACAAATGGAAACAAACGAACACAAACAATCGTTCATGAACATAATATATAATACACCGACACTTATTAGATATTTAATATGTCGAAATTTTAAAGTATTTAAATAAATATAAAAACTAAAAACACTAATGAACTATCGAACACAAACGAACATGTTACCGAACGTTCACGAACATAAACGAACGAACACGACCTCTGTTCATGTTTGTTCATTTAACTAAACGAACGAAATTTCTTGTTCGTGTTCGGTTGTTTAATAAACGAACGAACACAAACGAACTTCCCGCCGAACGGTTCACGAACTGTTCGCCAAACGTTTGGTTCGTTTGCAGCCCTACAGTCATACTCCTAATCTAGTATTATAGTAGGGATGAACAAATGATACCGAGTACCAGTATCGAATCGATACTGAATTTACTAAATCGGGTACATAACAAAAGAAGAAAGCATCAAACCAATCTCATACATTCACAACCTTCTTTTTCATTGTATGTGTAAAAAAATGGAATGATACTTGACTTCGCTCATACACTTATACTTCATTTTCTCTTTTATTTACATAGAAAAGCAAAAGCACAAATTCCTTTAATTACTATTAGGAATCCAAGGGAAACACAAATATATTTACATATATCAATTATAAGAAATCAAAATCTTTAATTACATGTTCGTCAATGTCTCAATGATACAGATAAATGAAACTATATATATACATTTTAAAAAAATGCTAGAAATAGTGTTAATAAGAAAATTGATTACTAGAGCTAACTACCCAGGTAGTCCTTGTTGTTTAAAAAATTAACACATTTAGGTACTAAGGTTTTTAAGTAACAAGTTTAGTTTTTATGGTTTCAGTTTGGGTTATTGGATTTTAATAATCCGAAGTTTCACCCGTTGGTCACTAATAATCCCAACTTCAAAAATTCCTGTAACAATCCCAACTTGTAAAATTTTGGCCTCCAATGATCCTTTGCTAACTGGGTTATAACCCAGTTATTTTTTTGCTGACGTGGACACAACTTTGTTATTTGTTGACTTGGCTGCTTATGTGGCACCATCACCACATCCACTTCCTCCTCCTCCACTGCCACCAGCATCTCCTCCAGCCACCACCATCATCTACCACCGTCACCCACCACCATCACCACCTCCACTTCCTCCACCACCACTGCCATCTCCACCAACACCGCCGTCATCTCCACCCACCACCACTGCCATTTCCGCCACCACCTTCCATCGCCATCTCAGATTCATCCCTACCTTCGTCACCTGACCGATAACCACCTCCTTATCGGCGGTTCTCAAACTTGACCTAACCGTCATCGACGAAGGATCCAGAACCGTGGGAATAGGGTTAATTCTATTGTTGTTGTTGGAGCAGAGGTCGATATGGTGGAGCAGATGTCGATGTGGTGGAGCGGAAATAGGGTTAATTCCATTGTTGTTGTTGCAGAGGTTCTAATTTCATTGGAGATTGAAGGATTGTGGGAATGGATGGTAGGTGGTGGTCGGAGGGGATTGAAGATGGTGGTTGTGTGGTGGGAGCTAGGTGGTCGGAGGGGGTTGAAGATGGTGGTTGTGCGGTGGGAGTTGGGTGGTTGTGGTGGTAGTGAGGTAGTGGAGTGGTGGTGGTGAAGACGGCGAGTGTCTGTGTATGTATATATATATAATTAAAAAAATATTTTTTTTTCATATCAATATCCACATCATCATCCACATAATGAACCGGTTTATTTTTTACACATCAGCGTCCACGTCAGCATCCACGTCATCAAAAACTAACCCAGTTAGCAAAGGATCATTGGGGCCCAAAATCTTACAAGTTGGGATTGTTACAGGGAATTTCTGAAGTTGGGATTATTAGTGGCCAACGAGTGAAACTTTGGATTATTAAAATCCAATAACCCTTTCGGTTTTGTAAAATGATAAATTTGCTAGTTAAAATTTTGTAATATGACTAAAATACGCTTGACTAACATAACCACAATCTTGTGACAACTGGCACAAAACCGGTAATTTCTGTACAGTCTAATTATTTTTTAATGTCTACAATTATGTGCTTAGATGTCAACATTGTCTGATTACATGCTATACATGTGAATTCATGCACGTTTTATACTTCAAATATTGCTTTATGCATTACTTTAAGCGTTGCGTCAGAAAGACTAGTAAACTCACCGGTAAGACACGCTGTGTCAGCAATTCTGCAGAAAGCAGTCAGATAATAGAATTAGAGCCTAGGAATAGGTTCAACATCTAAAATACATTAAAACCCAAGTGTGGATACAAGGGTTAACATATAAACTTTCCGGAAGCTAAACTATGCACTAAAAAACACCCGAAACGCACTTTAAATGCAGAATTCAGCATAAATCAGCACTAATTCAGCTATAATCAGCTTTTAAACACATTAATATCATGTAGAATTTATTTTTTATTGTCCAAAATAACTTACAAAGTGTCGGGAATTAAAACTGTCATAAAAAGTGCTTTATACCTAGTGAAACTGCGCAATTCAGCACTTTAACGAACCGTAACGAACCAAATAACCGGACAATAATCGGGACATCAAAATTTGACTAGGAGTAATGTTTTTATGATATTAAACTAGTATTGGTGCTAGAACACCTTAAAAGTCATCAAAACACCTAAACACACTTAAACATACTTAAACCTTATCGTTTGCACTTTAAACCTTCAACTTACCAAATTTTACACTTTACCCCCCCATTCACCAAGGCCGGCCCTATGGGCCCCACATGACTAGATTTACTTTATCTAACTATGTCCCCCAACTATTAAACAAACCAATCTTTTAGAAGATCACATGTTGGTGTTTTTCTTTATAAAGACCTTAAGTAAACTTCACTGTCCAACATCACCAAAAATTCATCTTCTTTCCCCTTTCTTCTTGCTTGCTCACGTCTCAACACACACCCACATACACATTCATTTTCACTTCATTTCCTCACAATCCAAGCTTACTAGAAGGTGTATGGAGGCAATTTAGGAAGGTGTATGGTGCTAGAACTTGAAGGACCACCTTGTGGAGCTTTTAACCTCTCATTTCCTTCCTTGATCATCTTCTTCATTCTTGTGCCACTTCCCTAGCCATTAGAGCTAGTAGTAAGCTTCTTGATCACTAATTTAAGTCATGTTTATGTTATGTACAAGTTTCACCATCTAAACAACTTAACTTCTAATATTAAAAATGAGAAGATCTAACATATTCATGAAGAAAATAAGTGATTACATGAATTTTTGATGTATGTATTGATGTTGTTGATGTTATATCTTGTGCTTATGATTAGATCAAGTATGTTAAAGCTTGGATCTAACAAGTTTAAGCATGGATCTTGAAGGATCCATGGTTAAACTTGAAGATGAACATATGAAGCATGATGTGAACTTGAAATAAGAATTTCTATGCATTATCTTGTAATCTTGAAGTAATAAAGTGTGTGTAGAACTAATTTTTGAAACTAAATCTCATGGAAAGTTTGTTAAAAAGTTAACATAATGCTTGTTTATGAAAGATCTAAGGTTATTAAGCATGGATCTTGAAAGATCCATGGTTAAACATGATGTTAAAAATAATGATCTTTCTAATAAACATAAAAGTGGTCTTAGAACATGATTTACAAAATTTTGAAACCATAAAACTCATGGATGATTGAGTTAGTGGATTAAAGTTCCACATAAGTTTGTTTAAAATACTCAAGAACACTTATTTTTGGAAAGATCATAATATGTTAAGTGTAGATCTAAAAGACTACACATGTTTAACAAGAAACAAGTTCACCATGATGTTTCATATGAAGAAATTAGTGTATGTTGTTGATGATTGTTGTTGAAAATTGTTTTGATGTTGAAAAGAAAATAAACACATGTTTTGAAAACATGGGAAACCTCCATTTTTAGGGGAAACTATGTCAAAAATTTTGTAAAATTTTGACACTTAGAAAATATAAGTTTTGGTGAAACTTATTCCCTAAAAATTCACCTAAAAATATTTATCAAGGTTTCCCTAATTTTTGTGTAAAATTACAAGTTAAGAAATGATGATTTCTTCAAGTTAAAATGGATATTAAGTATGTATATTTTTAGGGAAAATATATATTTAGTGATCACCAAATTTTGTGCTAAGTGTATATTATGTGTATTATATGTAGTAGTGTATTAGGGACTTGAAAATACACTAAATACTCCCATGGAGTATGAATACAAAAATACACTTACAAATACATGAGAATACATAAGTATATAAGTGTACAAAATTACTCACAAGGAAATACATGGACAAATATAAGAAAATATATTTATGAAAATATATTTCTTAACATATTATTTAACCTGGACAAGCTATGAACTTAAAAATATATTTTTGGACAAAAATATATTATTTTTATGAAATATAATTCCGGAAAGTAATAAAAATCAAAGTATTGATTTTTGGTGAAAAATACAAAATACACAAGTATTTACATAAAATACAAAGCATATTTTCCTAAGTATACTTGTACAAAAATAATATTGAAGATATTATTTCACAAAATACTTATATTTATTTTTGGGAAAATAATATAAGTAACTTACATAGTTAAAAATATAAATTATTTTTAACAACAAAGAACATATACGTAAACAAAAGATGGTGACTTGTACTTGTGTGATACAAGTCTAGTGACTAACATTAATAAAACACGTATAGGTCACGACGCTACCGGTGAAGTTTACGACGCAGAAAACGCAAAGTTGTGAGTTCATGCTCCCCCTTTTCTTTTAACTGTTTTTAGTTAACTTCGGGGGTGAAGTACATGTTACTAAATGTTTACAGAAAAGTGAGTTCATGCTCCATCTTTTCTTTTAACTGTTTTCAGTTTTATAACTTCGGGGGTGAAGTACATGTTACTAAATGTTTACAGAAAAGTGAGTTCATGTCCCCACTTTTAAACTTTTACTTGTTTTCTAAACTTGGGGAAAATACATGTGTTATGGTATGTTGAATACAAAAACTAAGGAATGATACTTTGGATCATGTCACGAATAGGGTGCCATAAGCACCATTAATCAGTTACATACCAAGACCGCAGAACAAAAGGTTAGATCTAATGGGTTTTAGGCAACCACACTCTTGGCCACTCTTTTACCAAGCAGTGCTTTTGTGTCTCTAGTCGTGAATCGACAACTAAAAATGCCTATGGTTTGGATGCTTCCTATGCCGTTACATATGTTAGTGGCCTCGCGAACCATTAGCGATATCGTATTCCTTATATTTACATTTATACTTATTTCATACAATTACATACCATGTTTTCCACAACGAATGCTTAAATGTTTTCACAAAACTGCATGAATTCACACCAACATTATGTTGACGATTTTCCAAAACTCACACGTATTTCAGGTAACTAAAGTGGATGTACGCGCAGTCTCACTCTTGCTCTTGGATGTCGTTTGTGTTTTTAGTTACTACGTGTCAAGACTCCTATGCCCTTTTTGCTGGGATTTGATTGTTATGTCCCATCCTGTGTGGTGATATAAGGATCAAAACCTTCATGTTTGTCTTTAAATAAAGTGTAAACTTTTCAGACAATATGCTGTCTTGTGATGTAAGCACTTAACCTATGTTATGTTTTTAATTATGTAATGTTAATGGCATTTGGAGTTATTTTACGAGCATGTAGTATGTTTACCATTTGTATGCAATGAGAACCTTTCAGGATCACACCTCGTGCTTCCGCCTTAGAAAGGGGTGTGACAAATCTAAGTAGAATGACTAAATTTTTTGTTAAAATTTAACGTCCGTTGGTCTTAGATTCCTAAAGTGTTATAAAATTAAAACCATAGAAAGGTTAATGCCTAAAGATGTTGATTTTGGTAAGCCAAAAGGATTATACGTGTAATAACTCTAAATACTTACTATTATTTGATTTATTAATCACAATTTATGTATTCTTTGTTTTAGCATAAATATCTATGTATGATACGATACATCAATGAGTGTCGGAAGGGTTTTTGTATATTGTTAGCTTGCAATATTTGAACTGAAAACATATCCGTGAGCTCCACCTGTGTGAAATGGACAATATTGTTGAGTATGGGGTCGGATGTTACATACAAGATGAGGCATGACAAAATGTATACATTATTATAAAATAATTACATAAGTATTATCTATGTTATATAACACTCACCTTTTAAATTTTCCAGCCAGATGAATTAAACACATGTATTGTCGCAATAAAAGTATATACATGAATATTTCCTTAGTTATAAAACTAATGTAATGATATAAATAAGAGGCTATGTGTTGCGGTTTCACGCCCAGGGCGTGACCATCACCCACGTCGTAGCCACATAGACTTTAACCCACCACATCGACTGTCACACCCAACCGATGGCGGAATCATCGGGGTGCGGCACTAGGCGAATCAGATTGCTCAAGAGAATGAGAATCCATAACAACTAAATAGCGTCAATATGTAATGCGTTCATTATCCCATACTAATAAATAATACAATCACATAAGCTGTCACGAATTTCATGTTCTCTCAAACAATACAAATCCGACAACCTAGATTTTAGGTGCGTTTCTAGACTTCCTAGCTTGATTTGAGGTAGACTGCGACTAAACCTGCAACATACGTTAAAATAACGTCAATGCAAAAGTATTGGCGAGTATACAAGTTTTGATAGAGTAGCATAGTAGATAAAAAGCGCTGCGAATTACCACATACATAAACGGGATACGACAACATATATACAAGACAAATACCACTAGCTAAGTCACTCGAGCTGCGATTACGATTGCTATTCATCCTAACTAGACCCCGTCGGGTTCAATAGTACTACACTAGTTAAGGTTGGACGCCGCGAGTAAAAGTCCTAACACATATGTATCAAGTGTCACACCCCAACCGATGGCGGAAACATCGGGATGAGACGAAAACTAGATTGCAAGAGTCTTCATAACGCTATTTGTGTCAAGTATTTAATGATTACATTTTTCATTGCTTGAACTAGAAATACCACAAGTTTGAAATAAATAATATACAACAAGTATTCAAATAATTAAATTTCATTTCATTGGTAATGAATTATTACAAGTATTGGAAACATAATACAACAAGATTGAAAGTAAATTACAAAACAACGAGCAATAAAGTTTAAATGCGTTTCTAGGAAATCTGATGTGCACAAAATGCAACATATAAATTACATCAATTGTGGCATAAAACTAACCCTTTTTTAGTGCTAATGTTGGAAAAAGCATGTTTTTGTCTTCCTTTTGTATTTTCAGGATTAAATGAGCTTAAATGAACAAAAGAAGCAAAAAGGCAGCTAAATCTAACATAATACAAGAAAAGGAACAAACGTGGCATGCCCGACCTCCCGACAGCATCTTCCCAAGCAAAACAAGAAAACAGAAGGCTGAACACGCCCCGTGCTCAGTGAGCACGGGGGCGTGCCCAAGTGTCAGCAGAAAAGACAAAGTTGTAGAAGCTTCTATCACCCACCACGGGGGCGTGCCCACTGGACACGGGGACGTGGTCAACTCTAAGATTCGCAGAATCAAGGGAAATCTTGATAGTACAGATACGCTTCTGCACACGGGGTCGTGCTCAGCGGACACGAGGGCGTGGTCAACTAATGTAGACAAACTGCAATTAATGAAGAAAGAGAAGGAGGATGGACACGGGGTCGTGCCCGAGCTGCTGTTCAGGCTATAAATAGGGGTGCTTGGTTCATTTGTAAACCATCCCTTGGCACACCACCTCTCTCACATTTCTGGGAAAACTAAAGTCTAGGTGGTCAGGACCTTTTTCCATCACCCATATTTTCCCACACGGTGCAGCAGAAATTAAATCTCGAAATGGAATTTCATTCAAAGTCAATGGCCAACGGCTAAAGCTCTATCAAGGATTCATTGAGGATGAAGAGGAAGAAATCTCACTTCAAACGGTCGAAGAATAAAAACATCAGCATCATGCCTGGTAAGTTACGAACAAGCGGATAGACATCTAAATCGGTAAGTCTTCTAACCAAGTTTTTTGGGAAACAAGGGGCGCTCACACGAGCACTAAAAAAAATTCGCTCGGCACGAGGCCGTGTCCGCGCAACTGTCGGGATAAAACCCCTTTTCCAAACAGTTTCGTCATTTCCACACGCCCCGTTTCCCCGAAAACGCTCTGGTTCAGGCGATTTTTCTGCAGAATTTCGACGTCTCCTCTACTTCTAACAACATCAAGGTATGATTCTACCATCATTAGTAGTTAGATTAGGCATTTGCCTGTAGTTAAAACATCAAAAATTTGGGGAAAATTCTAGGGTTCTTGAACTTCATCCGGATCGAACCTCAAATTTTTGCATAAATCTGTTAGCATTAGTTTAGATTAATGTTATAGGAAGTAAATCCACTTGTATTGTTCATAGATTTGCCCAATTTCTCACAAAAACCCCAACCCTTGTTTTTGAACCGAAAAAGATAAAATTGAAGGGGTAAACGGTTTGTTTTGGGAAAAACGGCACTTGGGGTTTAGTTTTCGGGGAAAACCGCACCTACTGGACCAACAATTTTTAACTTTTCGGGACCGGGTCAAAAATGAATTTTTTGAGTAACAGAGGTCTGGACATGGGGTCGTGTCCACTGAGCACGGGGCCATGTCCAGCTAACTGTTTTCAGGTTTCCCCGAAAATTTCACTGTTTCGTGCTAATTGTTTGGTGTATTCTTTCAGATGTCAAAGAAATTCACAAGGTTCAATGCAAGCGAGTTGGATGCTAAGGCAAGATACGATGTGCTTCGAACCAGGCCGGAGGAATACCCAAGAACAGTCTGCACGGATCTGTTAGCAGCAGTGAACCAGCTTGACCTATTCAACAACCTAGTCACCGGCCCGCTGAGAGCCGCTCTGTGCACTCGACATCGCTCAGTCCACGAGTACAATCTGGAATTCTATAGCACATTCGTGTTTAATTCAAGATACGACCCATTCGATAATGATGCGGTAGAATTCCGATGTGGAGGGAGTAAGTACTCAATTTCGATGGCACAGTTTGGGTCAATAGTTGGGTTGTATGTGGAGGAAGATGCGGGTAATGAAGAAAACACCGGAGGGTTACGAGAATTAGGAGAAAACGAACGCCAAGCCGCTTGGGCTCAAATAGGAGACGACCACTACAATCCGAGCAGCACTAAGAGCACTAAGTTAAGAGACCCTCTTTATCGCTACATTCACCGGGTCATTACTTACTCTCTTAGTCAAAGGCATGACAGCAGCGGTGTCGTTGGGTTACGAGATCTAATAGTCCTCCATTGCATTCATACCCGCACCAACCTTGATGTTCCTTTCCTCCTGCTCCGAAACATGCACTGGAACCGGCATGCTACCCCCTCGACTCCTATTTTCTTTGGGGGATGGATATACCGTCTCTTCAAGCATTTTGTGAACATGCCCCGGTCTTTCCAAAAGAGCCCATGGTCGGGGAGAGTGGACATAAATATTTGCCGCTCCATGAACTTGATTTATGAAGCCGAAGACGGGACAGTTAGCTTCCAAAGAGTCCAGGGACATGCATGGAACCCGCAAGAGGCACTCGTCTTACATGCTCCACATTTCCAACCTCCTCCTCAATACCAGTACCAGCCCCAGGGTGATCCGGGCCAGTCCTCCTCCTAAGGAGGCGGTTTTCCTAATTTTCAAAGTTTGCATGATTTGTTACAGGAAAACCTCATGTGCACTAGGAACACCTATAACCTTTCCAGCAACACGTACGCCCGGGTCGGAGCAATAGAGAGAAACATATCCGACATGCAGGATGACATTGGGAGCATCCGGGAGTACATGGCGGGGCATGGCGGAGGAGGTGATGACGACGATGAGGACATGGACTAGGCGGGAGGAGTGGAGGTAGGAAAAGTTGGTTGAAGGTCTCTCAAGTTAAACCTTCTATCTCATGAACAATTTCCGGCCAGCGTGCCGAGTGTTGAACAATTTACTTTCTTTTAACTCTTTTTACTTTCTGCATTTATTTTTCTTTTTAACTTTGTGGTTTGGATGTTTGAACTATGGTAATTTAGGATGTTTGCTATGGTTTGGTGTTGTGTTTATTGATAAAACAGGTACATACGAGGCTTAAAGTACTAAACATTAGTGCTACTAAAGCCGGGACAGGAAAACCGAAGCCAGAAACCTGTTTTTCGCCTTTGCAGATTGTCTACACGGGGTCGTGTCCAGCCGACACGCCCCCGTGCCCACTTCCCCAGACCTGCTGTTTGTTTAATCCTGCAGATTTTTGTCAGACACGGGGTCGTGCCCAGCCAACATGCCCCCGTGTCCACCTTCTGTAAGTTTTCGTTACTGGCACTCTGACCACGGGGTCGTGTTCATCCGACATGGGGCCGTGTCCAGACGCCCAGTAACATAAATTTTGCTTTTTCACACCTTTTTACACATTCAATCAACCTAAAAACTCATTTTTGGGACACATTGAGGACAATGTGTAATTTAAGTGTGGGGGGATGCTAAAACCTTGAATCTTGCAAGTCCTAATTAACAAGCCTTACACAAAACTCTATTGGAACCGCTAATCACCTCAAATTTTTTCAAAAACTTTCATTTTTTTTTACTTGTCTAGGTTTAATTTGTGAATTTCAAGTTCTAAAAAGGTTATATTTTTACAAATGTACAACCGATAGCGTCGTGTTAAAAAGAACCAACATACGAAAATTATGAAACGGCATGACAAGTTTAGTTAAAATTTGATTATATATACTTGATCACATAAAAACCCATTCCCACAAAAAGTTAGTTTTGAGCCTTTATTGAGCATACAAATACATATCTTTAAACTAAATGCTCATTTTTCGTTTCTTGTGTGAATAGCCGCTTGGTTCTTACGACTCTAGAACTTGCCACGACAATACATTCCCGGTCCTTACCAACGTAAACCCGAGTAAGTAAATGATGGAGGCATTAGGACTAACCCTTTTTATTTCTACACCATTATTTTTCTTTTTTTTACCACCTACCCAAAATCCCCCTAGTTAACCCTTTTGAGCCTAAACCTTTTCATTTCTTAACCCAAAACAAACACCCTTTTTACCCACCTAAACCCTTTTTTTCATTTTAAACCCTTTATTTTAGTAACAAAGCTCGGTTTTTCTTATGACTTGCTTATGAAAAAAAATGATGATGATGAAGCCAAAAGAAATAAACAAACAAGTTTATCAAAAAGAACTTTGTTTGAAAGAAATGCTTCATCAAAATAAAAAGTTATGAAAAATAAAAAGTCTTCCAAAAACCGATGCTTTTTACGCCTTTCGCCCTTTTTCTAACCACTAACCCAACCACCCACCTTTAGCCCAAGCCTAACCCTTCACCCAAAAGTCCTCTTGATATTTACAAAGGTGTATAGTTAAAAAGGAGGATGATTGATTGCTTGGCAAGCTTATGATAGGAGTAAGTTCCATGCCGCTCTCGAGTGATTCACTAAAATACATCTCCGGCCGAGTGTTGAGTGATCCCCCGTGAGGTATGTGAACTTGTATTAAATGGAATTTTAAAAAAGGCATGTTATGCCCTAATAAGTAATTTATCTTATGTAATGTTTTAAATAAACCATGACGACTAGGATTGTAAATAAATAAAAATAAAACTTAATAAAGAATCTTGGAAATCCCGACACTCTATGACAAGCCCAAAAACCTTCTCTTCTACCCATTCCATTTGGGAGTGTAAAGCCACATTATAAAGATTTTTGCTTGAGGACAAGCAAAGATTCAAGTGTGGGGGTATTTGATGTGCACAAAATGCAACATATAAATTACATCAATTGTGGCATAAAACTAACCCTTTTTTAGTGCTAATGTTGGAAAAGCATGTTTTTGTGTTCCTTTTGTATTTTCAGGATTAAATGAGCTCAAATGAACAAAAGAAGCAAAAAGGCAGCTAATTCTAACATAAATACAAGAAAAGGAACAAACGTGGCATGCCCAACCTCTCGACAGCATCTTCCCAAGCAAAACAAGAAAACAGAAGGCTGAACACGCCCCGTGCTCAGTGAGCACTGCGGCGTGCCCAAGTGTCAGTAGAAAAGACAAAGTTGTAGAAGCTTCTATCACCTACCACGGGGGCGTGCCCACTGGACACGGGGCCGTGGTCAACTCTAAGATTCGCAAAATCTAGGGAAATCTTGATAGTACAAATACGCTTCTGCACACGGGGTCGTGTGCTCAGCGGACACGGGGGCGTGGTCAACTAATGCAGACAAACTGCAATTAATGAAGAAAAAGAAGGAGGATGGACATGGGGCCGTGCCCGAGCTGCTGTTCAAGCTATAAATACGGGTGTTTGGCTTATTTGCAAACCATCCCTTGGCACACCACCTCTCTCACACTTCACCCACCCACCGCCACCATCACAACACCATCATCCATCATCCATTATAGAGTGTGTGAGTCGTCTCGGGATCCAAGATTGATCGTAAGAGTTCTTGACAATCAAAGGCCATGTTTGCCTAAGTCTCTTACATCACTTGGTGAAGACAAGTGTCTAATATAATACTTTTTATTTTTAATCTTTTCACACTTTTTATTTGGTTATGTATTAATGACTTTAATAACGAGTTTCTTATGTTGAAGGTGATTCTTCCTTATCCTTTGTCCGTGGTGTCTTGACATTATTTTACTGTCTATATAAAATAAAAGATTTTCACCATTCATATCTCCACGGTCTATATGGAGATATGTTGGCTACCTGGTCGGGGGTTAAGGGAACGGTATGGTAAGAGTCTTGCCTTGTTCAGTGTATAGATCCTGCAAGGACCTGGGTCAAATTTAGTAGGATCTCCTTCAATACCCACCAGTATTGGATGGCGGGGGTCCAAACTCTTTGATCCCCTCATATGTAAGCTACTATTAAAACTTTAACCCGGCTACTTAGGACTGTATCCCTGCTGACTCAGACTACTTAGCCGAGGGTAACGTCACCTTCAAAAGAGGGGCCTACCACATTATGCATTAATAACTTAATTAATTATTTTTCAATAATCCGACCCTTTAGGATTGTATCCTTGCTGACTCAAACTACTGGGCTGAGGGTAACGTCACATTCAAAAGAGGGGCCTACTACAATAACTAAGATAATCTCTTAAAAAGTGCAAAAGTGCAGAAATAATCAAAGGTTACACTACACACGAGTCGGATCCAAGTGATTCATCTTGTCTATCTGTTTTTTATTTTTATTTTATTTTTCGGCATTTTAGTTAGTTTTATTTTTCTAGTTTAAAAAAAAACCTTTTTCTAACTTTTGATTTGATTAGACGTTGAGGATAAACCGGTACTAAAAGCTCTTGTGTCCTTGGATGACCTCGGTATCTTACCAACACTATACTACGCTCACGATGGGTGCACTTGCCCATATGTGTGTTTTGTGTTAGTAAATATCGTGTTTTATAAATTTAAAACTTGGCTAAAAAGTGTAAAAGGGCTTAAAATATACATTAAAAATATAGCACGCCACACACACATCACAATCCTACTGGATTCATCTGTCACAATCCTGTAACATGTATTAAAAGCATGGATCAGTACAAAAGCACTGGCGAGCATTCAAGTTTGAATATAATTATAAGTATAAAAGTTTGTCTCAAATCCACATAGCATTTATTATTCACGCCGAAACGAGCATACATAAACAACTTAAGCATAGCAAATAGTATGAAATTATGATTTTTAAACTAGCATGCATAAACAGCCTAAGCATAACAATATCACAGGAATACAAGTTGAAACTAACAAGTAATAACAACCTAAGTATAACAACGAACGTGTTCGATGGATTGTGTGTTTGATTATAATCAATATTGTAAATTGGATTTGTATACATGTTGCACCCCAAAACTGCGTTAAAACGTAAAAAGGGTCAAGTATGCTCACATTGCTTGCGTATAAGAGTTCCTTGAAATAACGCACAAGTAAGGACGGAGAATTCCAAGAGAACGAACGTACGCGATTATCCGAATATGATTCGTCCCGTCATAAACTCCGATGTGGCGAACCTCGAATCTGGCCGGTTTGACCGGTGTTGACCCGAACCCGATACTGACCCATTGACTGTCATTGACCGGTGAACCGAGTTGAACCAAGATTGAACCCGAGCCAAAACTTAAATCACATCAGAATTACATACGAACAGAGCCGTGAGAACCACCACCGCAACCCCTAATGCTGCCGGAGACACCCGTCGCCACTGTCGCCGTAGCGGAGGAGCCACCGTCATCGGAAAACGAGAAAGAAAAGGGGTTTGTCGGAGTATACAGCAACCGGAGGGGTCACCGGAGACGTCGGCTCCTTCCGTCTTTCGCTCTCGATCTGCAAGTTATGTGTGTGGCTGACATACCGACGCTGGAGAGACCGCCGGTGGTTTCACCGGAGATGAAACAAGTGGGGGGGTCGAGAGGGAGACAGGGGTATTGGTTTTTGGAGGAGATGAAGTTTTGATATATTTGTGTGTGTTGTCTGATGTTTTTGTTTTAGGGTTTTTAAGGTAGAAGAAAGAGAGGAGTATTGTGTGCGTGTATGATCTGCTAAAAAAATGAATGGATAAGGGTTTGCTACACATATATATATCTAGGGTTTGATTTTCATAATGGGCTTGGGCCCAAGGCCCACAAGCCTAATCCCGTGTTTTAAGTGGCCCGTCGTATTTCCGAAGCCCGTTTTCAAAACCCAAACTCCTCGCAACATTGTAAACTAACATTTTAGATTTTAAAATACGTAAAATGGTGTCGGTAATCGATATTAGTTGCGTCCGTTTGTCGGTTGCGTTAAAAACGCGTAACGCGCGTCACTTGTCATTTTTTTTATCCGTTTTTCATTCCGGTTTCGACTGTGGTTCAAAGAATAGAAACCAAACACAAATTTTATAAAAAACATGAAATTATGGAAATACGAGGCGTTACATCAAGGATCACGTATAAATATGTACAGTAGTTATTCACAAGTGATAGATAGTTTGATCATCTAATTCGTTTTGGTAAGTGCGATTTGATATGACGTGTGTTACACCCAAAAAGTGCGGTAAAAAGTGTTCGAGTATACTCACAGTAGGTGCTCAACAAGTAAACATAACTTGGTTGGATTGATTGAGAGCGCGTCTGAGTAGCCTGATCATGGAACGATAGCGTAAGCGTTGAACAGCGTGAAATAGTGCGTTGAGTGTTATGGTGAGTCAAAGGGTGCTTCGATCGGATGACTCATCCGGACGGATGGTCATCCGGACGGATGACCCTTCGGTCAGATGGTCATTCGAGTGTGCTGTTGAAATGTTGAACTTTTGAAGCTTTCGTTGTAGTATAGACAAAGTCATTCGATCGGATGGTCATCCGGAGGATGGCCATTCGGTCGGATGGCTATTCGATTGAAAGCTTAATAGTTTGAAGATAATTGGTCACTTGATCGGATGGTCATCCGATCGGATGGCCGTTCGACTAAGTGACCTGTTTGTTTGAACTTTTGCAAAATTGTTTAAGTGCTGAAAGTCATAAGTCATCCGTCCGGATTGTCGTTCGATCGGATGGCAATCCGTTCAGCGACCTGATCGTTTTGGAACTTGTAAAATTCGTTAAGTTAGAAAATTTTGTGGTTTAACCGAGACGGTATGACAACGTATTAAACAACAGAAACCACACCAAGTCCAAGTCGTTCGATCGGATGGGAATCATCCCGTCTGATCAGCAACTGTCCTTGACGGAATTTCATGTTCAACTTGTTAAGTCGGTTGTCTCCTCGATAGCAATCTGTTCTCAGACCGGCACTTTACTAAGGAATGAGTAGAAGGCCTGAACGAGCTCCGATTCTATCGGTTTTGAGTAAAAAGTTAAGAAAGTTTGAAGAAAGGTTGTATCTAGTTGAAAATGTTTAGATTTAGGTGAAATCAGTGTTAAATCATTGTAGAAATCCCATAGATCTGAGTTATTCTTGGTGGAATGAGGTCACACTTTGGTGTTCATGAGAACCTATGATGACATCATCCTAAAACAGCCCAAATCCACCGATTTCATGGTGAAAAGTTAAGTTTTGACACTGATTTAGACACGAACCGTTTCGACCCGAACTGGGGTGCGTGTTGGCCCATTTATTCATAGTCATGGTGAAAAGTTAAGTTTTGACACTGATCGAGAGAAAAGGGCCTGAGACTGCGTGGGTCGGAGGAGGCTGTCACATCAGTGAGAAATGATGTGAGAGTGAGGTATTTATAGGCAAGAGGGTGAGAAGGCGATGCAAGATGGGTCGGACGGCCGTTCGATCGGAAGGTCATCCGATCGGAACACAAAGGGGTCTTTTATCATTGTCCTATGTGTGTTGGCCCATTTATTCATTGTCATTGTGCTTCCTTACCAAAAAAACTGCAAATCCAACATTATACAAATGATTTTTTCAATCATATTCATCCGCTCAACCTTGCTTATACTTTTCCGAAAGCGGATCAAAAATCCAAGTTTAATCCACTGTGTAGGGTATGTCGTCAAGCATTTCTTAAGGAGTATCTTTGGATTTACAAACGCGAAAAATGTAGATACTACACTCTTCTGGATTGCGCAACATCGTCCATCCTTACATCTCCAGGTAGATCTACCTACGTAATATGCTTATAGTTTTTTCTATATATTTAGGTGGTTTTTCATTTACGCTCACATGTTGTTTTGCACAGGTGCAAGTAAAACCATAAAAAACTATGAAGATGCTGAACATCCTAATCTTCTCCATCTACCATTTCCTGATCCATCTTATAGCCTACTAAAACACTTGTTTTTCAAGTAAAATGGGGGGGGGGGTCAAGTACCTGCAAAAGACATGATATTAGTCATCAACATCCACTAACTCTGGTGGATGCATGATGTGGTGATATCACAATCCCCACCTCTTCTAGAATAAAATCAATATCCTATCATGACCCAATGAAGAGGATTCAACTTTTGTGCGACGGCTGTGTGAGACCAATTACGAGTGGCCCAATTTACGTGTGTGACAATGAGGGGCAATGCAACTTTGTGTTCCACGAGTGGTGCTCCCAGCTCACCAACGACATACCCTAATTCTCCATTCAAAAGCCCCTGGTCAGTTTTTTGGGGTGTTCCAATGTGATATTTGCAGCTTACCTTGTAATGGATTTGCCTTCTGTTGTATGGATTGCAACAACTTCATCATTGACGTTCACTGCGCCTTCTTACCTCAAGAAATCACTCATACTGTTCACCCAAATCACCTCCTTTCTTGGGTTTATCACGGAGAATGGAGTGATACGTGTCGTTGTTGTCAGTATTATACTGTGAGAATTATTTTTTTTGCCATACTTGTAATGATTTTCGTCTACACGCGGAGTGTGCTTTGTTTATACCGGAGACAACTACGAACAAGTGTGACAAGCATCCTATGAAGCTGAGTTACTTTCCCATTGAGAACCACAAGAGTGACTATTTTTGTGAAGTTTGTGAGAATGAACTTAATCCTGAGCGTCCATTCTATCACTGTCATGATTGTATGCAGTCTATGCATACAACATGTGCTCCCTCAATACTTCAGTATGAAACATATGACAGGGATGGTAGAGGCGTTTATAAGTTTGTAAATGTGAAGTTTGGGGGCACATATGAGAATACTAAATTGCATCAACACCCCCTTTCATTCGTTCAATGGATTGAAGACGATGGTCAATGTGCCAGAAATGATTGTGATTACTTTATCAAAGGTCTCTAGTATCATATGATCTTTAAGTGTTTAGATTGTAAAATTTGCAGTTCATTACAAGTGTTGTGAAAGAATGAGTAACTAATATATATATATATAGGGATGGGATCCTGTACATTAATCCAGAAGTGTGAGAAGTGTATTATAACACTATATAACACCATATAAACACCGTATAACATTATGTAACACCATATAACACTATTTAACACTATATAACACTATATAACACTATACATCTATCATAGACGTGCTATCAGACAAAATATAGTGTTATATTTGTTATATTGTGTTACATAGTGTTATATGGTGTTATATGGTGTTACATAGTGTTACCCGGTGTTTATATGGTGCTATATAGTGTTATATCTAGTGTTATAATACACTTCTCACACTTCTGGATTAATGTACAGGATCCTCTCTCTCTCTCTCTCTATATATATATATATATATATATATAGGATTCGGTTCATGAGTGAACAACTTCTTGAGAGTGAACTAAGTGAACTAATCTTGGCCATTGATTATTTTTTAGATTAAAAGGGTAAGATTGACATTAACCAAGTACTTTTAATTAAAATCCCTTAATTTTCTCCTCTATTAACTCTCCCTCCCTCTCTCTCTCTCTCTCTCTCATTTTTAATTCTTTCTCTATTATTTTAATTATAAGAGATTGAAGGGCTAATGTTTTTTTAAATAAACTGTTATGTTTCTTTTAAAATTAAATATTAAACCTAACTAAATTATGATTTTTAACATATGTGTATACAGGCCGGTATATACAAGACTTATACACTTGTGTATTATTACATCTTGTTTCCATGGATCGGTATAAACCAGATTTATACACTTGTGTTTTATTCAAGTACATATATGTATACGGGTTGGTATATACCAGACGTATACACCTGTGTATTATTCAAGTACATAGTGTATACATGTCCATATATACCAGACTTATACACTTGTGTATTACTACATATTGTTTCCACTATACATCTTTTCATCAAACATTGATCTAATACATATACGTATAGAGAATGTAATTAAATATTTTTAATTGTGTTCTAGATGGAACAATATTTGATAATGTTTTTTTTTTTTAATTATGAAATATTAAGTTAGGTAATATGTGAGAGAGAAAAAATATAGAGAATGTAATTAAATATTCTTTTAATTGGAAAGAGAAACCTGTAGAGAGAAAAAAATCAATTAATTAAATGAAGATAGAAATATACAATTATACCCTTGTGTCTATTAAAATACATGTAAGTTACAAAAGGTAATTACAATCTTGCCACTAAAGAAAAAATCTAGATCTTCAAAATCAATGGTCAGGATAAGTTCATTTTGTTCACAAATAAATCATTGTTCACTCATGAACTCTACCATATATATATATATATATATATATATATATATATATATATATATATATATATATATATAGGGTAAGGTTATTGTAAAAAAGACCAAAAGTGTGAGAAAGTTAAGAAAGAATCTCAGCCATTAGATCTAAATTAATTGAAAAGGGTAAACAAGTAATTTTATCATTAATTCAAGTAATTAAAAACTTCCCATAACCGCCACCTTAATTATAGGAAGTATATAACACCATTCAGCAAGTATATAACACCATTCAGTAAGTATATAACACCATTCAGCATTTAGCAAGTATATAACACCATTCAGTAAGTATATAACACCATTCAGCAAGTATATAACACCATTCAATAAGTATATAACACCATTCAGTAAGTATATAAACCATTCAGCAAGTATATAACACCATCCAGTGACTAAACATCTGATCGAAACATATTTTTTTCTCTATATAAGTATAGCAATATGGTACTCATATTAAAGATAAAAAAACGCTTGTTATTATGGTGTAATTTTTTTTTAAAAGTTACGTATAAAAAGTTATTGACATTTAAAAAAGACGGGGGGAAGTTACATGTGCATTACCTAATTTCTAGTGGGTTTAAAAGACTATATTGCCCCTAGATATTTCAAATCAGGCCAAATTAATGAAAAAATATTTTACAATTTGGTCCCTATTGATCTCAACCATTAGATTAAAAGATCTAATGGCTGAGATTCTTTCTTACCCTTCTCACACTTTAGGCTTTTTTTACTGGATCATATATATATATAGGGTTGAGTTCGTTTCAGAACTCTAAATAACTACAGAACTTTCAGAACTCCTAATAAACAATCATTTTATATATAAGTTTTTGTATTTAAGATCTTTTTATCATCAATTATATGTATTTCTTTGATTACATATATGTTAAAAGTAGTTTACATATGTTTAATTGCCAAAATTATATATATGTGTCATAACTAATTACATATATGTAAAAAAACTAGTTGACATATGTGTAATTATAAAATTACATATAAAAAATGATAAAATAATTCTTAACATGTATGTAATCGTAAAAATACACATAATAAATGATAAAATTATCCTAAACATAAAAATATATAAATAAAAAGATTGTTTATTAGGAGTTCTGCGAGTTCTGTAAATATTTATGGTTCTGAAATGATCCTGGCCCTATATATATATATAGGATAAGGATCATTACAGAACACTAATTATTGCGAGAACAAAAAGAACAACTCTAAATCACTAAATTTTGGGATGTAAGGTTCATATTTCTTAAATTTTATGTTTCTTACATTCATATGTGTATTATATATACATAAAAAAATCATATATTTTCTCCTACACATAGTCTACATACATGTAGGTAATTTAGCCTACATATAACCTAAATGTGTGTAGGTTATTTAAAAACTGAAGATTTTTCATATTTTGTTTTAAATTGTAGTGTGAGAAACAATAAATCTTACATTTATAACATTTTCATTTACTTTTTAGATTTTTTGGATTGAAAAAATGAGTGATTCATTTTGTTCTGCGTGTTCTCGCAATATTTAGTGTTCTGCATAGAACCTTCCCCTATATATATATCATAGGTTTGTTCTTGTGTTCCGTGTTTTGTTATAAAAAGATTGTTGTAATAAACAAATTGTTGGACCGTGTTCCGACCCTAAACAGTCAGTTGAGAACGTTCATCTTCACGTATAAAGGCGGAATCAGTACACGCAAAGTTACACAGCTTTTCTTATTCAATTCCTTCTCTTTTATTGCTTTCTGAATCAATTTTGACAGAGTTCCGTTACACAAGCAATGACAAGGTTCCGCTCCAACGTACTGACATGAATGACCAGGTCTCGCTCATGATGTCTATATATAATGCCTATGGTTTCGCTCTTATGACATTGACACATAAGCGAAACCTCCTTAAACCATATAAGCGAAACCTCTCAAGACCCTATAAGCGAAACCTTAATGCCCTTGGAGCGAAACCTACTCTAAACAAGTACATAAAAGCGAAATAACAAGAACTGATTTCGCTTTTAATGACCAACATGTCATTATAAGCGAAATTAACATATTAAACCCTAATTTCAACTTTCAATCTCCAATCTTGTCTAATCTTGACCTAAGACTTAATCCAGACGAAGTCAACAGACATTCCATGCATCAACAGACTCCCCCTTGGATGTTGACGAAGTCTTCAGCTCTGAGTCTTCAGTCTTGGTCTTTTCTCCATCTCTGTCTTCACATCATAAGCATTCTATCTTCACAGGTTCATGATCACAACCTAACTCCATCTACAGACTTCCCTTTGACTGTTGATCCAGACTCCCCCTTTCACAGACTCCCCCTCTCAATATGCTAGAATCTGAGGTCTTAATCTGGTTCAAGCTTTGACATTTAGCTTCCGTAGGAATGATGAAGTCCAAAACCTGTGTCTCAAACATCAATCATTACAAACTATCTTTTCAACAATAAATCACAAACTATCAGCTTTAGCAATCCACTCAAGTATTCAGGTCCAAGTTAATGACCCTGATTACTCAATTAATCTACCAAGTTCAACTTAATGACCTCGGTTGATCATTTGACGAATCAAACTGATTTTTAGAAATAACAATTTACACATTTTCTGAAAATAACAAGTATTATCAAGTTAATGAACTTGTTTTTGACTTTCCAATAAATCAAACTTCATCAAGATAAGCTCTTCTCATTCTTCAGTCCAGAATCTCCTGCATCTGCTTCAATCATCTGAGAATCCAACAATCAACTCTCCACTTTGGTTTGTCGGAAAATAAAGCAGAAATAAAATCTTTTTGAATTTTATAAAGTGTTCTAAACTAAGAAATGAAATACAGAAAACTTAAATTGCAGAAAGTAAACAAAGTAAACTATTTACAAACATATTTTTGGCTGAGCGTGTTAGGGAATCATATCAGCTATCCGACAAATCACAAGTACCGTTAAGCTTCAATTTCATACTCAGAATTAAACAATTCACGTAGATTGTCGATATACTGATCCATCTTAAATTCTCACACAAATTTCAATCTGTCCAGGATACGGATTTAATGTTTTAGAGACTTAAACTTATACACGTGTCCCACCTCTTGAATATACTCCCGTATCCAGATCCCAATATTCAGTCTTACAGGCAATTATAACACAAATGATATCTGTAAGGGGTTAATAAATTATGAAGAATCATGAGAGCTCAGGTCAGAACTACCGTTCAGCAGAGAGATCATGACTCAACTTGTGGGTGTGTCCCCTTTAGAGGATCTTTTTTACAACAGCATTGCTAAGCAATTTTATTGTCTTATCATATATGCTGAGGGTGATGCTATGTTTCAAGCATTGCGGAAAGTATTATTCGAGGACTAGGTCAGAACTTCCATTCAGCAGAAGTCCCAGAATAATACCCCAGACATCATTGAGTATAAAGCCTAGTATATCAGAAAAAGGAATCTTTCAAACGAGATTTCAGGGGTTACCTATATATCCAAGTAGTGTTCCCCACGAAATAAGCAAGTAAGATTTAGGTTTATATCCCGAACAAACCTACTAAATGTGTAAAAACCTATCGACACATCATCAGCGAGACTGTTTAACCTTTTAAACAATACATTTCTTTAGCATACCGTGACTGTCAAGCCGATGTACTATCATTTTCTCTTTTTACACAAGCTCTTTTTCAAATTTTATCATGTTTTTGTATTTTGAAAATATCTCATGTTTTTGTATTTTTGTCATTTTTATTGTTTTTGTATTTTCTGAAATATTTACCCTATACCTCCCCCTAAATACCAAAACATGTAAAAAATCGACAAACCATTGCAGATTGTTTCTCGTCTTCATCCGCAACAGTACTCTCATCAACGCCCACAATTCCATCCGACACCGAAAGAAGCTTCATACCGTTCAGTTTTAACAAATATTTAAACCGATTTTTATCAAAAGCTTTGGTATGTAAATCAGCTTTCTGTTCGTCAGTGTGGATTTTCTCAATTCGTATCAACTTTTTCTCAAAGCAATCACGAATAAAGTGATGACGAATCTCTATGTGTTTGGTTTTAGCGTGATGTACTGGATTCTTTGTTATATTTATTGCGACCTCATTATCAACAAAAAGAGGTGTGTTAAGAAACTGCAAACCGTAGTCACGCATCTGTTGCTGTATCCACAGGATCTGAGAGCAGCAACTGCTAGCAGAAACATACTCCGCTTCACATGTAGATAACGCCACAGACGTTTGTTTCTTACACTGCCAGGTAACCAATCTTGATCCAAAGAACTGGCATCCTGCAGTTGTTGATTTGGAATTGACTTTGCAGCATCCGAAATCTGAATCGGAATACCCTTCGAGCGTAAAATCGCCTTTCCTAGGATACCACAACCCCAATGAAGGAGTTCCTTTCAGGTAGCGCAATAT
Organism: Helianthus tuberosus; assembly: GCA_030545235.1. Classification (NCBI taxonomy): domain Eukaryota; kingdom Viridiplantae; phylum Streptophyta; class Magnoliopsida; order Asterales; family Asteraceae; genus Helianthus; species Helianthus tuberosus. The sequence continues at coordinate 165,715,411 of CM060452.1, forward strand.
CCTCTTCACAATAATCGTATGCGAAGCTCTCGGGTTAGATTGAAATCTTGCTGCGAGGCACGTTAGGTACATGATATCAGGACGTGAAGCTGTTAAGTACATCAAAGAACCTATCATGGAACGGTAGAACGTTTCATCAGCCCTGTCTCCGGTGAGATCTGGGTGAATCCCATGATTTGTTGCAAGTGGGGTAGCGGCTGGAGTAGAACTTGACATCCCAAATTTCTCTAGAATATCACGAACGTACTTCGTCTGGTGAATGAAAATTCCCTCAGGAAGTTGTTCAACTTGTAAACCCAGAAAGAATTTCATCTCCCCCATTGATGACATTTCGAATTTTTGCTTCATCACTGATTCAAAATCTTTGCATAGATTTTCATTCGTTGACCCAAAAATTATATCGTCCACATAAATCTAAACTATCAGAAGATGACCGTCGACCTCTTTAGTGAAGAGAGTGGCATCCACTTTTCCACGAATGAACTTATTGGCTAGTAGGTGTTGAGACAAAGTCTCGTACCAAGCTCTCGGGGCCTGGTGTAAACCATACAGCGCTTTGTCCAATAAGTAGACCTTGTTTTTGTGGATTGGGTCGATGAAGCCCGGCGGCTGTCCGACATAAACCTCCTCTTTGACCTTCCCATAAAGAAACGCCGATTTTACATCTAACTGATATACTTTGAAGTTCTTCCAAGACGCAAATGCAAGGAAAATTCTGATTGCCTCTAGTCGTGCTACAGGAGCATAGACTTCTGTAAAATCAATCCCCTCCTATTGACTAAAGCCCTGAACAACAAGTCGAGCTTTGTTTCGAATCACAACTCCTCTGTCGTCTCTCTTGCACTTGAACACCCACTTGGTGTTTATCTTCCTCTGACCATCTGGCAAATCCACTAACTTCCACACTCCTAACTTTTCGAATTGACTAAGTTCCTCCTGCATTGCATTGACCCAAGAATCTTCAGTAAGCGCCTCTTTGTAAGTTCTTGGCTCAACCTGCGAGATAAAACAACTTAATGAGAATTCAGTTTGCAAAGGAGCAACTTTTGTATAGAAACATGTAAGCCCTTTATCAATCTGTCTTCGAGTGTGAACGCCTGTCTGCAATTCTCCAATGATCAATTCCTCCGGATGATATGAAAAAGTTCTCGGCATCACTTCGCTTGGAACATCTACCTCACCTTCCAGATTAGTAACATTCTGATTTGCACCTTCTTCACTGACTTGGTTTGTTTGACTTGAAATCTGAATATGCTCCTCCTCAGAATCTAAATCACCACGATCAAATACTGGCATGTTTTCAGCTTCTTGATTATCATTCTGTGCCGACTGATTATCCTGAGCAACTTCATTCTGTTGGACATCATCATGTTCACCAGCATTACTCGGACCTGCTTCATCGTCATTTGAAGTTTCCCGTGGTCTTTTAGAATACTCAGCTGGGAACCTTAGCTGCGACTCATATTCACGCAAAATATCCAACTCATCAAAGAAATCTTCATCATCCTCTGATTCTTCTCTCATGTCAAACGAATCCCATAGTTTGTCATAATGATAACGCCATGAATCTCCTGGATTCTGCGGCGGCATAGTATAACCTTGACATTCAACATTTGCAGCTTCAATAATCCGCTTCTCACTTGGAATGAAGACACGTCGCATAGGATTTGCATAACCAACAAATATTCCCTCAATGCACTTCGGACCAAACTTTCCATAAGGCTCTATAACAGTACAGGGTGACCCGAACGGTTCTAGATACTTCAAATTCGGTTTGCGGTTATTGATTAGCTCAAAGCATGTTTTGTTGAACTTCTTGACAGTGAGAACCCTGTTGAGCGTATAGCATGCGGCGGAAACAGCTTCAGCCCAAAAATTTATCGGTAACTTTGAATCTGCGAGCATAGTTCTAGCCGTCTTGATTAGTGTCCGGTTTTTGCGTTCTGCGACTCCATTCTGCTGCGGAGTGTACGGAGCACTAAACTCATGCAATATACCTCTTTCATCACAAAATTCTTCCATCTTGCTGTTCTTGAATTCAGTACCATTATCACTTCGAATTCTTTTGATACGCCTTTGGTACAGATTCTCAATTTTCTTGAACAACGCCATTAAACTGTCAAACGTTTCATCTTTCGTTTTCAAGAAAGAAACCCACGAAAATTTGGAATAATCATCAGTAACGACCAAACAGTAGTAATCTCCTGTAATACTTTTGACATTCACAGGACCAAACAAATCCATGTGAAGTCTTTCCAGAGGTCTCGAAACTGAATTGACTTGCTTTGTAGGGTGTGACTTTTTCTTCTGCTTGCCTTTAACACAGCTAATGCACTCCCCTTCCAGATGAAAACCTTTGATATTAACTCCAAGAACCAAATCATTGTGTACCAAGTGATTCATCTTCCTTAGGTGAATATGCCCCATCTTCCGGTGCCACAATCTCGATTCTTTCTCAGTTGCTCTAGAAACAAAACAATGTGCTTGACCTGTTGTTGTAGTTGCTACACTCATGTCCAACACATATAAATCATTCACTCTAGGTGCCCGCATGATAATCCATTCTTCAGGGATAACAAATCCTGGTTTCAAGATCAAACATTCTTTATCTGTGAAGTGAGTGGTATACATATTGTCACAAATATGCGAGATACTTAGCAGATTATTCTCCAGCTCAGTAATGTAGTTAACTCTCTCAAACGTTACAATCCCGTTGGATAACGTTCCTTCACCAACAATTCGACCACCTTCATGACCAGCAAATCCCACATAACCACCATTGATATTTCTCACATCATACAGCAACGCAGTCTTCCCTGTCATATGTCTTGAAGCTCCACTATCCATGATCCATCTGGATACAAGATTTGGAAGTTCCTGCACATAACAAACTTTGACTTAAACTTTAATAAAGATGCCGATTCATGCTTCGCGATCAAGGAAGCTCCGGCAATTCAAACTGTTTAGTCGAACATGGTGTCCACCCAGGCCTCATCAGCCTTAGGTGTTACCTTGACTCTCGCAATTTGAATTTTGAAGTTTTCAGCCTTAAGAGGTGGAAAATTTGCATCATAATCAATTTCAATTGAATCCTCAGAAGATTTCACCTTCTTCTCAGTTTTTGGTTTCCAAACTTGTTGAGATAATGCAACCCGCTTGTAAAATTTTTCATTTTTAGTTACCACTTTCTTTACGGGTTCATTTTTAACTTTGATGTTGTCATTTTTCACACTCTTTTTCTCAACAACCATTGGTGCTTTACCCTTCACCTCAACTTTCTTCTGTTGAATCTTCACAGTTTCAGTCTTAGGCTTCACGTTGGTACACTTTCGTGCAATATGACCAACTTGATTACATCTGAAACATGTTCGAGTATCAACAACTTGACTTGTGCCTTCAGACTGATACTGTGAAGCTCTTTTCTTAAAGAACTCTTCATTCGATTTTGAAAAGATTTCGTTTTCCTCATCAGAAAGTGAACTTGAACCGTTCACAAACACCTTCTTTTCAGCAAACCTTTTGTTTTGAAAACTCTTTTTCTGATAACTCTTACCACCCCGATAACCACCCGACCAATTGTTTCGATTGTTATTATAAAACCGTGGTGGAACAACAGGCTTTTTGTAGTAAGCTTTATCTTTCTTAAAATTCATTTGCCTTTTTGTTTGTTTCAAACTGTTCACTTCTGACAACTCAACTTCAACCAATTTGAAAACATTTGTCAACTTTTTCACATTAACATTCTCAATGGGAAACTCAGAATCCGAATACAACTTATCAGATCCAGCCATCTTGTACATCACAAAACCCGGTTCATCACTTAAGTTGTTTTTGGATTTTGGTTTCTGAATGTATTTGTCCAAGAAACACCCATCTTCCTCAGTAGTGTCACTATCCATTTTTAGCACATTTTCAACAACACCTTTTACAATATCATTTTGGACACTATCGTCATTGGAAGATGTGAACGTGACATCAATTGAATCTGGAAGATTCATTTCACTTTCTTCTTCAATTTCAACCAACCCTGATTGTTTTTTCGTGTAGTTATCAAGAACAGGTGGTGGAACTTGATGAAAACCCACCCCAGTTCCATCAGAATACACATCTTCGCCTGCTTTGTCTTTCCCGATGGGTTTGGGAATAATGTGTTGCAAAACAAAGCTTGCGGAGCTGTAACTGTTAAGCTTCAACTGGATTCGCTCGTTTTCAATTTCAGCCTCTTGAAATTTAAGTTTCAGTTTAGCGATTTCATCCAGTTGTTGGTTGATTGATTCTTCTTTTACTCTAAGCACTGCTTTTAGGTGAACATTTTCTTTATATGTTTTACCATTTCGATCATCATTGTCTTTCATTGTGCTTTTTAGTTTTTCAAACTTTTCAGAAATCTGACGGTTTTCAAGAATTAACTTTTCATTTTCATTTTTAACTTTTTCATGATCAATTTTATCATTTTCAATTTGGCTAGTTAATTCTCTTATCCGTTCAGTTGAAGCTTTAACTGTTTTGTCACGATCAAGAATCTGATTCTCAACGCTTCTGACCTTTGCTGTCAGATCATCAACTTTCTTACCGTTGAGATACGTGACTGTGCTACAAAATTTGCACTCTTTGTTGCAATTTTTGCAATCAGCATTTCCATCAATTTTCTTACCTGATGCATTTGTTGACACGTTTGAACTGACCTGGCTTTTTGACTCAGACACGGAGTTAGAGTCTACCTCAAGTGCCTTAGCAGCCAGCACTTTGTCAGCCATTTTTCCCAGGTTCTCTGCAGTCAACTCCTGCGTTGTGTCAATAATTCCAGTATCAATCTTCTTTGATTTTTCCTGCTCTTCTTTCTCCTTCTTCTCTTTCTCTTCTTTCTCTTTCTCGTCTCCAGTTCCCCACCATTTATTCTGCCAATACTCATCCTCTTCTTTGTACTCCTTGATTATGGCTTCGATATCAAGCGTTTTGTCATCAATCGCAATATTTCCATATTCATCAAGATAACACTCTCTGTCCGGATCCCATCTATTTGCTCTCCTTGCTTCCAAATAGATACGAGATATTCTAATTATTCTGTTTTCAGCCAGCATTTTTCTGTATCTATATTTCTGCTCTTCAGTTCTATCGTCTTTACACGGAATAGGTTCGTTTTTCGCCATAAATGCGTAACCAACCGCATCTTCTTCTGGTAGAACCTCTTGACTCCAATCATACCCCTCATCATCGTAAATCACCGCAAGAGCTCTAGATTTCTCTTTGTTGTCTTCAACCTGCTTCAATCTAGGCGGCTCAGATTTATTCTAGTGATAAATTGCCTTCTTGTAGTAATCATCTCTGAAAGGGTTCTCCGACTCATCAGCATAAGCGTTTCTGCATTCTCGTTTGAAGTGACCTTTCTGTTTACATTTGAAGCACGTCACCTTGGATTTATCGAACCCCAGCTTGGTAGATGGACCACCAATTGTCTTCCTGCCGGTAATTTCCATGAAACGCTATGCTCGACGAACAGCACTGGCCATAGCCCAACGAATATCGATCAGCTCCATTTCTTCAGGATCTATCTGATCATAATCTTCCTTCGTTAAGTTGGTGTTGCCTATCTTTCCAGCTACTAACCCTTCATAAGATTCCAACACAGATGCTAGGAAGATCATCTGCTGTTTGGCCGACTCCTCATCAAAATTCTGAGCATTCTTCAAGTCTATTGCAATGTTGCATTGAAAACGATTCTTTGCATCAGAATGACTTGCAGATGATGAAGATCCACTGTGATAACCACTGTGACTTCCACTGCTTTGACTGCTTTGACTTTCTTTGCTTGTTGTGGACATATTTTCAGCAGAAAACGCAGTCTTGGGAGAAGTTGCTTTTGGCATCATGCTCTTTGGATAATACAAATCCAAATTCTGCTGGTAAGATGAGTGATTGACTTTGAATGTCTTCTTCAGTTCCAACTCGTGGCTCTCGAGTCTCTCAATCAGCAAATCTGGAGTAAGATCTTTCGGCAAGATAGTATTTTTTAGCATGAGAGCATAATATCTCCAATCCATCTCGTCTGGCAACGAATCGAACAACTTGTCTACTTGCTCATCATCAGGATATTTAACTCCATGTCTAGCTAATTCCAGCTTCAGGTGCCCAAACCTCTCGATCATTTTTGACACTGATTCATTCTTTAAACATCCAAACATATCAAACTCTTTTCTAAGTAGTTTCTTTTTGTTTTTCTTGATTTCATCACTACCTATACATTTCTTTTCTAGCTTTTCCCAAAGATCTTTGCATTTGAATAATCGATCAAAGCGATTATGTCCTCCCGGACGGACTGAAACAACAAAGCCACACACTTTTGTTCAGCTACAAACGAATCAATCTCCTCAGCTGATGTTAGAGTTTCACCATTTTTGTTTCCATTTACATAACCGTTTTTCAGACTCTTCCAGCTGGGAAATGTGAATGCCATCAACCAATCTTCAAACTTTCTTGACCACCTACTGTATTCCTCGATAGCCATTAGCTTTGGAGGTTTATTGAATGTTCCGAAGGCACTTTCCGATTCCCAAGCTTCCTTTTTCTTCGGATTCGGCGGATTCTCATTCTCTTTGCTTGATGAAGTATCATCGTTTCCGGAATTTCCAGCGAATGCGTACATGTCGCTAAATGGGTTCAAGAATATATCATCCATCTTGAATGTTCCTGCAAAAATCAACAATCACTTAGAAAAATTTTCGAAATCTTGAAAACAGTGACAAATAAGCGAAATATCAATAGTATGACTGATAAGCGAAATCAGTCAAAGTGTCATATAAGCGAAATCAGTTATGTGACATATAAGCGAAATATCAATGTCCGAATAAGCGAAACTATGATTGTACGTATAAGCGAAACAGTAATGTCTGTATAAGCGAAATAGCAATATGTCCTTATGAGCGAAATAGCTTCAATGTCAGAATAAGCGAAATCAGATGAATTATGTTATTATCAGCGAAATTAGACAACTGAAATGTCCTAATCAGCGAAATAAGGCAACTGGAATATGTCCGTAAAAGCGAAACCACTCGATGTCCGAAAAAGCGAAATCAGGTTTTAGCCAGTTTTCACCATTTTTTAGTCCGAATTTTAACCTGAATCTTTCTAGGGTTTGTTATTACTATATTTAACACATTATACTAAAAAATCAGGCAGTTTCAACCGTAGGAACCATTTCAAACAGAAAAAGTATGAAAGAAAGTGAGTAGAAATGAGAGAATTTTGTCGATTCAGCTGTAGTAGTATGAACTCCTCGTCCTGAAGCTCTGATACCACTTGTTGGACCGTGTTCCAACCCTAAACAGTCAGTTGAGAACGTTCATCTTCACGTATAAAGGCGGAATCAGTACACGCAAAGTTACACATATAAGCGAAACCTCTCAAGACCCTATAAGCGAAACCTTAATGCCCTTGGAGCGAAACCTACTCTAAACAAGTACATAAAAGCGAAATAACAAGAACTGATTTCGCTTTTAATGACCAACATGTCATTATAAGCGAAATTAACATATTAAACCCTAATTTCAACTTTCAATCTCCAATCTTGTATAATCTTGACCTAAGACTTAATCCAGACGAAGTCAACAGACATTCCATGCATCAACACAAATTCCATCATATATCATGTGTTCGCTTTTGTAATTCATGTTTGTTTACTTTCATTATTTTGATTTCCAACCCCTGTTCCATAGCGGTTAAATCTGGATTCTGTCAGGACCGATGAAAATAAAACCCTTGTGCCCTACAATCCAATATGAATATGAATTCTCAACCCCTGTTCCATTATTTTGATGTCAGATTACTACAATTGTTCAGTGTTCTTGATGAGTTCCAACCATGGCCGGTGATTGCATTTTCAGGTACTTTATATGATTAATTTTGCATAGAAAAGATAATATGTAGCCATTACTTATTGGATTTGATGATAATACATGGGTAAACAATTTGATTATTGGCTAAATTGAACTAGTTTTGACCTCTCTAAATTGTATTTAACATATGCATACCACATGCTCGACGAAATGTCTATGTGAGTAAGTTGTCTTATTGCTTATGTGTTTGCATTCCACCAATGGATTATAGGCTCTAACAGTATGAAACATATACGGCGAGGGGGTGGTTCTATGATAACAATGCCATTCATAAATTTGTAAATGTGAAGGGGTTGAAAGTGACGGTCAATGTGACAAGTGTGGTAGCAGCCTCTAACTAGTTCTATACTCGTCCGGTGGACGGGTTTATTAATGGTATAATGACAAAGAATTTTATTCTTTGTATTTTAAACAAAAACAATATTTGTGTAAGGTAAAATGAACACTATACGGCAGTGGGAACAACTCTTTTCTCGTTATGTTAATTTATGTTTGTTTATTTTACTTAAAACCGTAAGCGAAATCAGTTAACTATGAATCTAAGAATATAAAAAAAATATAAGAGTAGGAACAACTTAAAGTAGGCTGCATTTTTCAAAGATGGTTAACAAGAGAGTTGCATATTAACTTTCGTAGGCAATAAGGGTCAGATAACGTCTCATACCAGTTCAGGTCAAGACAGGCTAATAGAGAATGATACTGAATCGAAGCTTAAAATCTATAACAATGGTGGAAAACTGAATATTAAAGTGGAAATGATGCTGATGATGATCCAAAGGATCTACAAGAAAAGGAAATAACCACCTAGTGGTCCCAGGGCTATGCCCTTTCTCAATGCATAAGCATGAGCCTAACAAACTAACTAAATTCTCTCCCTCCCTTGCTATAATGACTAATGCCTTATTTATAGAAGTAGTAATTACACTAACCCCCTTTCACAATTACAATATACTATTAAGTCTGCAATTTCTATCAATACTCCCCCCTTCAAAACAGTCTTGTCCTCAAGACTGGAATCCGTTAACGAGTTCCAAAGGCAAACTGAGATCTCCTTAGTTGAGTCTTCGGGAGGCCGACACTGACCCGTGCACCACCCATAGTTGACTTGAAGGAACCCGAATAGGAGCTGAAAGCGAAGGTGTATGACGGTCAGGTGGTTCTAGATCAGGGTCCAGATCAAACAACTTAGGCGGTAAGTCGGCTAGTCGAATGTTGAAATTACCAAGGCCCAATACAGCATCTGAGCCCAACACCCACGTAAAATCCTCCGACATGGCCCTATCTGCATTCTGCATTATTGAGTTCTCTTGGCCAAGCGGAAGAACGTCAAATTCAGAGCTGGCGGCAGCCAATTTGACAAAGGAAGGAGAGGATCGAGAAGTTAAACCTGAGGAACGATCCTTTACACAGTCGTCCAGATCTGACGAGGTGAAGTGATCGGAGGTACCGATTTGCCATGACGAACGGATGATGCGGCAAATAACGAGTCCACGGCTGCCAAATGTGAAGACGAAGGCGAAGATCGGACATCCGCACATGAAGAATCCACCACTGCATTCGAACTCTGTTGTTTTATCCAATTTAGAAAAAACTTTTGGAATTCTCTCTGTTCCTCCTGATCCGCTTTCAAAACCTGCAATTTTGCTTTAATTTCAGCCATATCACTGTGAATTTGATGGATCTGTTGGTCGTCAAGATCCAATCTCGAAGTCAGATCAGTCTCCATAGCGCAATTTCAATCGAACTGGAACAGAAAATGAAATTGAAACTAGCGATTGATATGAAGTCGGGAATTAAATCCAAGAATGAATCTGGAAATTGAATCGGTTGAAATCAGAAATTAGAATTCGAATCAGAGATTGAAATCAGAGAGTGAAATCAGATAGATCGATTGGCGGTTGAATCTGAGATCGATTGGTGATAGAGCAGAAGCGGCAGTTGAATTGGAAATTGATTCGAAAAATGGAAGCAGGAACGCAAATGAAATTGGATCAGAAACCGAGAAGTGAAGATGACGGAATCGGAAAAAACAGATGGAGGAAGCGGAATTATAGATCTGGAAGTAGAAATCGAAGTGAGATCTGAGAATTGGAAATTGAAATGAACTGGATAGAAAGAGGAAGGCAGGTCGGACCAGTGATAGAGAATGATACTGAATCGAAGCTTAAAATCTATAACAATGGTGGAAAACTGAATATTAAAGTGGAAATGATGCTGATGATGATCCAAAGGATCTACAAGAAAAGGAAATAACCACCTAGTGGTCCCAGGGCTATGCCCTTCTTAATGCATAAGCATGAGCCTAACAAACTAACTAAATTTTCTCCCTCCCTTGCTATAATGACTAATGCCTTATTTATAGAAGTAGTAATTACACTAACCCCCTTTCACAATTACAATATACTATTAAGTATGCAATTTCTATCACAGGCCATTTCAGGGAAAAAAAGTAATTAATCTTCTAACTTAAATATGTTGTTCATCTCATTTAGGAAGAGTTGATCCTCACTCTGTCTCTCTGTAAATTAATTAGAAATATCAGATCATTAATTAGTAAGTTTAAGGGTAAAAAGAGTTGCCATACCTATAAAAATAATACGGTTAGGTTTATGTCTAGTTTACCTCTTGAAAGACATCAAAAGTTCTCTTCAAAAGCAAGTTAGACCATAATCATGTTGCTGCTAAAATAAATAGAGAATTAATCATAAAAAAGATAAGTTCACTTATAAGAAAATCAGTGTAAAGAGAACCCAGGTGACAAACTAATTTAAGAATTAAACAATATTCACAAGTTCTCTTCCTCCCTGAACATAACTACACCTTTGAAGTAAATCATAAACCTCCCCAGTATTAAGCTTAAGCATCTAACAATTACTGATAACCCAACAATTAAAGAGACAAATTACAGTGACTCACCTCACATACATACATTCATATTTCAAGCTTGACCTTACATGTATTCAGTGCAAGTAGCAGTGTAGCACCCGGTTCACATTCTCATCATGCATTGGAAGAATTCAGATTGCCAGTGGCGAAGCTTGAGATTTCCGACCGGGGGGTCGAAAACGTAACGTATATACCTAAAAAAAAAATTATAAAACCAGGGGGTCGAAAACTGATATACCTAAAAAATTCTATACGAAAAGTACATACCGAGCACTACTGAACGAAAAGTTCGGGGGGTCAAACTCGTGACTTGTGTGTGTGGGTCAATATGTTAAAAATCGTAACCTTTTTTTGAAGTTTGATCTAAAAAAATATATTAGCTGGGCTCAAACCCGCGACCTATAGTTTTGCATTCCATCTCCTAACCAATAGTGCCCTTGTTCTTTTTTATCCGTGGTTTCACTCCAAAATTTTATATAGTTGTTCTACTATAAAATCGAACCTTAGTGGGTTCGTGTGAACTCGGAGCTTTGTACTTAGCTCCGCCCCTGTACATAAATATATAGACCGATACATCTATAGCAACCTCTAATGTAATTTGTCTGGGTCTTAATAAAAAGGGCCGCACAGGTCAAATTTGCAATAAAATGGGTTATCTGTAAAAAGAAAGGACTGAAAATAGACATCCGTATAGATATCTTGAGCATGTTTGGCAAAGCTTTTCCAACCAACTTATTGACTTAATCAAAAAACCAATAAGGAGTTTTAGTGTTTGGCAAATGCAAAAGTCATTTTCAAAATAACTTTTTGAGAAGGAGAAAAAGTCATCATAAAGTCATTTTTGAAAAGTTAGAATGTTATGACTTTTTGAACTAACTTATTGACTTATTAGCTTTTAGTCATTTTACATCAATAAGCTAAGCCAAACACTATTTAAAAAACAACTTATTGACTTATTGACTTTTCCCACCCTATAAGCTAATCCAAACATTTTTTTTAAACTCCTTTTCAAAAAGTCATAAGTCAATAAGTCCTTTTTCCCAAAAGTCCTTTTTAACTTAAATAAGCTTAGCCAAACATGCCCCTTATGCCCAAAGTTAGGAAAATAATGTTACATCCAAGTATTGGAAACAATACTGAATACTCTACAATGTAAGAAAAAAAAACCCTGATCTTTTTCCCAATAAGCAAAAAGAAAAAAGAAAAAAAGAGTGTATATGAAATACCTACCGAATAATCTTTAGCTTCACAAAAATAAGCATATAGCATCATCAGCTGCTCCAATAGCTGCTATTATCCCTTCCCTGTCACGTTAAAAATTTAAAATCTACACATTAGCTATTGGAAGAGTTGAGCATTAGTTAAATCCCCGTCTACTTGCAGCCAATTTTGTCACAGATTGTCCGATAGAATTGGATTTTTCACACCTGCACCAATGATTAAAGAATGCTGATTATGAAAAAAATACCCATTTGCTTTCCACCAATCTAAATATTACAATAAACCTAGTGTGTTACTTCATCCAAATCCCCGTCTTACCCCTTTGCCTAATAACCAACCATCAATGCACATGATTTATAAAGCTACAATTTACAAACCCTAATTAATCGCTGATAATCCGATATCCCTTGAATATGACATGTCTAATTTATATCACAAATTAGCAGACCTGGAACGGTTACGAAGGTAGGGGTGTTGACATTGTTATCGAATACATGAATTTGGGAAGGATTTCTAGTCGTTGAGAGGGGGAAAATGAGTGAGAAAGGTGGGTCGGTGTGTGTTTGTGAGTACATGTCCATCCAGTGATTGATTTGCAGAAGGAAGAAAATAAATCATGACTTTTTTTTTTTGAGAAAAAATCGCACGTAATACAGGAGAAGAAGACTATTGCTGGTTGTTCTTGTCAAGTACGGTTTATGTGCGGCGCTAAACTGCAAGGTAACACGAGATCGTGGCCTACGTTCTTCGCGATATGTAAAGTCAAAAGAGAATTCATAAACTTTCAAATAACCTCCCCTTCTAGAAGTTTTTATTGCATGTTCCTGCGTTCCCCGAAAACCGTACCGCCTCCACACGAGAAGCTTTGCTGAAGTAACACGCATGAAAACTGGGGTTATGATTCACTATTTGACTTCGGTCCTTGCATACCAACAGTCACATAACTTCCTTCAATGCTTCTGTGAATGTAATACACCCGCATATGATGTTATTGAAAGATGGTGCCATAACATGCAAGTATTATTTGTTTATTTTTTTTGTTTTTATCCATGTAAAACACATTTTGATATTTTTATCCATGTAAAATACATTTTGATATTTTTTGGGCCTCTCAGTAGTTTATTTTTTATTTTTTCTTTCGGTTACTAAACGAGTGCCAGTACCGTAATGGAACCGAACCAATACTAATACCAATGCCGAACAAATTTCTGCTACCAATGCTGAACAAATTTCTGCCGCAAAGCACAGGAAAATCCCCTAGTTATGACTAAGGGCTGTTTGTTTACCTCTTAATGAGGCTCTTAATGGTTCAGACCTCTTACTGGTTCAGCACTTAATGGTGCAGGCTGTCTGTTTCACGAGCAGATGTCTGAATGGTTCAGACATTTGCCTCTGAACGATTAAGTATTATATTGACTCTTAATGGTTCAGACCTCTTACTGGTTCAGCACTTAATGGTTCAGACATTTTACTGGTTCAGCACTTAACTATTCAGATGTTGCCAAACAGTCCCTAATATGTATAACTAATATATGTAAGTTAGATAATAAATAATAAACGATCAGAGCCTAAGCCAAACACGATCTTAGAAAACTATTCACAACCTTAAGCTCTCAAAAGTTAAACGGAGTCGAGTTTGGGCTAGTTTACACCCTAAATTTGGAACCATACCACATAGAGTTAAATAATAATAATAACAATAATAATAATAATAATAAAAGTCAAGTTGGATTTAAATAATCCGATTTGACTGTGTTTTGGCAATAATAATCTCAATTGAATTTATTTTTGACAGTGGTCTTACCTTTTTCATTTTGTTTGTATAATGGCCCGCCGTTAGAAATAACTTAACAAAGTGAAGTTTTTTTTTTCTTAATTAAAAACGATGTTTTGGGGCTTTTAATTAGAATGAGAATACAAGTCGATTAATGTAAAACTTATCTCGAAACAATGCTCCAAACAACTTGATTTTTGTTAATTGGAAGTTTAAACTAAACTCCGTTATATTTTTTAACGACGGACCATTATACAAACAAAATTAAAAAGAGGGAACCATTATTGGAAATAAACTCAGTTATGAATTATGATTATTATAAAAAAAAAAAAAAAAAAAAAAAAAACAGCCGGTTCCGATTATTTAAATCTAAAAAAAAAAACCACTCCACCCCCTTTGTGCTTCGTGTTCTTGTTGGGCAGGATTCGAAACCTTGGTATTCTCCGACCACCGGAACACCATTTCATCGGTGTTACTCCACACAATCGATCTCTTTCCGTTTCATTGTTCGATTTTAGTGTTAAAGACATCATATCAATAAAGATATGAAGAAGAATAAAAAGAAATCTCAAAACTTTTCACCATCCAAAGTACTCTTATCGCATTTGATTTGCGGGATCGGGTTAGCTTCATCGTTTTGGGTGGCAATCAATGTTTTCTCCATCAATTTAATCGATTATCCACTTCAAACCCTCTGTTTACTATGGGTAAATCACTGTTGATTTCTTCTTATTTTATGGATTATATATTTAGTAGAAGACAGTTTGTTTGGTAGTTAGTAGAATACCAGAGGGTAATTTTGTCTATTGAAGATATTATATTTATTCATTTCCCTGTTGACAAAACAATATTCAACTGAATTTTAATTTGTTCTTGCAGCTGGTTCAGGCCCCTGTTGTGATTCTGGTTTACAGTTTCTTTCGGAAAGATAAGAATCAGAGCTCGGTAATTCATCGTTTTTATTCGAATGGATTATCGTAATTCATATGTAAACTTTATTGTATACTTTTTAAAATGTTACATTGCAGTACTTGAAGCCTGTAGCTAGAGGTTTATTGGGGCTTCCGGTCGGTTAGTTCTTTACCCCTGCATCTTTTTCACCGTTTCACATAGAAAGAAAAGATCAAAATGTTTGTATATGTGTAAAGGTTTATAGACCAATTATAGTGAGTGAATTCGCTCATATAGACGTAGCATTGTGTATAATTATTATTTTCTTTTATCGCAATATTATGATATTTTCTTGATATATATGTACTTGCATATTTTAACTTTCAGGGGCGGTTGTCAATGCGCTTGGAGCTATTGCTTTAGGGGTGCCTGTTGGAAGTCGGTATGTACTTCTTGTTCTAGTGCAGGTTTTCTCCAAGTATTGTAATCTGGACACTTATACTATGAAACATATAAATACATTTGTATAATAAGCACATGCATTTTCTACTGTTGCAGGTATATTTTAAGAACCCTCCACTGGTCTCTTCTGATGTCTGCATTTACTGTGAGTGTAAATCTATGTAATTTGCTCTCCTTATTGAAAATATTCATACTTCATTATGGCAGTTACCGTATAGGTGGCAAAATGAGTCGGTCAGGAAGGTTGGGTAATGGGTCAAAAGGGATTAGCTTTTAGATCAGGTTATAAACTTATAATGGGTTTCTGTCAACATATTTGTAATAAATAACTGTCCATCTTTTTAAATAAAACAATTTAGGATGTTATATACACTCTGATGTATTACTTTAACTCGTTTGACCCGTTTCCAGATTAGTTAAGTTTTTTATATTTTTTATTGTTATAATTTGTAAATCTGTTCCTAATCTTGTATATGTTGCATATTTTACAGTTCGCCCCTGCAGCCTCTGTCTACGGTTCATCTTGGGTTGATTGGCACCGTATATTCACAAATACAACTGAGATAATGTACTCTCTACCGATGAAGCTAAAAGCATCTTTGCTATTTTGGGTCAATATCTATTATTGGTATGGTTACATTACATGTGCGTGTTTTAACTTGCAGGCTGATTGAAATGATTGATTATATGATATGTATACCTGCATATGGTGCGGTATTTGGAGCATGGTTTGGGGCCTGGCCCATGCCACTTGACTGGGAAAGGACGTGGCAGGTAACGTTTTATTAAAATTTAAAACTTAGGATATGTTACATAAAAAACGTATTACAATAGAATATTGTTTTGCATCGTGGTGCTGTAAAAAGAATGATGACAAGATGAGAGGTAACATTAAGAGGTGACAAGATGGATGGTAACATGGTAAACATTGTTTATTTCTACTATAATTTACTTTACCTTTGGTTTGTTTTATAGGAATGGCCGATTTGTGTAACATGTGGAGCTATTATCGGGTACTTGGTAGGATTGTTGGCTTCTTTCGGTTTTGTAGTCCATGTTTCAAGGCAACGTGTGAAGGGAGATTGATGGGTACAAAGTTGTATCAAGAATTTGTTGTCGTTGAGGTGGTTGAATTAATCCTTGCGTTTAATCTTACCTGTAGTGGGAGAAGTTAGAAAACAGAATACTAATCCAGAAGATATGTTTCATTTTCTGCTGTCATGTATTGTGATGTTCCGATGAATTTACGCCTACAAATAAGACAAGAAACCGAAAAGAACGAAAACCTAACCACGACATGAAACCATGCAAACTGAGCTAAAACCCATGGGCTAACATAATTAACCCAACAGTACTTGCTTAACCAAATCGAACTTCACAATAAGCTAGCAGACCCCTTTACCTCTTCTCTTTACTAAATCAGTCACATCATCACTTTGTTTTTTTCTCATACAGGGTGCGTTAAGCGTACATGGGGGTATGTTTAGCCTCACCCTAAACCTTACGAGAGGACGTTTGTGTTATGATTTTTAATAGAGCATTAGGTATATGCCTTTCACTTTCTTAGCTTATAAGTTATTTGAACATCACTTCAAACACCAGTTTCTTGTTTCCACATTAACAACCTTCAAGTAATGGTTTGTCCACATTGAGAGCTTTTATATGTAACGTTTCGTATTTTTGTACTTTCCTTATTTAGAAAATGTAATCGTATTTCTATTTATGAAAACTTGTATTCGTATCATGTTCGTATTCCATTTCCAATTTTGTAATTTGAGACTTTGATCGTAACGAAATTCATAGCAATATATACAAATTACTCATAAAACCTTTCCTAGACACCACACATTGTTGTATGTAAAATGTCAATGGAGTCTGAAAATGTTTTTCATCAGCTTATGGGTTTAATACTTTTGAATGAACACCAAATATTTGATGCATACCAACCGTTTGATAAAATGTTTTGAATAAAAATTTTTAAATGCTTACAAACGGTCTTGTTGATGTGGTAGATTTCACTTATCTTTTTCCCCTTCCACTTTCTTTGAGCAATTGATGAGCAACTATAAATGTACCACAATTAAGCTAAAATTTTATATTATCAGAACTGATACCAATATTCGTTTTTATATAGTCTTAAAATGAAAAGTGGGTGGGGTTTTCCATCGACATACAAACTCCCTCAACTTTCACAAAAGAAAATTCTAACCTTTAGACTTCTACTTCATTATAAACGTTGTGGTCTTTTCACTTTGCACCCTCAAACTTTTGACATGAAACGCTATTAACGCACGAGACGTACTTTTTTTTTACGAATTTGCACCGCTCTCTAAACTACTTTTACAACTTTACACAACAAAGAAGGAGACATACTCTCTTTTTATCATGTCTAATGATGTTATTGTCACGAACGTAGAACATAATGTGTGTAACAAAGTAAAAAACGTGTAATATCAGGTGCGGACATCACACGTTAATATCATCATCGTACTGTAACCGTGATGCTTTTATAGGTTACACTGAGTTATAATACGTCAAAACACGTGTTTTCATATGGTTAACACATCACATGACGTGACGCCAACGATAAACAACAAGGCGTCGCCGCCGCAACATGCGGTGTATGGCAACAATCTAGTTGTTAAAAAAGAATGTTAGCAATAAGAATATTTGGTCATGTTATTTAACTATTACTATAACAAAATTACTTGGTTGTGAATAGTTATTATAATCAAGTAGTGAATTATCATAAAGATTAGCTATTAAGTTTGTTGACTAGTAGAGTATGATGTCTGTCGGAGGGAAGTGATTGTCGCCTCCGTGAAGGGAGTTTAAGGTTTAAGCGCATCGTTGGATCTCGCTCAGAAGAAAGGACAAAAACTCGAATGATATGCTTGCCTCATATAGATTTTAGGCCCGATTTTACAAGTTGGTTTAAGCACCTTCAGAAAAACAACTAACTTAACGAATAAGCAGCCACGTGGGATTACTCTTCACTCTATGTATAAATGTAGTTGTAAAACTGTAACACTTCGAATTCAATATGGGTGCGTTTGGTTTGCAGGAATTCTCGATGGAATTTAAGAGAATTGGAATCTGATATCCATCTCTTAAGATGTTTGGTTCATAGAATTTGATGAAGCTTTGATGGAACTGGAATCTCAATTCCAATCTCTATGTGTTTGGTTGACAATGAAATTGGAACTGGAATTTGGCATTAATTCCTTCAAATTACTTTAACTAAAGGAATTCAAAAGCCTTCCTATATGTAAAGGAATTAAAGTAAATTCATTGGAATTTTCGACCGTTTCGACCCGCACCGTTTTGACCCGAACGGTTTCGATCCGCACCGTTTCGATCAGAACCGTTTCGACCCGTACCGTTTTGATTTGAACCATTTCAACCCGTATCGTTTCGACTCCCGTTTCATTCGACCCGTACCGTTTCTACCGGAACCGTTTCGATGCAAATCATTTCGACCTGAACTATTTAGACGCGAACTGTTTCGACCCGTACCATTTTGACTCAAACCGTTTGATGCGAACCGTTTTGACCTGTACCGTTTCAACCCGAACCGTTTCGACGTGAATCATTTCGTCCCGAACTGTTTAGACGCGAACCGTTTCGACCCGAACCGGGGTGCTGGGTGCCGGGGTGATGGATTCCGATTCATTTGATAACGAAACACATGATAAAAGGAATTGAGATTCTAATTCTAACAATTCCCAATTTCAATTAGAATGTTTAAATTTCAAATTCAATTCCTTTAGATTCTAATTCATACACAACTTCCAATTTCATTTCCAAAACGTTCCACGAACCAAGCGCCCCCTAAGACTTTAGTTCACCATTCTTTTGTTTACTTGAACAAATATTTGTAACATGTCCTCCAAGAATCATTTACATTATACGTCTCTTTGACAAAATAGAAATTGATTTTTTCTTTATAAAGAAAAGGAGACAAACTGTATTTTCTTTATCAAGAAACGGTTTTTAACGAGTACATAAAAAAAAGAAAGCATCAAAGCAAATTCTCTCACATTCACAACCTTCTTTTGCATTGTTTTTGTAATAAATATGGATTGATACTTGACTTGAGTCATACTTCATTTTCTCTTTAAAATTACTTTGAAAAGCAAAAGAACAAATTGCTTTAAATACTATTGGGAATCTAAGGAAAAGACCAATATTATTAAATGTTAATTAGAAAAATAAATACCTATTATTATCAAAATTATTTATCATAATTTATGCATGCTTTGTTTTTTCATAAATACACATCAATGGCTATAAATAATGTTAATTAGAAAAATAATACCAATTATTATCAAAATTATTAATCATAATTTATGCATGCTTTGTTTTAGCATAAATACACATCAATGTGTGTCAGAAGTTCTCTTATATACTGTTAGATTTATTTAAGACTCGTAATCCTAATTAATCTACTATTATAAACCCATATTCATATAGTTTGTAGCATTTGAACTTCGGGCTATTCATGAGCCGAGTCAAACTGAGTGAGTATTTGTTCGTACTCTGCTCAAAGTGAAACCAAACGGCTCGGTTCCGTTCGAATTTAACGAAACGAGCAGAAAATGCTGCCCGAACTCGTTTGGTTCACAACTGAACAACTCGGTTTTGCTCGTTTTCGATCAGTTTCAATTTTAAATTAAATTTTAATACAAAGAATTCAAATTTAAATGTCACATTTGTTTCATTCAAAACTTTTTCACTCAAAACGCTGCTCGTTTCCCTCAATTGTCATTCACTCACGATATATATAAGTTCAATCCACTGAAGAATGAGTCGTGAGCGACGTTGACTAGTCAGACGACATCGTTATGAATTGTGATAGCCGTGAGCGGTGCAGGCTGAAGAGTGAAGAGTGAAGCATGATTGCGTGAAGTTGGGACTGAAACCTGAAGCGTTAATGCGTGAGGTAATTTGAGCGGGGTGGATCAATTAAATATTTGTCAATGAACGTGTGAATTAATCAAAACCAAGAGAAATTAGGTTTAGTGATCTAGATTAGGTGTTGGGCTATTGGTAGTTTGGGCTAAATCCACTTACAATTCCAATATTCAATAATGTGGTATTATATTACTTGTGCATATAAAATTGCACACAAACACATATATATGGAACAAATTAAAAATATTCATGCCGAACCGAGCATAGCGGACCTTTGCTCGTGCTTGACTCGTTTACAATCAAGCGAAAAATCGAGCGTGCATGTTCCGATCGAGCAACGAGCACTTTGCCTAGTCTTATTTGAACCACACACCTTTAGGATAGAGGTCACCTTACTACCATAATGTCTCTTGGGGACATTTATATACTATTAGATACTTAGATACATCAATGCGTGCCGGAAGGTAGTTTTTACATGTGCTCCAAAAATTTAAATACACATACGATGTAACATTTTAAGTTATGCGGTATGGTGATGGTCCATCCTTGGAGGATGATCCGTCACGTAAGCGTCACGTAGAATGGGTGTGAGGATGGGACAAAGGGATGAAACTAAGGAAATGGGGGGATGAGCCTAATATATATATATATATATCCCCTATATATATAGGGGACCGCTAAAATGAAAACCACCTCTAGTTGTAAAAACCATGAGAACTACACCGTACGGGGCGAGTTGGACCAATTTTTTTTCATAAACGTAGATGCGTGTATTATAAACACATTTGTAAAAAAATAATAAAAAAAAATGTCGTGTTTACGGTACCCGTAAACACAAACTTTTGGTGCTCAAAAACTACATACACGACATTTTTAAATTTTTTTTTTACAAATGTGTTTATAATACACGCATCTACGTTTATGAAAAACAATTTTGGTCCAACTCGCCCCGGATCGAAAAGTTCTCATGGTTCTTACAACTGGAGGTGGTTTTCATTTTAGCGGTCCCCTATATATATATATATATATATATGTGTAAGTTGTATGTATAGGTGTGGGAGAGAGGGGGAGGACCGTCCTAAAAGTCTAGTTGTTGCCGTTTGGGACGACGACGGAGTGGGGGGAAATGGAGGGCGGGGCGGCGACAAAGGAGGACGGGGCGGGGACGAAGCCCGCACCGCACAGGCAAATCTTGCGTTGTTTTGTCATGTTTTGCCCATGTGAGTCATAAAATGTCCTGCCTTAAATACCACCGATGTGTATAGAGCACAATTTTCGCAATTGAGGGTGTCTGAGTGGGAGTTATACATGATGATCCCTATGAAGTTTTCAATGAGCCAACCTAAAAGATATCCATGAGCTCCACCTGTGCAAAATTGACAATATTGATGAGATGGGTCCGATGTTACATACAACTTGAGGCATGAAAAAATGTATACATTGTATAAAATGATTCACATGAATATTTTCGCAGTTATATAAAACTCACTTTTATAACTTTCCAACAAGATTAATTAAATACATGTACTTTCTCACTAACAGTTACGTTAAAGAGTACATGCATAATATTTCTTTTAGGGTGTCCGGGGCACTTAGCGGGGAGGCTAGCGGTGAGCCAAGTCCCCGAGCGGGAACACCGTCGCCATCAATTCGGGGAAGGTAATCGGGGAGTGGGAGCGGGGGGTATTCACCGCACAAGATTTCATTGGGCAACATGTACCTTGGGCTTACATACTTGTACACACCATTAAAGCACAAGGCTTAATTAAAAAATAAAAAAACAAGTCCCCTAAGAGAGGAGTGCCGCCATCAAATTGAGGGTGTGGGGGGAGTTAAGGGGGGAGTTGACGTGACGCGTGGTGATTGGTTTTTTGTAAGAGAGGTCACTCCCCTAAGAGAGGAGTGCCCCTCTCACCCTTATAAAGTAGTTTAAATAAAATAACTATAAGGCTTTGTGTTGCGGTCAAACGTCCACGGTGTGACCACTACCCACGTCTGAGCCATATCGACTTTAATCCGCCGTAGCAACCCCTCCGCCCCATCAAGCGTGACCGGGCTCACGCCTTCCCCTCCACGACCCACGTGTGCGGTGTTTCATGCTCCACCATGCCCATTTCCTGCAAAAGTGGTGTCACCTGCGTGCTGACAAGGATCTATCATGCTCCTAGGTGTGAAACCACAACATATATAGTCTAAGCTAGATGCAACTAATTAATGAAATTAAAAGAAGTTTATATGATTTAGCAGAATGCCCATAAATATGTTCACATTCTATTTAACAACTCGATTACAAAAAGATGAATTAATTAGTAATCTAAGACAACATTCAGTTATGCTAATTTTACTAATTACACATACTCTTAGCATTATGTTTTATAAGATAGAGAGATAATAACATTAACAGATTTTATAATAAAATAACTTTATCCGAGATATTTAACTATATAGAAAGTAAAAGCATTAAAGTTTGTTTATATAGCTGATGAAGATAAGAATGTATGGTGCTACATTATTCCACAAAGTTATATAATTCACCCCTTCTCATCTTCCATTGTACATTGTTCCCAATTCTCATCTTATTTTTTCTTAAACATTTTGCTTTTGTCTCTGTTTTTTTTTTCTGATCAAACTACTCTATTACTAAAAATATGATGTTCGAACATGAACATCCACTGAATCTCATAGATCTGTGGTCGGAACAACTTCAATATGAAGAAGAGCATGAAGAAGAAGAAGAGGAAGAGAACAAGGATGAATTCATTGCAAAACAAGACTTCAAATGTTTGTGTTCTCGATGCGATGAAGAAATCAACTGGTATCATAGGTATTACTACACATGTTGTCAATGTAAGTACTCGATCCATAAATTTTGTGCAGAGCTTCCAGAAAAGATGGAAGACATCTGTCATGCTCATACTCTTTACCTCCTCCTCCAAGAGCCTGTGCATTGGCGGTGTAATGTTTGTCGTACCTATCGTAAGCGTCATGACCTTGGTTATCGTTGTTCACAATGTGATTTTGATGTTGATGTAAAATGTGCAACGAGAAGGCTACAAAAGCATATCATCCATCATCCCAGCCACAAACACCCACTTATTTGCATGACCAAACAAATTTTATGCGAGTGTGATGCATGTGGGAAGGAACATAAAGGGGCCTTTTATCATTGTCCTATGTGTGTTGGCCCATTCATTCATAGTCATTGTGCTTCCTTACCAAAAAAGCTGCAAATCCAACATTATACAAATGATTTTTTCTCTCATATTCATCTGCTCAACCTTGCTTATACCTTTCCGATAGTGGATCAAGAATCCAAGTTTTACCCATTGTGTAGGGTATGCCGTCAAAGATTTTCTAATGAGAATCTTTGGATTTACAAATGCGAAAAATGTAGATACTACACTCATCTGGATTGCGCAACATCGTCCATCCTTACATCTCCAGGTAGATCTACCTACGTAATATGCTTATAGTTTTTTCTATATATTTTGGTGGTTTTTCATTTACGCTCACATGTTGTTTTGCACAGGTGCAGGTAAAACCATAAAAAACTATGAAGATGCTGAACATCCTAATCTTCTCCATCTACCATTTCCTGATCCATCTTATAGCCTACTAAAACACTTGTTTTTCAAGGAAAATGGGGGGTCAAGTACCTGCAAAAGACATGATATTAGTCATCAACATCCACTAACTCTGGTGGATGCACGATGTGGTGATATCACAATCCCCACCTCTTCTAGAATAAAATCAATATCCTATCATGACCCAATGAAGAGGATTCAACTTTTGTGCGACGGCTGTGTGAGACCAATTACGAGTGGCCCAATTTACGTGTGTGCCAATGAGGAGGAGGAGGAGCATTGCAACTTTGTGCTCCATGAGTGGTGCTCCCGGCTACCTGCTGAACTGATAGACCACCCTGCTCACCAACGCCATACCCTGATTCTCCGTTCAAAAGCCCCTGGTGAGTTTTTTGGGGTGTTCGATTGTGATATTTGCAGCTTACCTTGTAATGGATTTGTCTATTGTTGTACGGAA
Organism: Helianthus tuberosus; assembly: GCA_030545235.1. Lineage (NCBI taxonomy): Eukaryota > Viridiplantae > Streptophyta > Magnoliopsida > Asterales > Asteraceae > Helianthus > Helianthus tuberosus. Next base: position 165,739,492 of record CM060452.1, read on the forward strand.
TGCGTAGACTTCATCATTGACGTTGAGTGTGCCTTCTTACCTAAAGAAATCACTCATACTTCTCACCCAAATCACCTCCTTTCTCGGGTTTATCAAACGCGTTATCTATGTCGTATATGCGAATATAGTGAGTCGGGGAATTATTTTTCATTCAGTTGCCATACTTGTAATGATTTTCATCTACACGCCAAGTGTGCTTTGTTAATACCAGAGACAACTGTGCACAAGTGTGACAAGCATCCTATGAAGCTGGGTTACTTTCCCATTGAGAACCATATGAGTGACTATTTTTGTGAAGTTTGCGAGCGGGAACTTAATCCAGAGCGTCCATCCTATCACTGTCGTGATTGTATGCAGTCTATGCATACAACTTGTGCTCTGTCAATACTTCAGTATGAAACATATGACCGATATACTAGAGGCGTTTATCAGTTTGTAAATGTGAAGTTTGGGGGCACATATAACAATATTGAAGTGCATCCACACCCCCTTTCATTCGTTCAAGGGATTGAAGACGATGGTCAATGTGCCAAAAAAGGTTGTGATGACAGATATCAGCTGCATAATCTTCAATTCAGAATGATCTTTAAGTGTTTAGATTGTAAATTTGCAGTTCATTACGAGTGTTGTAAACGTATGAGTAGCTAATAGTAATATATATAATTGGTTTGTTCTTGTGTTTCGTGTTTTGTTCTATTTTATATAAAGATTCCAAACCCCTCAATGAATGATTTGATGTCAGATTACTAACAACTGTTCGGTGTTCTTGATGAGAAACCATGGCTGATGATTGAATTAGTTTTGACCTCTCTGAATTGTATCTAACATATGCATACCACATGCTCGACAAAATGTCTGTGTGAGTTTTCAAACAGAAAGTTGTCTTACTGCTCATGTGTTTACGTTCCAATAATGGATTATAGGCTCTAACATTAATGCTTCTTTATGAATCTATTGTTCTAGCTCCCCTGATCTTTTTGCGTTCTGTCATTTATTTGCTCTTATGAGCAACCCAGTGGCTCAAAATAAAATTGCAAAATTATACACATGTTTCTACCATATAACGTTACAAATGTAACCAGATTTTGAGCAACTAAATTTTGCTACACCTTCAATTTTATGTACTTTGATGGTGGATTTAGTTGGTACATTTGATTTTAATAAATCTTGCATACCAATTCCAAGAAATTTCGGGGCAAAATGGCAAATCATAAACCGACGGGATTTAAGCCGTTCAAAAAAAAAAAAAAAAATAAAGCGATTTGGTATATATTATTCACCCAAGACGATAAAAAAACTTCGTAATTTTACTAAAAATTATAATTATAAAAGAGAAATTGATATCTATCAATCTATGTAAATCACATCCATGATTGATGATACGTTTATATCTTTATAAGTCTAGTGAATTCTACATACACAATTAGGAAGTATTAAGGCTGATACAAGAAATTGGTTGGCTCATATGCACAAGGGTTGTCCTTGAGAATTCGGGGCCGTAAAATCTAGGAAATATTGTTGTTAAAAGAATGTTAGCAACAAAAGAAGAACATTTAGTCATGTTATTTAGCTACTACTTTAATAAAATTACTTGGTTACGAATAATTATTATCTTCAAATAATGAATTATCACAAAGATTAGCTTATATACGAATAATTATTATCTTCAAATAATGAATTATCACAAAGATTAGCTTATATATTTGTTGAGTAGTGCAGTATGATGTCTATCGGAGAGAAGTGAATGTCGCCTCCATGAAGGGAGTTTAAGGTTTTAGCGCATCTGTTGGATCTCGCTCATAAGAAAAGCATGCGAAGAAAGGACAGGTCGACATTCCTGGAACAAAAAAAAATGGAATGATATGATTGCCTCATATAGATTTTAGGCCCGATTTCACAAGTCAGATTAAGTACTGTTTGAAAAACAACTAACTTAACGAACAAGCAACCACAACGGGATTAATCTTCACTCATAGTTGTAAAATTGTAACACTTTGAAGTCTAAATAACAATACTTTAGTTTAGTTGAAGGCAGAGTCACATAAATTGTTGTGCTCTTTTCTGTTCTTAAAGATCAGTAAGTATTGTCACACCCCCAAAATCCACAAGCAAAGTATCACCACAGGGAGCGTGGCTAACCAGGATCAAGCTACCAATCATATTGAACAATATAAATAAATAAGTAAAATCCAAACCAAACAATATAATTGGTGTCAAAACAATTTAACAAAGTCTAAGTTATCAGCGGAAGCATTAAATTCAAAACCAAAGTAAAGTTTAAAAGTTCATAAAGTTTAACATGGCACACAACAGTCCATGTCCCACAATGACTCCTTCCCCATGCAAGCTCCAGCTAAGCACCTAACGACCTGCAAAAGCATGTAGTAACGAATCAACAAACATGTTGAGCGAGTTCACAGTTGGTTGTCCATTTTAATGTTGTTCCAAAAAAACATAAGTTGTTTCGAAAGCCATAAGTTAACCAGTTCCTTGTTTCCCAAACCATATGCCGTGGGGGCTACCCCATGTTGTAAACCACTAGACCCGTTACCATATCGACTACTGACTGGAGTCATGTTTATGTGCCCTGCGTCAATGTCTATCATCATTGACTAAGTGCCCAAGTACATTAGTCCACTCCCGTCCTTTGCGGCACGGTGTGAGGCTTATCAGACCTAATAGCACTATTTAAATAATGACCCGGTTGCCAATGGCCCGGCTATAAAGTCGATATAAAAATGAGGGACTTCATGATAGAGTTTTGTCTAGTAAGTTTAGGTTTGTCCTACTCAAGGAGGACCGAGATACGCATCCTACCCAACGAGAATACGTAGCTTACATCCCACCCAAGGGGGATAGTTGTTCCTTTAACCCATTCCCCAAACCACCAGGAATCCCATGCTTTGTAGAAAAGTGTGAACTCACCTTAGATTAGCTCGGCAGATAAAAAAAAGGTTACTTGAGCTAACTGTGGTCAACCACGTCCTAACATGGTTACCATACAAGTCAGGTCTATGTTCAAGTATCACACGTATGTTTCACACATAAACTAACAGTTTACGTACACAGAAGGATTCATGGTCGTTTAATAACAGTACATAGCATGTTTCACAGCAGCATATAAGTGTTTGTCCAAAGTCTAAGTGTGCGATCCAAGTGTTTGGGCTGGTGAAAGTGTGCGATTCAGATGATTGGGCCGGTGGAATGTGCGAGCCCAACATAGATGTGCGAGTTCAATTGATGCGGCCCACTATCTCCGGCCCACAATCAAGGGTGTGGGATCCATCCTTGATTGTGCGATCCGGGAGGTGTGCGATCCAACCTTTACCCAACCCAATAAAGATGTGCGGCCAAATAAACGTCAAACAATCCAATTACTTGTGCGGCCCGTCATGGTGTACGATCAGCACCAAGGTGTGCGATCCACACTACGGTGTGCAGTCATGCATAAAAAGTTGTACGTTATGCTTCAACAGTGGTACTACATGTAACCCTAAGGTGTGCGATTGAACATGTGCGATCAAAAGCTTGTGCGATCACCAGGTGTGTGATTGGGCTTGTGCGATCAGTTTAATGTTTTGCGCAAATTATAGGAATCGGTTCATCAATTAGTCACCCATGATTTACTCGATCAAATCAGCAGTTATTGACCAAACCTCACAAGAACTCAAAGAAATAACAATTAACAATCAAATCAACATTCCAAATGATGCGAACAGTTTGGTTCTTTGATTTGCATGCACCCTACACGTCAACTAATTCATGTTTAACAATTAATCCATGTTATACTTTCAAATCAAGTTGGATCATTCACAACATAACATTTAACATAATGATCTCATTAATCGTTCATCATCATAAAAACCCTACTCCTAAACCAAACACTAATTGCATAATCATCATGTGGCTCGGATCAATCATTCAGGAACATCAATCAAACATACATCATTTAATCATATATTCATAGTTTATCACAACGTCAAGGATCCATGATCATCATGCATATCATCAAGTATTTATCATCAAACAACCAAAATATGCTAATACTAGAAGGGGACTAACCGAGTCAAACTATGAACCAAGGATTGTGTGCGATGATAAGGCTTCGAGAGAGGAAGAGGAGACACTCGTCGGCCTTCACTTCAAAGAGAGGGGGAGGGCTACCGTCGAACAAGAGGGAGGAGAAGAGAGAGAGAGAGCTTAGGGTTTTGTGTGTGTTAAGTGTTTTGTGAAATATGAGGATAATACACCCAACCCCATATTGTTATACGCAACAAGGAGTGGGCCGAACCCATTCTTGGGCTGCCCTTTGGTCTCACGTTCAAAACAGATAAGATTGGGTCGAGTAGGGTGAGGGGTTAGGGACAAGGTGTGCGGCCCAAGGGTTTGTACGACCGAGCAAATATTGTGCGACCATACATACATACATCACATTACAATCATGTAACACATAACATAACAAAATCATAACATTCCATTGCAAACGAACACATCAGTTAATCACATAATGTTCATACAAGTTACATCAAAGCACAACGAAAGGTTCTAAAATACGAGTTGTCACATCATCCCCAAGTTGAAAGAAATTTCGTCCCAAAATTTAGCACGTAATCACTGAGGAAGGTAGTTGTGTTACGTGGTTTCCTGGGTGTTACATCATTTCCCCGTTGGTTTGGAATTTCGTCCCGAAATTCCGCAGTAGCTTCAGTAGTGGACTCACCTTCCTTAAACAACTGGGGATACTTGCATTTCATTTGGTCTTCTCATTCCCAGGTGAACTCTGGGCCACGACGGGAGTTCCAACAAACTCGAACAATGGGTATCTTAGTATGTTTGAGAGTCTTGACTTCCCGGTCCATAATTTCCACTGGTTCCTCGACGAAGCGCAACTGGTCGTCAATTCTGAGTTCCTTAAAAGGAATGATGAGGGTCTCATCTGACAGACACTTCTTCAGATTCGACACATGGAATATGTTGTGAACACCACTGAGCTCTTCGGGCAAATTCAATCTGTACGCCACCTTACCGATTTTCTCGGTGATTGCGAAAGGTCCGACATAACGCGGATTAAGCTTGCCCCATTTACCAAAGCGAACCACACCTTTCCAAGGTGAGACTTTAAGTAGCACTCGATCCCCAACCTGGAACTCGAGCGGTTTCCTGCGCTTATCAGCGTAGCTTTTCTGACGGTCACGAGCTGCCGCCATTCGTTGTCGTATTTGGGCAATATTTTCTGTTGTGTCGGGGACGAGTTCTGGGCCAGTAATTTGGCTGTCGCCAACTTCTGCCCAACATAGTGGTGATCGGCATTTCCGTCCGTACAAGGTCTCGAACGGAGCTGCCTTGATGCTGGTGTGGTAACTGTTGTTGTACGAAAGCTCCACCAAAGGTAGGTGTCTTTCCCAGTCGTTACCAAATTCGATTACACATGCTCGAAGTCTGGATGGTGCGTTCAGTCTGCCCATCCGTCTGTGGATAATACGCTGTGCTCATGTCTAGACGTGAGCCGAAGGATTTGTGCATCGCTTGCCACAAATCAGCTGCAAAACGCGGGTCATGATCAGAAATGATGGAAGTTGGCACCCCGTGCCTAGCAACCACTTCCTTCAAGTAGATGTCCACGAGCGTAGAGAACTTATCCATTTCCTTGATGGCCAGGAAGTGTGCAGATTTTGTCAGTCGATCCACTATCACCCAGATGGTGTCGTTTCCTCGTTGAGATCTAGGTAAGCAGGTGACAAAATCCATGGAAATTTGCTCCCATTTCCATGTTGGGATCTCCGGTTATTGGAGTAGGCCTGATGGCTTATGGTATTCAACCTTGACCCTCGCACAGGTCAAACATTTACTAACATAGGTCGCTATGTTAGCTTTCATGTGGGGCCACCAGTACAGGGTTTTGAGGTCTTGGTACATTTTGTCAGAACCAGGATGCACCGAGTAGCGAGACTTGTGTGCTTTGTCCATCACAAGCTCTCGTAAGTTTCCAAAGAATGGAACCTAGACACGTTCCATGAAGTAGTAAGTGCCATCTTCCTTGCGTTCGAGTTTCTTTTCCATGCCCCGCAGGGACTCAGCTTTGAGGTTCTCTTCCTTTAGTGCTTTAACCTGAGCATCACGAATCTGGGTAGAAAGACTGGAGTGAAAGGTAAGCTGTAACGCACGTACACGCTTAGGTTTGGTCTCCTTACGACTGAGGGTGTCAGCCACAACGTTGGCTTTGCCTGGGTGATACTTGATTGCGCATTCGTAGTCGTTAAGCAGTTAAACCCATCGACGCTGTCGCATGTCAACTCCTTCTGATCGAAGATATGCTGGAGACTTTTGTAATCGGTGTAAATGGGGCACTTGGTACCGTACAAGTAATGTCTCCATATCTTGAGTGCAAATACCACTGCTCCCAATTCCAAGTCGTGAGTAGTGTAGTTCTTTTCATGAACCTTAAGTTGGCATGATGCGTAAGCAATGACTTTCTCACGTTGCATCAACACACAACCAAGTCCTTGGATAGACGCGTCACAATAAACCACGAAATCGTCCGTGCCTTCAGGAAATGAGAGAATAGGTGCGCTACAAAGCTTCGTCTTCAGCTGCTGAAACGCGGATTCCTGAGCATCACCCCAACGGTAGGTGACACCCTTCTGAGTTAGAATAGTAAGAGTCTGCACAATCTTCGAGAAATCATTGATAAACCTTTGGTAGTAACCCGCCAAACCCAAGAATTGACGGATTTCAGTTGGAGTTCGAGGTGCAGGCCAATTCTTGATCGAGTCAACCTTGGATGGATCAACGTGAATCCCATCCTCATAGACTACGTGGCCTAGGAAATGGACGTCACGGAGCCAAAAGTCACATTTCAAAAACTTAGCATAAAGCTGTTCTGTTCGAAGGAGTTCTGGAATGAGTCGCAGATGACGCTCGTGTTCCTCCTGACTCTTGGAATAGATTAGGATGTCGTCGATGAAAACAATAACAAACTTATCCAAGTATGGTTTGCACACTCGGTTCATGAGATCCATGAAACCGCAGGTGCGTTAGTCAATCCGAAAGGTATAATCAGAAACTCGTAGTGTCCGTAACGAGTCATGTATGCTGTCTTAGAGATGTCCTCGTCTCGGACTCTCAGCTGATGATAGCCCGATCTCAGATCAATCTTGGAATAGAAACTCGACCCTTGCAACTAGTCGAACAGATCGTCGATACGAGGTAGAGGATAACGATTCTTCACAGTCACCTTGTTGAGTTCGCGATAGTCTATGCACATTCGAAAGGTACCGTCCTTTTTCTTAACAAACAAAGCTGTAGCTCCCCAGGGCGAAGAGCTAGGACGAATGAAACCCTTGTCCAAGAGTTCCTGTAGTTGCGTGGACAGTTCTTCTAGTTCAGATGGGGCTAAACGATAAGGTGCATGAGCTATAGGCGATGCTCCAGGAGCTAGCTCGATCTGAAACTCAACCTGACGATGGAGCGGAAGACTAGGTAATTCCTCAGGGAATACCTCAGGAAAGTCGCGTACAATAGGAATGTCTTCTATCCTCTTCTCTTTTGTTGAGGTGTCAGTCATGAGGGCTAGAATAGCAGTGTGGCCCTTTCTCAAACACTTCTGGGCCTTAAGAAAAGAGATGATGCCCACAACAGCACCACTCTTGTCGCCACGAATAACGAGGGGTTATTCGACAGAACAAGGGATGCGGACAATTTTCTCCTTGCAGAGTATTTCCGCTCGATGTTGGGATAACCAATCCATCCCTATGAAAACGTCAAAGCTACCAAGAACAATGGGGATAAGATCGATAGGGAAGGTCTGACCAGCTAGTGCGAGATTACAACCCTTAACTATGTGTGTGGCTTCAAGATTTTTACCGTTCGCTAGTTCTACAACATGCTTGGAATCCAAAGGAATTGGGGTACGCTTAAGCATCTGACTAACCCTTAAAGACACGTAACTGGTATCCGCTCTCGAATCGAATAAGACCGAACCAAAGTAGTCGTCTAGTAGAAACTTACCCGTCACAACATTGGGATCGTTCCTTGCATCACCCTGACCAATCACGAACGCACGTCCCCTGGCACCATTACCATCATTGTTATCCTTGTTCTTATTTCCATTGCCCTGATTGTTGTTGTTGTTTTGATTCTGATTCAGCTATGGGCAGTTTCTCTTGAAGTGGCATTCAGCTCCGCATTGAAAACACCCTCTGTTGTTACCCTGCTGTTGTTGCTGCTGCTGGTTCTATGGAGCTTGTTGCTGTTGTTGTTGTCGATTCTGATTCGCAGGATGTGGGCTCCAACAATCCTTTGCTGCGTGACCTGGTTTGTTGTATCTATGACAATGACCCTTGCTGCACGGCCCGCTATGGTGCAAGTTACAACGGTTGCACTTAGGGTGGTTTCCCCTGTACCCACCCTGACCTTGATTACCAGTAGACTGCTGATTGGGGCTCTTGTAGTCGTCAGTCCTTCGCTGCTAAGACTGAGGCTGAACAGAGCTTGAACCCTTGCTAGAATTCCCATCCCATTTGCGTTTGTTGTCACTTGGAGCATCAGAAGTAGTGGCACTAATCCGCTTAGGCAGCTTGTTCTGCTCGACTGCCTGATCAGTAAGGCGGTGGGACAGTTGTATGATCTGCTGGATCGTAGGAAGATTAGCTGAAGTTACCATGCTCTGAATCTCTGGCACTAAACCTTTGATGTAGAGCTCAATATGTTTGTAAGGAGGATTTGACATGTTGGGACACAATGCAGCCAATTCGTTCGAACGCTTCGTGTAGGCTTCAATTTCTGACCCTACAATCTTGAGGTCGTAGTACTCCACCTCCAGCTTATGAATGTCATCATGATGACAGTATTCTTCTTTGATCAGCTCTTTAAAATCTTTCCATGGGGCGGCATTTGCAGCTGCCAACCCTAACATCTGCACTTGTGCGTTCCACCAGGAGAACGCACCACCTTCAAGAGTTCCAGTTGCAAACTTCACCCTACTGGCTACAGGGCACTCACACATCTCAAAAATAGATTTGATCTTCTCGAACCAGTGGAGAAGACCTACAGCTCCTTCCGTGCCATTGAAAGTATTAGGTCGACAATCCATGATGGTCTTGAACGTACACACTCGAGGCTGAGCATTTTGACCTGTTGCGCGAGAAAGAAAGGATAAGGTTAAGCACGAGAGTAGGTTCACGAGAGTAGGATCTAAACATCCTAGGATAGGTCGAAATGGCAGGCTTTACCTCCTGCTTGAGCTGCAGCTAGAGCCTCAGCAACTCGTTCGTTGATTAGAGCTGTCAGTTGGGCTTGAGTCAAGTTAAGACGTCCACTCATGATCTTCACATCGAGAAAAGCACAAGTAAGAAAGGTGTCGTAGAGGTGTGAAAAGTATGGAATGACAGAAGATAGTAAACACACAGGGTATCAAGCAACAGTCGTTACGTTAACTAAGCATACTATGAACAATGCACTATGTAAACTAACAGGTAGGCAATACAAACAAAAGCCATAACCTATAGTGTTGAGTCTTGCATGTGGAGCGAAGCGTCGTTGTGGATCATTGAGCACTGAACAGGTTATAGTCTGGTTTTTTTGTCAAAATGTTTTTTCCCTTTTTTTTAAAACCAAGTTCACTATAACCAATGGCTCTGATAACAATCTGTCACACCCCCAAAATCCACAAGCGAAGTATCACTGCAGGGAGTGTGACTGACCAGGATGCAACAACCAATCATATTGAACAATATAAATAAATAAATAAAATCCAAACCAAACAATATAATTGGTGTCAAAACAATTTAACAAAGTCTAAGTTATCAGTGGAAGCATTAAATTCAAAACCAAAGTAAAGTTTAAAAGTTCATAAAGTTTATCATGGCACACAACAGTCCATGTCCCACAACGACTCCTTCCCCATGCAAGCTCCAGCTAAGCACCTAACGACCTGCAAAGCATGTAGTAACGAATCAACAAACATGTTAAGCGAGTTCACGGGTGGTTGTCCATTTTAATGTTTTTCCAAAAAAAACATAAGTTGTTTCGAAAGCCATAAGTTAACCAGTTCCTTGTTTCCTAAACCATATGCCGTGGGGGCTACCCCATGTTGTAAACCACTAGACCCGTTACCATATCGACTACTGACTGGAGTCATGTTTATGTGCCCTTCGTCAATGTCTATCATCATTGACTAAGTGCCCAAGTACATTAGTCCACTCCCGTCCTCTGCAGCATGATGTGAGGCTTGTCAGACCTAATAGCGCTATTTAACTAATGACCCGTTCGCCAATGGCCCGGCGATTAAGTTGATATAAAAATGAGGGACTTCATGATAGAGTTTTGTCTAGTAAGTTTAGGTTTGTCCTACCCAAGGAGGACCGAGGTACGTATCCTACCCAAGGAGAATACGTAGCTTACATCCCACCCAAGGGGGATAGCTGTTCCTTTAACCCATTCCCCAAACCACCGGGAATCCCATGCTTTGTAGAAAAGTGTGAACTCACCTTAGATTAGCTCGGCAAATAAAAAGAAGGTCACTTGAGCTAATTGTGGTCAACCACGTCCTAACATGGTTACCATACAAGTCAGGTCTATGTTCAAGTAACACACGTATGTTTCACACATAAACTAACAGTTTACGTACACAGAAGGATCATGGCCGTTTAATAACAGTACATAGCATGTTTCACAGCATCATATAAGTGTTTGTCCAAAGTCTAAGTGTGCGATCCAAGTGTTTGGGCCGGTGAAAGTGTGCGATTCAAATGATCGGGCCAGTGGTATGTGCGAGCCCAACATTGATGTGCGAGTTCAATTGATGCGGCCCACTATCTCTGACCCACAATCAAGGGTGTGCGACCCATCCTTGATTGTGCGATCCGGGAGGTGTGCGATCCAACCTTTACCCAGCCCAATAAAGATGTGTGGCCCAATAAACGTCAAACAGTCCAATTACTTGTACGGCCCATCATGGTGTGCGGTCATGCATAAAAAGCTGTACGTTGTGCTTCAACAGTGGTACTACATGCAACCCTAAGGTGTGCGATTGAACATGTGCGAGCAAAAGCTTGTGCGATCACCAGGTGTGTGATTGGGCTTGTGCGATCAGATTAATGTTTTGCGCAAATTATGGGAATCGGTTCATCAATCAATCACCCATGATTTACTCGATCAAATCAGCAGTTATTGACCAAACCTCACAAGAACTCTATGCAATAAAAATTAATAATCAAATCAACATTCCAAATCAAGTTGGATCATTCACAACATAACATTTAACAAAATGATTTCATTAATCGTTCATCATCATAAAAACCCTACTCCTAAACCAAACACTAATCGCATAATCATCATGTGGCTCGGATCAATCATTCAGGAGCATCAATCAAACATACATCATTTAATCATATATTCATTGTTTATCACAAAGTCAAGGATCCATGATCATCATGCATATCATCAAGTATTTACTATCAAACAATCAAAATATGCTAATACTAGAAGGGGACTAACCGAATCAAACTATGAACCAAGGATTGTGTGCGATGATAAGGCTTCGAGAGAGGAAGAGGAGACACTCGTCGGCCTTCACTTCGAAGAGAGGGGAGGGCTGTCGTCGAACAAGAGGGATAATACACCCAACCCTATATTGTTATGCGCAACAAGGAGTGGGCCGAACCCATTCTTGGGCTGTCCGTTGGTCTCGCGTTCAAAACAGACAAGATTGGGCCGAGTAGGGTGAGGGGTTAGGGACAAGGTGTGCGGCCCAAGGGTTTGTGAGAACCGAGCAAATATTGTGCGACCATACATCCATACATCACATTACAATCACGTAACACATAACATAATAAAATCATAACATTCCATTGCAAACAAACACATCAATTAATCACATAACGTTCATACAGGTTACATCAAAGCACAACGAAAGGTTCTAAAATACGAGTTGTCACATCATCCCCAAGTTGAAAGAAATTTCGTCCCGAAATTTAGCACGTAGTCACTGAGGAAGCTAGTTGTGTTGTGTGGTTTCCTCCGGAATCATGTACCTCAAATGTTTCACTGACAAAAGAGAAACCATCACACCCTGATATTTCCACGTATTACCGGTTGGCCCTGTGGGGAGTATCGTGACGTAGTTGGTATCATCATAGTCAAACAACACAAAATTATAAATGCACAGCGGAAGCAAAGATAAAATATATTACAAACCGATATAAAGTAATATCAAAGTATTACAAACGGAATGTAAAAGATCCACAGGCGGATCAAAAGATAAAAAGAAACTTTGTTCAACAGACTTTAAGGCATCCAAGCTTGCGAGACTCTTATTGATGCTAAGGAGAGGCCAGCCTATTACGAGTAGTACCTGCACTTAGCCTTTTTGGGAAAATACGTCAGTTTACACTGGTAAATACAATTAACTGACTCATTTTGAAATGGTTTAAAAATTGATTTGAATGCACATGGCACATAAATTTTTATAACTTGGGATAATTATTTGAATATAATACTTGTAAAAGAATTATATGTTTCTTATGCGTTCAGTAGCCCGGTTCGTGCCGGGTTAAAGATCAATAGACATACCATATTATTTATTTAGGCATCGACGGGTGTACGCCTACACCCCGTGCTTAGGTCGTGGCCATTTCGTAAAATGATGCCAAGGATATCCGGGACATGGTCATTAACCCCCCAAAGGCTATAAGCAAACAAAACATTTTCAAACGGGACATTTTAATGATTTAACCTTCATACAATTAAAGATTCAATGCCTGACCAAACGGTATTTTATATACCGTACCCCAAGCCCGTATAGGGAAAATAAGTTAAAAGTATTTACCTGAGCTAAATATAAATTCAATCCCAGCCGTATCAAATCAGCAAGTACAGATAGCTTTTACTGGGCTCCTAAATCTGGAACGAATGTTTTTAATAACCTATTAGATTCCTAACGGGTCTTAATTAAGCCTATGCTTAGACCGGTTAGTTTTAGAAGAAGATACGGTTCAAAACGCATGATTAAGCGAGAACCGGATTAGAACGTGGTTTAGACCCAACAAGCTTCTATACTTGTATAATAAGGGTAAACTAAACACATTCTGGATTTTGAGATAAAAAGATATGGTTTGACCCGTTTCGGCTAATTTATGCAAACTAGCTACATAAGCCGATCCGAACGCGAAAAGTGCGTAACGGGTAACCAAAAGAGTCATGAACGGGTTCCCTAAGTTAATATGCCTTAAATATGTTGTGATATCAGTAGGATACCTTCCATTATGCCTAAAACGAATTTTAAAACCAATTTATGCCCCGTATGGGTATTTTGGTCATTTAAAAGGTTATAAAAGAGGTTTAATATAAATCTGAGTTTCAGGTCTAATTTAATCAGTAAAAATACTTAATTTAATAAGTTATATCAGTAGGGTATTACACATATGTGAATTTTATCATTTATAACCAAACTATGCACCGAAGGGGCATTTTGGTAATTTCACATAAGCTTTAAAGATCAAAATTAGAATTCTGAGTTTAAAACTTTTGCCTACTATTTAATTATGAAAATTTACTTAAAACATCAGTAGGTATCAAACCTTATATGTAAAAAAATAGTTTTAATACATACTATGCGTAAAAAACGCTTAAAAAGGCGATTTTGAGCTATTTCCGGGTTTTTAAAGAAAAGCTAATATTTTTATTATTCCAGAAGGCTCAAAATATTTTATTTATCATATTAGATCAGTAGAAAATGGTTTGGTATTAAAAGGATTTGTAAAACTCATTTTATAGCCCAAAAGGGCAAAACCGACAATTACCGAATCAAGCTTAGAACTCTAAGTTATGCTCAGCCTAAAATAAATAAAAATCTCCAAAAATCCCAAAATATTATTTTATATCAGTAGGTAAAAATTTTGGCATCAAAAATTGGGTTTAGATAGACTACACGCTAATTATGCCGTTTAATTTAATAAAAAGCTTTTCATTTACGTTAATGAGCATAACTCCTAATCTAGACCACAAACTGATGTCAAATTTTAGGGACAAGTTTATAATTCAGTAATAAAGGTTTTTATCCTTTTATATTTTCAAAAATATCGTTTTAAGGTCAAATGGGCATAATGGTCAACATTTAAGCATATAACGGGAACATGTAAATGAATAGGATAACTAAGGATCCAAGTTGTATAACCTCAGAGGGTTATACTAACCTATAACATGATCCTAATGGAATCCTAAGGCATATCTAAACTAAGCTAAATCGGGTCAGAACTGAAAGTCAAAGCAAAAGTCTACTTTTGCGACTTTCGGTTCCGAACCGATCCTAAACTTGAAATTGTCGGGTTGAACATGCTTAGGCATGTTCTTATACTAATTACCAAGTTATACAAGTGTTAAAACAGGTCTCATAGTTTCTACATTGTTGATTATGAATTTATTTGCAAAATAGCTTTCTGTTGACTTTTTATTATTAGGTTTGACCCGACATTTGACCAAGTTAGGATGATAATCAGTAGGTGCCCTCTCAGGGGTTTATTACCTACATAATTACCCACTTATATCTACTTCTAATTAAACTATCTACTGGACCATTAGTGATTAATCACTAAGTCAAACTTTGATTACGATAAGGTTGACTTTTGGTCATTAAACTAATCAAAATTGAAATTAGGAGGTTAAGGACACTTACAAATGGTCCTTAGTACTGAAAAGAACTCCAAGGAAGTTCCAAATGTTCAGGATCCTCCAGAATTGAGAAGGTAGCAAGATTGGAAAGAAATGAGCAAATGAAAGTGTTGAAGAACACTTCTATTTATAGGTTTTGGAGGATCATGGATGATCAACAAGTGTTGGAATGAGTTAGCAAGATCATTACAGGTGTAAAACCATCTTTCCCAAACCATCAAAGCCTTAGAATCAAATATGTGAGACATATAAGCAAAACCAAAGCTGGTTTTCAGTTTCTGGTATTGGGCATGGCTTACGGACCGTAAGGGTCCAGCCATACGGTCCGTAAGGACTAGGCCAGCTCAACAGAACTTTCAAAAGTTGACATATTTGGCCCCTGCACTTTCAAATGTCATTTCCGACACATCTAAGGCCCGTTAAACCATTTTTAAGGCTCTATAATGATGCCTAAAAATAGAGAACATGAAAAATGCTCAAAAATATGCCGGGTGTCGGTTCGTTTGGTCGTACGGTCACGTTGTTCGGCTAATTACGACGAAACACGGACGGACGCGAAAAACGATCCAAATTACGCGACGAATGGAATTTTATCAATCCAAACAATAAAATAAAATATTTTAGTGCTTACATAAATTTTTGGGTGTCCGGGTATATTCAGAATGTGAGATATGCGCGAAAGTGCAAACTTGTGCACTTTCTGACACTTTTAGTCCCTGCATGACCTTAAATTTTATTTTTTCCGCACCAAACACCTCTAAGCCTATATCTAAGCTATATAAAGGATATGTAGGGTATTTTTAACTCATGGTCATATTCCGGAAGGTCCGATACCCTACAAATCGACATACTTTTGCAGTTTGACGCAATTAGTCCTTTAATTGCGCAAAGTAGCTCGAAATGTCGTTTACTGATATCCAAGCCTTCCATGGCCCATAATGATCATTCCCAAGCATATAATTAAATATTACTACGCTCCCGTTTACTTAACTGGTCACCGAGAGGCGTAGATTCAAAAGTTGACGCTTTAGGTCCCTCTATTGCGCAAACTTGCGCATCTCATCATTTAATAGCATTGAAGCCTCATCTAATATATATTAGGTATTATTGAAAGTATTATTAAACATCACGATGCTTCGGGTTCGCTAAAAGGTCATTCAGAGGTGTAATTAAACATATTGACACTTTTAGTCCCTCTAACTTGCAAAGTTGCGCGTAACTTTACTTATAGGCATAAAAACCTTAGTCGGCCAATAATTTGCATTCCCGAGAGTATAATCAAATATCATGAAGTTCCCGGTTTGTCAAAAGGTCATTCAGAGGTAAGAATTAACATGTTGACGCTTTTAACCCTTCATTGCGCAAACTTTCAATAAATTCCGCAAACGGCTACACTTGATCGATAAGTGCCTCATTTGTGAATATAAATATCGTGAGAGGTTATTTAGAAACTTATTTTAGGTATGCTAACACTTCCAGTCCTTTAATAATCAAAGTTTTTGATTTTTCAAAAAATTAGTCCCTTAAATTCAATGTTTGACTTCATTAGGGTTTATTACACGTGTCAATACATCATTGGACGTGATTTTACGAGGTGTTACATCCTCACCCCCTTAAAAGAAATCTCGACCTCGAGATTTGTTAAATGCTGGAAGCACTTTTTGTCGCATAATGGACTTAACTTCTATAGTATATTTGGAGCTTTTCCAAGCTCCCAGGTTAACCTTTATAATGGGTACATGTATCCTTTTGGAGCTTCTAATCATGTCGATCCTTAATCGACACAGGTTGCTCATCATATCATAAATCTGCATATCATTATGTGATTGTGCTTTTCGACTTATTGGTGACACGTCCTTAAATCATTAGTGTGGGTCACATTGCGAGTTCCACCAAGCTCCTTAAATAGGTCTTAGCTTGTAAGCTATTTAATCTTGATACATTCGAATCCTTCGAATGACTTTATATATTCAGAGCTTAACTAACCTAATAATTACAACTTGGCACACCCTTCTAGGGTGTTATCTTTTGTTGAACCTTATTCCTTAACAAGAATTTAGGAGGTTTGCTATTTTCATTAATCCTTGATTTTCTGTCGAATACTGGCATCTTACAGATGATTATGAATTTGCATAATCTTATTTGTTGTTTTCAAGGCAACTTTCAGATCCTGATAATTGGACTTATTAATCTTCTGTCTAACAATAGATGTTTAACATTCCATCTATGCAAGGTCTCCAAGGGAGCAGCCTTGATACTTATATAACAACTATTATAGAAAATCTTATTTTAAGGTGAGATGGTTATTCCAACCACTGCTTGAAACTAGTCTTAAGGAATAGCTAATCCTTGTCGTTAGTCGAACAAATCGACGATCCTGGGCAGCTGATGGCAATTCTTAATTGTTGCCTAAATAGGGTTGCGGTAATTAATGCATAAGCAAAATGAACCGTCTTTCTTAATTAACAATACTGAATTCTCAGAATATTGAGTTTGGATTTATGAATCTATATCTTAAAACTTACTTAATCAGGGTTTCGATTCTTCCAATGATGGTACTAGCTGTCTTGGAGATTTCATAATAATACAGCCCTAAATGGGATACCAATCTTAACTCTACCTGCCTCTCAGGGGTAAATAGAGTAATCTTTGGAGAAGATAATAAAGATATAAGGAGGTTACAGAGATTTTACATATCTCTGGCTCCAGTTCATCCATCATTGCTTGTGTCAAATAAGTGACACATTTATGTTACAAGTCCACGAATTCCTTAATCGGGAACATTCACTTGGACAATTCCATTCTGGATATCTCCTTTGAATACCATTAGTTGACTTTAGTACCATATGACTTATCGGAATATCTTTGTGGTCCCGTGCATTAAACCTCCATACTGATCAGGCATGGAAGCAATCTATGGAACTTATTAAGATACACCAATCCTCATATGACGCTCTTATCATACCATCTGGTATTCGGAATCGATAGAGATTAAAGAGATATCAACTATATATGCTGACGCACTTCCTCTAGAGAGAGGATATTTCGAAAATTCTACATCTGAAGGTTTCTGATAGGAACAAAAGAAATGGTTCTTACGATTTTTTGCCTGTAAGTTTTACCTTACACTTATTATATGGGGTTCTTACGGGAAAATTTCTAAAAGTTTGCTAAGCTTATGGTCTTATGAGAGACTTAGCAGCACCTGAACCTAAACGTAACTCTAAGCAATAAAATCATAATAAGGAATTTATCTGGTGTTATTACTAATGTGAACTACCTCTAACCGTTCATCAGGAGGGTTAAACGTCTCCATTCTTAATCCTTTTACACTCAGCTGTAGAATCTTTGACAAATTTAGGGCAGTCTCAACTTTTTCTGGTTGTTTCTTAGTCTATACAACGTGAGTAGCTGAGGTAGATCCATAATGGGTTTATAATGAGCAGGCTTTGAAACCTTAATGTGCCCTCTTATTTCCGATACTAACCACCAACAATTATTTGCATTAAGCTTAGATTTTGGGTAAACGGAATTGGGTACTATCTCAGCCAATGAATTAAAATTTTAACATACCGTCGACAGCCTAGAACTTTTATGGCGAGAGTCAGAAAATTCTTATTCCATCTTTTTCCATTTTGTGATGTGGATAATAGGTTTTTCTAATAAGGTCCTTGAAACTTGGACCATCCCATAATGTATAAGGGGATCTTTCTTGTGGACTCCATTAATGTCCTCACTAATCAAGGGTATTACCATCGAATGATTGTGACGCACACCCTACCGTGTGCTTTCCAGCATAACCGCTGATATACCTAATGGTTTCTACTTCATCTAACAATTTCTTGCAATCGATGGTCCCTTTTTATTATTGAAGTCTCTTGACTTCCAAGAGACGAAGTACTTTTAAGTACATCCTAAAAAGAATGGGGATCCTTGCTATATATGTTTTTGCTGGGTTTATTCTTCGCATTTGAAGTATGAATATGGCTCTTCTCATGAGCAGCGACATGTGTTTTAGAGCGAGCAGCATTTGGCTCCTTGAATCTCTTCATGACTTTTCTCATAGCCTTTCTAATAGCTGCGTTAATTACAGTTTTGGAGATTTACTCCATTAACATTGAGGTTCACATTGGATGCATCATTAACATTTGTCGCATCTCTAGCATTACGACTGTTGTTTGTCTCTCCTGAGTTTTCCATACTCGAATCTTTGGTATTAAATACCAAATTCAACAAGTGCTTAGGCAGTCCATACCCAGTGTCTCCTTGAATTGTCAAAGGCTCACCATAAGGAGACTTGATAACTACTTGCTTCTTATCACACACAATATGGGCTTGGTTACAAGACGACCAATCCATTCCTATTACTATATCGAGCCCCTTTATTTTAACGGGAACAAGGACAGCGGAAAAGAATAATTCCTAATGGATATAAACATCCATCTAATATTGCTGAAGCAGTCTCTGAGGTACTATCGGCCAATTCCACTTCATACTTAACGCTTAGAGTTCTTTAACAGGCAGATTTAATAGTTTACAAAATCTATTGTCTACGAAAGACTTATCTGAACCTGAATTAAATAATACTCTAGTATGAACGTCACTGATAAGGAAAGTACCTGTTGTGACATTTTTATCCTGAATAGCCTCTTGAGCATCCATTTGAGAGTCTCCAGCTTTGGTCTTCTTAGCCTCTCCAGGCTTCTTGGTTTTATTTGGGCAGTTGGTTTTGATGTGCCCTTCCTCGTTACAATTGAAACAAGTCGCGTTCTTCAATTCCTTGCAATCTAAAGTCTTGTGACCCTTGGTCTTGCAAATTCCACACAGTTTAGCACGTGGGTCAATCATACATTTTCCAAAATGTTGCTCTCTGCAGTTACTGCATTTGGGTCTTGCCTCATTTAGCTTGGACTGGTTATAGTTTGAACCGGTCTTACCCTTTTTACAACCTTTATTTGGGGTATTATTGCACTTTCGCTTACGATCCTTTAACACACGATCCACAGCGTTATTTACGGCTGTATTTATCATAGCCTGTAACTCGGTGCTTGTTAAGTTCAGTCTTGCATCATCATTCTGATCAACTGGGCGATTGTGAGCTTCAGAGGAGTCAGCCATGGTGAAGCTTTGAAGGCTACAAACCAAGTAGTAATAATTTGTTTAATTATATAGCGAATTGTCGAATTTGATGATTAAATAGCCATGGTGCAAATAAACCATATAGGCCAATAGATAGTATTTAATTTATTTGATTATGTTTTGCCTAGGTTTTTAAATAAACCATCTTTGGCGTTTAAACGGAATATAATCCTTCGTATTTATTAGACAGGGGACATAAGTCACGACTGTCAACGTTGCACTGACATTTTTATATATAGCACAAGGGCTTGTTCCAAAGGACTTTTTGATGGCATAAATGCCTTGTCACTAGGAAATTTTTAAAACATAATCGATGATTCCTTTGGATCGGAAAATTTCATAGTTCATTGTCTTAACAAGAAGTTATGAAATAAAACTATCTTTTTCATGTATACATCTTTGCCTGAAGGTATTCATCCTAATGGATGTTTTGATGTGTTCATCATGTTCGACGTTTATTAGCCATGATCCCTCTTGATCATTTACGCTAAATAAGGGGTTTGGAAAAATTCCTAATATAAGGATGACAAGTGTGATTTTATCGCTTCACTGTTGTCAGGAGTGTTAACATGTTTTCAGATGTTAACAAGGATCTGAATTTCTTTTAAACAAGTTTTACCATCATAGCTAGGTCTTTAATGACATTCAAGCTAGGTTATACCTTTTAAGGTTCTTTTTAATATATATACTGGCAGGAAAGGAATGATATTTATTTTATTCAGGATTTTCATTATAATCATCCTAAATTTAATTAAAATATAATTATGGCACAAAAAGCCAAGTCACAAGGACAAAATTATAAGCCAAGATTTTATAGAATCGAGGCATTAAGGCTTGAATCAAAGTTCATTACCTTTTTCTTGACAGGGAGTTGTAGGCTACGACTGTCTTTAGTCTCAGAGGACGTTAATTATAGCCCGTAGGCACTTCATCCTTAAGGGATGATTATATAAATAAGGGAATTTAGAATAACCCAATTTCAAGAATGACTTATGTGGTTTTATCGAATCACATTTTGTCAAACATGTTAATATGCTTTCAGATGTTAACAAGGATTTGAATCTTTAGGTTTTACCATCTTGGCCATGTCTGCAGTGACATTTAGGCTAGGTTTTACCTTTAAGATTCTTTTAATATTTAACGGAGAACAATCCTAAATTGAGATATTAACAAGGATCTGAATCTAATTGAGGAACTACCATCTTGGCCCTGTCTTAAAATGACACATGGGCTAGGTCTTGTCCTTTTTAGATTTTGTCATTTTATTATAATGGTAGATCTTATAAAAGGAATGATACTTTCAATTTATTTCATTTATTATATATATTGATAAGATGAAATTTTGATAAAGCATTCCAAGGATTTTAAAAAGGTACAGAATTTCCCTGAACGGGACTTGAAAGAAATGATGTTGTCCATGAAGGGACTGAAGGATAAGTATGCCCTTATAAGGACTTACTAAGGAAACGGACTTCAGCAAAAGGAGTTTCTTCTTCATTTTATTTCTGAATGCTTTCTCCTTGGTTGCACGTTAATCCTAGTCGCAGTACGAAGCTCGGCCTTCCCTAGGCTTCAAATGGGGAGAATTTCCATTATGGCTTCTTTGCTTGGCGACATATTAAAATATATAGAATTGAAAGCAATAATTCTCCGAATGAAGACAAGAGTATTCCTAAGTTAAGTCTAGACTCAGAAGGTCAAGGAATGTGCTACTGTGTCATTGAGATTAAACACAAAAGGCTAGTGTTTAATTCACTCAATGTTGGCTCTGATACCAACCTGTCACACCCCGATATTTCCACGTATTACCGGTGGGCCCGGTGGGGAGTATCGTGACGTAGTTGGTATCATCATAGTCAAACAACACAAAATTATAAATGCACAGCGGAAGCAAAGATAAAATATATTACAAACCGATATAAAGTAATATCAAAGTATTACAAACGGAATGTAAAAGATCCACAGGCGGATCAAAAGATAAAAAGAAACTTTGTTCAACAGACTTTAAGGCATCCAAGCTTGCGAGACTCTTATTGATGCTAAGGAGAGGCCAGCCTATTACGAGTAGTACCTGCACTTAGCCTTTTTGGGAAAATACGTCAGTTTACACTGGTAAATACAATTAACTGACTCATTTTGAAATGGTTTAAAAATTGATTTGAATGCACATGGCACATAAATTTTTATAACTTGGGATAATTATTTGAATATAATACTTGTAAAAGAATTATATGTTTCTTATGCGTTCAGTAGCCCGGTTCGTGCCGGGTTAAAGATCAATAGACATACCATATTATTTATTTAGGCATCGACGGGTGTACGCCTACACCCCGTGCTTAGGTCGTGGCCATTTCGTAAAATGATGCCAAGGATATCCGGGACATGGTCATTAACCCCCCAAAGGCTATAAGCAAACAAAACATTTTCAAACGGGACATTTTAATGATTTAACCTTCATACAATTAAAGATTCAATGCCTGACCAAACGGTATTTTATATACCGTACCCCAAGCCCGTATAGGGAAAATAAGTTAAAAGTATTTACCTGAGCTAAATATAAATTCAATCCCAGCCGTATCAAATCAGCAAGTACAGATAGCTTTTACTGGGCTCCTAAATCTGGAACGAATGTTTTTAATAACCTATTAGATTCCTAACGGGTCTTAATTAAGCCTATGCTTAGACCGGTTAGTTTTAGAAGAAGATACGGTTCAAAACGCATGATTAAGCGAGAACCGGATTAGAACGTGGTTTAGACCCAACAAGCTTCTATACTTGTATAATAAGGGTAAACTAAACACATTCTGGATTTTGAGATAAAAAGATATGGTTTGACCCGTTTCGGCTAATTTATGCAAACTAGCTACATAAGCCGATCCGAACGCGAAAAGTGCGTAACGGGTAACCAAAAGAGTCATGAACGGGTTCCCTAAGTTAATATGCCTTAAATATGTTGTGATATCAGTAGGATACCTTCCATTATGCCTAAAACGAATTTTAAAACCAATTTATGCCCCGTAGGGGTATTTTGGTCATTTAAAAGGTTATAAAAGAGGTTTAATATAAATCTGAGTTTCAGGTCTGATTTAGTCAGTAAAAATACTTAATTTAATAAGTTATATCAGTAGGGTATTACACATATGTGAATTTTATCATTTATAACCAAACTATGCACCGAAGGGGCATTTTGGTAATTTCACATAAGCTTTAAAGGTCAAAATTAGAATTCTGAGTTTAAAACGTTTGCCTACTATTTAATTATGAAAATTTACTTAAAACATCAGTAGGTATCAAACCTTATACGTAAAAAAATAGTTTTAATACATACTATGCGTCAAAAACGCTTAAAAAGGCGATTTTGAGCTATTTCCGGGTTTTTAAAGAAAAGCTGATATTTTTATTATTCCAGAAGGCTCAAAATATTTTATTTATCATATTAGATCAGTAGAAAATGGTTTGGTATTAAAAGGATTTGTAAAACTCATTTTATAGCCCAAAAGGGCAAAACCGGCAATTACCGAATCAAGCTTAGAACTCTAAGTTATGCTCAGCCTAAAATAAATAAAAATCTCCAAAAATCCCAAAATGTTATTTTATATCAGTAGGTAAAAAGTTTGGCATCAAAAATTGGGTTTAGATAGGCTACACGCTAATTATGCCGTTTAATTTAATAAAAAGCTTTTCATTTACGCTAATGAGCATAACGCCTAATCTAGACCACAAACTGATGTCAAATTTTAGGGACAAGTTTATAATTCAGTAATAAAGGTTTCTATTCTTTTATATTTTCAAAAATATCGTTTTAAGGTCAAATGGGCATAATGGTCAACATTTAAGCATATAACGGGAACATGTAAATGAATAGGATAACTAAGGATCCAAGTTTTATAACCTCAGAGGGTTATACTAACCTATAACATGATCCTAATGGAATCCTAAGGCATATATAAACTAAGCTAAATCGGGTCAGAACTGAAAGTCAAAGCAAAAGTCTACTTTTGCGACTTTCGGTTCCGAACCGATCCTAAACTTGAAATTGTCGGGTTGAACATGCTTAGGCATGTTCTTATACTAATTACCAAGTTATACAAGTGTTAAAACAGGTCTCATAGTTTCTACATTGCTAATTATGAATTTATTTGCAAAATAGCTTTCTGTTGACTTTTTATTATTAGGTTTGACCCGACATTTGACCAAGTTAGGATGATAATCAGTAGGTGCCCTCTCAGGGGTTTATTACCTACATAATTACCCACTTATATCTACTTCTAATTAAACTAACTACTGGACCATTAGTGATTAATCACTAAGTCAAACCTTAATTACGATAAGGTTGACTTTTGGTCATTAAACTAATCAAAATTGAAATTAGGAGGTTAAGGACACTTACAAATGGTCCTTAGTACTGAAAAGAACTCCAAGGAAGTTCCAAATGTTCAGGATCCTCCAGAATTGAGAAGGTAGCAAGATTGGAAAGAAATGGGCAAATGAAAGTGTTGAAGAACACTTCTATTTATAGGTTTTGGAGGATCATGGATGATCAACAAGTGTTGGAATGAGTTAGCAAGATCATTACAGGTGTAAAACCATCTTTCCCAAACCATCAAAGCCCCTAGAATCAAATATGTGAGACATAGAAGCAAAACCAAAGCTGGTTTTCAGTTTCTGGTATTGGGCATGGATTACGGACCGTAAGGGTCCAGCCATACAGTCCGTAAGGACTAGGCCAGCTCAACAGAACTTTCAAAAGTTGACATATTTGGCCCCTGCACTTTCAAATGTCATTTCCGACACATCTAAGGCCCGTTAAACCATTTTTAAGGCTCTATAATGATTCCTAAACATAGGGAACATGAAAAATGCTAAAAAATATGCCGGGTGTCGGTTCCTTTGGTCGTACGGTCACGTTGTTCGGCTAATTACGACGAAACACGGACGGACGCGAAAAACGATCCAAATTACGCGACGAATGGAATTTTATCAAGCCAAACACTAAAATAAAATATTTTAGTGCTTACATAAATTTTTGGGTGTCCGGGTATATTCAGAATGTGAGATATGCGCGAAAGTGCAAACTTGTGCACTTTCTGACACTTTTAGTCCCTGCATGACCTTAAAGTTTATTTTTGCGCACCAAACACCTCTAAGCCTATATCTAAGCTATATAAAGGATAAATAGGGTATGTTTAACTCATGGACATATTCCGAAATGTCCGATACCCTACGAATCGACATACTTTTGCAGTTTGACGCAATTAGTCCTTTAATTGCGTAAAGTAGCACGAAATGTCGTTTACTGATATCCAAGCCTTCCATGGCCCATAATGATCATTCCCAAGCATATACTTAAATATTACTATGCTCCCGTTTACTTAACTGGTCACCGAGAGGCGTAGATTCAAAAGTTGACGCTTTAGGTCCCTCTATTGCGCAAACTTGCGCATCTCATCATTTAATAGCATTGAAGCCTCATCTAATACATATTAGGTATTCTTGAAAGTATTATTAAACATCACGATGCTTCGGGTTCTCTAAAAGGTCATTCAGAGGTGTAATTAAACATATTGACACTTTTAGTCCCTCTAACTTGCAAAGTTGCGCGTAACTTTACTTATAGGCATAAAAACCTTAGTCGGCCAATAATTTGCATTCCCGAGAGTATAATCAAATATCATGAAGTTCCCGGTTTGTCAAAAGGTCATTCAGAGGTAAGAATTAACATGTTGACGCTTTTAACCCTTCATTGCTCAAACTTTCAATAAATTCCGCAAACGGCTACACTTGATCGATAAGTGGCTCATTTGTGAATATAAATATCGTGAGAGGTTATTTAGAAACTTATTTTAGGTATGCTAACACTTCCAGTCCTTTAATAATCAAAGTTTTTGATTTTTCAAAAAATTAGTCCCTTAAATTCAATGTTTGACTTCATTAGGGTTTATTACACGTGTCAATACATCATTGGACGTGATTTTACGAGGTGTTACAGAAACTAAATTTTCTTAATAAAGAAAAGGTTTAACGAGTACATAAAAAAAGGAAAGTGTCATACTGTCAAAGCAATCTCATACATTCACAACCTTTTTTTACATTGTTTAACTAATAAGTATGGAATGATACTAGACTTCAATCATACTTCATTTTCTCTTTTATTTAAATAGAAAAGCAAAAGCAAAAGCACAAGTTCCTTTAGTTACTATTAGGAATCCAAGGAAAACACCAATATATTTACATATTTAATCATAAGAAATAAAAAACTTTATTACATGTTCGTCAATGTCTCAATGATACTAATACATGAAACTATATATACCCATTTGAAAATGCTAGATATAGTTTTAATAAGAAAATTAATTACTTGGGCTAATTACATAGATAGTGCTTGTTGTTTAAAAAAATAGTATGGTTTCAGTTTTGAGTAACACTTTTGGGTACTAAGACCAATAAATAGGGTTGTAAATGAACCGAACGAACACTTCGTTAAGGAAATAAATGTGTTTACGAATGGTTCATAAACACTTAACGGACAAGATTTCATTCACTAAGGAAATCAGCGTGTTCACGAACACAAATAAATTCGCGAATACGACGAAGGCTAAAGGTGGATGGCAGAGAGAGCTGTGCTAGAACTGGTGTAACATACGACCCCTCGCATTACCAATATTATCCGCTTTGCCTCGTTAGGTTGTCCATCCAGAAACTCGTGGATTTGTTTTTGGCAGTGTTGCAAAAGTCGCTAGGCGGAACCTAGTCGGCCAACGGGGGAGTTGGGTGTACCCGGATGTAACACCCGTTCTTATAAATCAAGGTTTAACGTATCTTTTACGAAAACAATCATGTAATTAAGATTACATGTACATCGGAAATACTGGTTTATTAAAACCTTTTACAATTTAAAAGTTTAGAACATAATGTAATTAAGTTCGTCAATTAAAAGTAACAACGAAACGTCGTGCGGAAGCTTATTTCTTGATCGTGTTCGGTTCTTCATTGTGTTTGATCGTCCTCCGGTGCTAAAATTTTACCTGAAACTCATAAAACATGAGTTGGATTAGTCATACGTAACTTAGAACGTATTTAAACGGGTTTGCAATGCATCAACGGTTAAAATAAACGGTTTTCGCGAAACTGACACTCACTCGCGTCGCGTCACGCCACGGCCTGGGGCCTTCCCCGTCGCGCGACGCCACGGCTTGATTTCAACAGACTGTTGCAGTTGGTGCTGCATAATTCCCAGCATGACTCGATTTCACGGAAACGAGCATAACTCTCTCGTTTTTGATCCGTTTTACCCGATTCTTTTTCCTACGCGTCCGTAATTTAATTCTCCATCTTATGGAATTAAAATCCAACATCAGACATAAAAAATTTTGAGACTTCTAAGCCTTCGACTCATTGCCTTTTTACCGAATTTTAACCCGTTTATGCATTTTATCAAACAAACATATTTGTTTGATCCTTATTTCACATGCACCTCTTCAAATTAATGTTATCTACTATGTTAGGTTCTAATCACAGGTTTCTTACACAAATTAAACCCGTTTTCGCTCGTATGCTTATTTTGACCCGTTAAGGGTGTTTAAGTATATTTTAAACATGATTCGCTTTCATTCGTACCTAGCTTTATATTTCCACATTTCTTACCAAGTAATCTTCCACCACAACTGTATTTGTGTTGTATTAAGTGTGGAAATTTCTAAACTCCGAGTTTTACCCTTCGAATCATTATTTTACGGCAAAGACTATTATAGAGTCAAATGACTAAGGATTCACATCTTTCGCTTTTGTATACTCATTCTAAGTGTTTAATTACGCATACTACTCTTTTCCGAACAACCTTTATGGGTTGTTCGCTCGATTTAGCTTACAAGGGCATTTTGGTCCATTTAGTCCTTTCATTAACATAAAGGACTTTTAAAAGCATTTTCGACCCAAAAGCCCTGTTTTAAACTATGCATTTGATTCAAAAGGTCATTATGTTTTCAAAACACAATGATGATCATATGAATCATTCGGTTTTCTTATTAAGGTAACCAAATGTCTATATGACTGCATTTAACTATCAAGGAGCCTCTAGTTCCTATTGAGTAGTTAATCTATATTATACATACCTGACTCAGATCAATATATATATTGACCCGTTTCGATACCTTGCCTTAGTAACTGCTAAGTAATAGCGATATAAGTATCCATTTGATATTTATTCCTGAAATCATACAACTCGACAAACCATTAGTCAATATTGTCAAAGGGTGATATTTTCACCCTTTTGACCCGTTTGTTTTAATTGACCGATTATATTGGCGAGATGAAGCTTATTGCCATCTCACCTACACGACTCGCTCCAGTTTACATCGTGCGGTCATTTTAATTATAAATCACTTCTTAACGCTTTTTGGCCTATCAAGGCTTTCGAAATAAGGATTTTTCAAAACCAACAATTATTGTCAACGAGTGACCAAATTACAATTTTACCCTTATTGGTTATTATAATTTACCTTATATGGTAACCTTAAAAGTACATGTTTCATTCGTCATAATATGATCGAAATACCGATTTAACTCATTTTTAGCCATCACTATGGTTTCTTATCATATTTGATTATCTTGTTCCGTACGACTACATGCCGGAACACCATATCTCAATTAGGTATTTGTCTTATTCGTAATCAATACGACAAAGAATATTCCAACATATGTGACTAGTGTAAGTTATACTTACCTTGCATCCGAATTACGCTTTTCCTTCATTCTAGATTCGTTTGGCCCGCTTCCTTCCCCAAGCTTTCACCTAGCTTGCCAAGCGTCAAACTTACGATCCCCTTGACTTGGTGATCGTTTCTATGTATTCAAATCCGAATTTGGCCTTCAATTGATCCTCCAATTTGAAGATTATGTTGAAGAACTAGGGTTTGCTCCATGGGAGCTTTCTCCTGATCGTATACACGCACACACTATGTGTGTGTGTTTTATTTTGTTTTAATAAATAACTTTTCCAGTTATCTAACTTTGGTCCCTCGTGTTTGGTTAGTTATTAAGTAGGCCACAACCTTATTATTTCTAACAACATTCCCCCTTATTAACTAGGTTAAATATTCCTAGTTACCTTAGTGGGTTCAGGGAATTTATGACTTGGTTTATTTTAAGTCCCGTTCACTCAGGCCTTTTTATCCACTTTAATTTCCTCAAAAGGATTTGTTCACTTTTTATTTAATATTAGGTTTATTTAATTAAATCATAATATTTACCGGGTTACTTTTACCACTAACGGTACTTTACCCGTCTTTTAGTATTAACGTGGTTTGATTACCAAACCCGTTTTTGGGGTGTTACACCGGAGTACTCGGGGAGTACCCGGGGAGTACTCGAACATGGAAAATATAAAGAAAATTAATTATTGGATATTATATATTTCAAAATAAACATAATTCAAGTCAAAATAAGCATAATTCAAGTTAAAATAAGCATAATCCATGTCAAAATAAGCAGAACATAAAAGTCAACAAACGAGGTTGACCGACTAGGCCGACTAGTCCCGACTTGACCGACTACTCTCCGACTACTCTCTGAAAAGTCAACAAACGAGGTTGGCCGACTATGCCCGACTAGACCGACTACTCTCCAAAAAGTTAACAAACGAGGTTGACCGACTAGGCCGACTATGCCCGACTAGTCCCGACTAGATCGACTAATCTCCGATGTTGACCGAGTTTGACCGCCAGCGACAAATTGAGTCCGCCTAGGAGAAAATCGGCTCGGAGGGGTTCCGAGGACCGACTACTCGCCGAGTACAAGGCCTTGGAATCCGACTTTTACAACACTGGTTTTTGGTTGCCCGGGTGGAGACTTCCCAAGAGGTTATCCATCCGATGTGGGATTTGTTTAGAGTGTCACAATGGTCCATGTCAATCTTTTGAGTATTGTTACAACCACCTCCTCTTAGGGACTCGTCGTCCTTGATGAGTTTTTCCCCACCATCCCAAACGACACACTTCGTTAAGGAAATAAATGTGTTTACGAACGGTTCATAAACACTTAACGGACAAGATTTCATTCACTAAGGAAATCAGCGTGTTCACGAACACAAATAAATTCGCGAATACGACGAAGGCTAAAGGTGGATGGCAGAGAGAGCTGTGCTAGAACTGGTGTAACATACGACCCCTCGCATTACCAATATTATCCGCTTTGCCTCGTTAGGATGTCCATCCAGAAACTCGTGGATTTGTTTTTGGTTGCCCGGGTGGAGACTTCCCAAAAGGTTATCCATCCGATGTGGGATTTGCTTAGAGTGTCATAACGGTCCATGTCAATCTTTTGAGTATTGTTACAACCACCTCCTCTTAGGGACTCGTCGTCCTTGATGAGGTTTGCCCCACCATCCCAAACGACACAGAAGTGGCTTTGATACCATTTGTAACATCCAGCCTCTCTCATCACCAATATTGTCCGCTTTGCCCCCATTAGGTCGCCCATCCAAGAACTCACAGATTGGTTTTTGGTTGCCCGGGTGGAGACTTCCCCGGAGGTCACCCATTCTAGCACTACATCCATGTCAGCACGCTAAACCGTGGAGTTTTCATATGCTCCACAACCAACTAAGCCCAAAACGCGTTGGTGATTTAAGAGGTAGGAGATGACTTATGAACCAAGAATCTTTCCTTGCCTAGGGTGTCACAATAGTCCATCTTAATCTTTTCGGTATCGTTACAACTTGAATCCCTAATCTTCAAACGGAGGTCGGTCGTATTCGTCGATATAAATAAAGAGAGATGAAAGGGGAAAAATGCAAAAACAAGCTGGAAATAGCGTTTCTTAGTTTAATTGTTAGGATAAACTAGTGGGAATGCCCGCGCGTTGTTGCGGGTGCGCCTGAACTAAACACATTTTTCCACCCGCTAAAGTCAAGAAAAAGTGACAAACAAAAAGATGTGTGTCATATAACTTTTAGACTTGAGAATAACATCGAATTAAACCCACATGTGACAAACATATAGTGAACCCACTTTTAGACCCACATGTGAGTATTAAAAGTTGCATTTGCATATCATCGAATTAAACCTCGACACAAAAAATAGTTAAAAAATTGCCACTAAAAAGGTTGTTAAGAAAATGGCGCGTTTCAAGTTGCTATGCCATCACATTAAGTAAAAAAGTCTCTAACAATAGTCACTGTTTTGACGTGTAGAGTCACTGTTTTAATCAAGTTTCTCTTATACCAGCTAAACGTGCATCCACCATCTCTTTTTGCCGACTCAAATGGCTTGAGAATAAATCTAAACTATATGAACTTGACAATGTTCCCCTAGATATGTCGGCACACACCTTTGACACCCTTGGATTTGGAGAGCACCCTATATGTCCGAGGGGTGGGGGGACAACACTTTTTTCATGATTGACTTATCACAACACAAATCGACATTGACAAGACCACTGTAAGTAGGCATAACAAATGCTCTATAAACTGGTTAACCATACCCCCTTGATTTTTAGAGACACCTCTTGACGACGCCTCAACAACTTAGATTTAAGCATGTGCCAAACACGTAAGATTGAATATACATGTATACTAGTGTTCTATTACACCAATACACTTATAAATTAATTTGCAAGGTATCAAGTGTGTAAAAGAAGGGTATATTGCATGGTATGGTAATCGAGGTAGGATTTTGGTGCCCAATCCTGTATGTGAACGTCATTCCTCCTTGTTTGGCCTGACTAAAACTCACCAAAATTGGGGTGGTATAATAACCCTCAAAAAGGTCCCAAACACTATGAAATCTAAACTCTGGACTTGCAAAATGAAAATTAGCATGAAAAATGGAAAAAAATAAGATTTTTATGTCTGTCGCGGGCCGCGAGACCCTAATAACTTTCCAGACACGCTTATGACACGTGTCATCCACGTGTCAACCCTACAACGGTGACTAAGGCCACATATGCCCTAGCTAGAGGCCATCACGGGCCGCGAAAGGATAGCCCTAGGCTATCGCGAGGCGCGAAAGCCTTAAATTTCAGCTATATAAAGGGGCGAGCATCAGACGTTCAATCTGCTCAAAGTTTTATTCTCTCTCGATCTATATTGCTCTGATAGTATACCTGATACCCCTAATTCTATGAAGCTTTGCCCCGTTGTAAGTGTTTTAACCCCTGATCACTGATTAGATACCATGTCTGATCGATCCTGAACCCAACAACGGATGTCAATGTGCTGCCTGAATAAGGCTACACTTTGTTAACTATGTTGGGGGTTGATCTTGTGATGTATCGATAAAGTTTGGGTTGGGTTATCTCACTAAAACGTGTGCATTGTATATTTTTTTAGGAACTCGGGAATTATACCAGGATATATTATCAGGAGACTTTTTAGTTAAAACCCTAAGTCTACAAAGTGAGTCATTCTCTTTTTCTCACAACTTTGTGAGTCATTCTTTCTTTTTACCAAATTCTTTACAAAATCCTAAATGTTTTTCAGTTATACTTACAGTGATTAAGTTTTTGTATTCTGCAATTACTACTGGTATGTGGGAAAGAGTAAGCCAATAGTGATATGACCACGAGCACAGAGGTTGGCCTTAGTCGTAATATTGTTTTGAGTAATTGATAGATATAAACAATGTAATCGCCCTTGATACTGTAAAATATAACAATGTGTCTTTTTATAAAATGGAATGACTCGCCAGTATTTTTGCTGATAAAAATGTTTTCAGACGCGTTTCAGATAACTTGCTGTGAAGGTAATAGAAGCTCGCTACGGAGCACTGAAGGGTTAAATAAAGTGGCTATGATTACCTAAATAAAAGAAGAAATTTATGTTTTGTCAACTAGGGTTTATCCCTATAAAAACATTTGAATAGAATATGGGTTTTAGCCTATTTGTTTAATATTAAAAAGTTTGGTGTTTTACAAACTCTGAAATTATTTCCTAACTACTATCCTGATGATGTTTTCCGCTGCAAATTTAATAAACACCGATACCACCTGTCATCTAGATTCACGCCTCCCACCCAGGGTGGGGTCGAGGGCTGTGACAGATGGCCACCAAAATGGCATCCCGACTCTCTCTCTCTCTCTAAAAAACACACATATAGGCGTAATTAAGAAGTTTGAGAACTTATAAAGCGACTATATGGGTTTGGCTCTTTTTAGAACTCTAGAAAAATTTAAGAAGATCGAGAACTCACAACAGTAAAACATTTTATTTAAATATGCAATATTACTTAAGAGTGGTTTTATCATTTCTTAAACGTAATTGAAGGCGAGAAAGGCATGTTAATTAAAACCTTTTATTAGAAGTAAAATAAGATTACATGAGATTTTTTTTTAATTTTTTAAACAGCTAAACTTGTACACCACGTAAACTCATCAATATCACGGGCCTATTCACTAAGATAACATGAGATTTTTTTTTGAATAGCTAAAGTTGTACATTGTGGTGATGTTTGATTTTTTAAAAAAGATCTGTGCAGACTCTAATGTCTGCTCCGTGCAAACCACGCGCAGACATTGCCATCTGCAGACTTTGATTTTTTCGAAGACGTTTCATTAAAAAGAGTCTGCGCGAGCTCTTCTGGGTGCAAACTTGGCCCAACCACTTTTAAGATATTCTAAGGTCTGCAGAGAGTTAAACACCACCACCCACTACCGCCGTCCACCACCACCACTTTCCACCACCCACCACCATCTGCCACCACCCACCGTCCACCACCCACCAACATTGTCCGTACACCGCCACCAATTTATTTTAGAAATCTGCATACGTTAAAAAACAAACAAACTTCTTCTTGCAAACTGTAGAGATCTGGTCCACCTCTTCTTTTACAGATGTGGTCCGCACACTTGAGACATTTTACCTTTAAAAAACAAGAGTAAAATGTCTGGATAGTCCCTGTGGTTTTGTAAAATAACACTTATAGTCCCCAATTTTCGTAAATTACACTAGTACTCCCTGTGGTTTGACGAGTTGTTACTCGGATAGTCCTTGGAGTGGATGTTCGTTAATTTTCTCCGTTAAGTCCATCTGAAACTACTTATTTACCCATCCCTTAAAAAAAACAAATATGGATTATTAAAAGTGTGAGACCCACCACTCACCCCCAACTTCATCTTCAACCTCTATCACCCAACCATCTGACATCACCATTTTCTCCATCAAGCACCACCCAAACCTGAAACCCCACCTCCACGACACCCTACCGCACCCGTCTTCGACCGATGAGCATCCCATTCCGGCGACGCACCAGCTGATCGGATTTTATCCCAATCTGAACAACCGTCAACATAACGCTCCGTCACTGCCAAACCATCCCGGCGGCTCCGTCGCTATAACCGTCATTTGACACCATAACAACGTGACTGATGTAACCGGATTTTATCCCAATAATTGATGCATTAGACTCCAGACAATTTGTTTCAAAGATGATTGATGATGTAAACACAAAGGTGCATCCAACTGAACTTCAACATTATAATCATCACAAAGGCTCACGCATAAACACAAAGGTTCGTGCAGAAACACAAACGCCTGCAATACGTCATCGTTAAATTCATATCAATTTAATCATCAACACTAAAAATGATATTAAACACAAAGGGGTATCCATCCTATTGATCTTCAATAGAGCACACAGTAACAAAATTCATAACATATGCCTATTACACGACTAATAATCATAGCGATAACAAAAACCATTTTTATTTACTACGATTCGAACCGATTTTAATACTTACAACTCGACCCACCCATATATCTGTTAAACCGGGATTCCTTTCTTGAGCAAAAATATAACATCATAGGGTTTTTACACGCAACCCTCCGAAACACCTATTCCAACAGAAAAGTCGATTCGATCAAAACTTTTTCAAACAATTCCTCTTAATGAACACTAAAAGTAACTGAAATTGGAAACCTAGTTTGTTAAAGCATACCTGTTGGAGACCTTATCTCAGACGAAAACCATCACCTGGGTTGTGGTTAGGAAATAGATAAAGCTGCGAGCTTCCGATTTGGCGGTGGTTGTGTGGCCGATGACGATTTGGCACGGAGCAGTGGTGATCAAAGGCGGTAGGTGACCAGAAAGGTGGTGCTCGATGGTAGTAACTGGAGGCATAAGTGGTGTCTCGATGCCCTTGGCGTTTGAGCGGTTCGTGTCAAAAAGGAACGGTGGCAGTACCGTGATAGAGGTTGAAGATGATGTTGGGGGTGAGTGGTGGGCCTCACACTTTTAATAATCCATATATGTTTTTTATTTTTAAAGGGAGGGGTAAACAAGTAATTTCATGGGTTGTTTGGTAGCCTATTAATGACCATTCAGATGCTACCTCTTAATGGTTTAAAACCTCTGAATGAATAAGAGGTAACCTCAAGTCTGAATGGTTAAGAGGTAACCTCTGAATGGTAAATCATCACATGTCACATTCTTCTACCTTCTCATTGGTAAAATTCTTAATGGTTCCTTTAAGAGGTAGCCTCTTAATGACCATTCAGAGGCTACCAAACAGCCCCTCAGATGTACTTAACGGAGAAAGCAAACGGACATCTACTCCAGGGAGTATCCGAGTGACAACTCGTCAAACCAGTCAAACCACAGAGAGCACCAGTGTAATTTCTAAAAGTTTGAGACTATATATGTTATTTTACAAAACCACAGGGACTATTTACTCAAAAAAACAAACAAACAAACAACACCATGTTTAAATTCATCAAGTGAATATAAATTTATTAGTAACACGACGTCGTTTCAGTCTTATTTTGCTTTCGTTCATTCATTAGAGTTAAAGAAGAAGAATGAATCCAGTGACGTTAGTGAAGCGTATTGAGAAGATAAATTAAAAGGAAGGAAGCATCGTTAGGTATCTCTGAAGACGCTTCATGGCATGCTAAATACAAAGATCATTCATCAGCGTATGTTTATGTTGGATGGAGGCATTCCTTTTGTTTTCACCTAACTCAACTCAAGGAGATCTTCTTGCTCTTTTTGCTCAGTAATTAAGTAACCTTCTTTTTAAGTCATCTTCATTTCAATAATGTTGCTGCTTGATTTAAACAATTGTCTTTTAAATTAGCCAATTAGGGTTTTGATGCTGCCTGCTTAGTGCACTCGATCTAAGTTTTAATTAACAAACATATTCAGTTAGCGTATGCATTTAGTACTTGGTGATTATAAATTGTCATTGTATGTATAACTGTAGACCTGGCAAACGGGTCGGATCGGGTCGGGTCGGGTCATGGGTCAAAACGGGTTCGGGTCAAAACGGGTCAATTAAAAAAAAGGTTGTTTCGGTTCGGGTCGAAACGGGTTCGGGTTGGAACGGGTTCGGGTCAAAACGGGTTCGGGTCAGAACGGGTTTCGGGTCGGGTTGGTTAAAAATTGTATGACAGGGTGAAGAGGTAGATTATAGAGGTGTACTCCACCGTGACGGTTCTGTTCTCATGTCTCTTTCCCTTTATCAACTCAAGGTTTATTAAATTTTAAACTCTCAGTTCTGGTTCTGTAATGGATGTTATAACCAGCAAACTCCTGGTTAAACTTTAATGATGTTATTGTTTACTAAGGTACACTTCATCTGTATGATTATAACCAGTAGTAATCAACTCATGTCTTTAACATCCATTACTTATCTGTTATAAACTTTTGCGTTCTCTTTTTCCAAACACCTGAACTCTTCTATAGATCACTAGCGGCAAAACTTTTGCTTGGTATGCCATTTAAGGTCAGGGCTCTTATGAAACGGTTCGCGTCGAAACGGTACACGTCGAAACGGTTCGATTCGAAACGGTACGGGTCGAAACGGTTCGATTCGAAACGGTACCGGTCGAAACGGTACACGTCGAAACGGTACGAAACTCGTCCCCGACCCGAAACTCGTCTCGTGCGGAAACTCGTGTCGGCCTAAAACCCATTGCGATCCCACCATATATCTCTAGGTTGCAAATAAAAATGATGTCCTAGCATATATCTCTAGGTTGCATCATCGTCAAATAACAGCCATATTTGAGGCTTCATGAATTGCTTTATGTAAATAACATTTCAAGTCACATCAGCAGAAATATTATTATCAATTCCTGTAATGTATTCCAAGATATAAGTGTTTAGGTTTGCATATTACGGTATTACCTTTTTATTTGCGTATTTGGTCAGAATTCATGTTTAGGTTCGCGTCGAAACGGTACGGGTTGAAACGGTACTCGTCGAAACGGTTTGGGTCGAAATGGTTCGGTTCGAAACGGTAGTGGTCGAAACGGTACGGGTCGAAACGGTTCGATTCAAAACGGTACGGGTCGAAACGGTTCGATTCGAAACGGTACTGGTCGAAACGGTACGGGTCGAAACGGTTCAAGTCGAAACGGTTCGATTCGAAACGGTACGGGTCGAAACGGTACGAAACTCGTCCCGACCCGAAACTCCTCTGTACGGAAACTCGTGTTGGCTCAAAACCCGTTGCGATCCGAAACCCATCCCGTGCAAAAACCTGTGTCGGCCCGAAACCCGACCCGAACCGACCCCGTTTTGATCCAAAACCTTCGTCGTGCCGAAACCCGCCGAAACTCAATTTGAACTGAACCCGTTCCGATCCAAAACCCGTTTCGTGCCGTAACCCGTCTCGTGCGGATACTTGTGCCGGCTCGAAACTCATTCCGATCCGAAACCTGCCTTGTTTCTTTAAGACACCAACTCACATCGACCCATTTCTTTAATGTTGTCGACCCGTTTTGACCCGAAAATAACAAGATGGAATTTCAAGTGACCCATTGTGACCCATTTAGTTAAAATATCTTACCCAAACCAACCCATATAATTTTAAAAGCAACCCAAATTGACCCACTTAGAAGGGTTTGGGTCAAGATTGCCCCCTAAATGAGTTAAATTCCATTTTTTTACTAGCTTTAAGTCACATTACCGCCGTAACATCCTTTTCAATTGTCACTGAATACTTAACTAGTTAACTTACGTTTTAACATGTAGATATGGTCAGATTGTTGATGTGAACAGAAGTACAATTCTTGCTGTCGGTTAGTCTCTTTATCTATCTAATTTTGGATTTTGTATAAATTATCATAGCTGGTGACCAAATGTGTGGTTAAAATGTTTTTTGTTCTAATTTTTTTATAAATAATAGTGCTAATAGTATTACAAAAATGATATTAGTTTAACAATATAATATACTAGTGGGAATGCCCGCGCGTTGCGGCGGGTGCGTTTGTTTTGTCGCCTCGTAGTTCTTGTTAGGATTTGTGGTGTGTATGGCGTTTGTGGTTTGTTTATTATACACGAATAGCATTTGCTCGATACACGTCAGTCTTGCTATTCATGTCTTTCATAAGGGAACTTGTGACAATGATAACCTTGCATGCACAAAGAAATTCACCATGTTGTCATACATAACAGCAAACAAAATCCATAAACAATAACGAGATTAGATCATTATTTGAGACCTCATCTGAAGAGGGGGATAGCTCCTTTATAATCAAATAAACCATTCTTCTTAATCCCATATCTCTAGCCTGGAAAAGTTTTGCTACTGAAAAGAACACTTCTGCAGCTTCGGTCTGCAAATATTGAACAATGTTAAACAAGATCAAAAGTATCACTTCATAAAAATATCCTGCACCTCAAAGATGAAAATTTTAGACGAACCCGAACCCGAAAATCGTGCCATACATATGAACCCGAACCCGACCCGAATATTCGCATGCTGACCCTAATCCCACCCGAATATTCGCATACTGACCCGAACCCGACTCGTTCAACCCAAATTTTTTATTTTTTCAGCAAATTAATATATTAAAATTAACAGTACAAAAAAACACAAATTTATATAATAAAATTACATTAAAATCATAAAAATTTATGTCAACTTCCATTTTTAAGTTATATTTATAGCATAAAAAAACACTCCCAATTTTATTTATGAGTTATGACATAAAACATATTTAAAAAAAAAATATAATATAATAGAAATGAGTTAAACGGGTCAACCCGCCAGCCCAACTGGGTTGACCCGAACCTGACCCGTTTAGCTAAACGGGTTCGTGGGTTCAACCTGAAACTGACCCGAACCCATTTAGACTAAACCCAAACCCACGAATTTCGTGTTAGGTTCGTGTCGTGTTTTCGGGTTGTGTCAGAAATTCACACCCTTTAGGGCTAGTTTCGGTTGTGTTAGGTTGATTCCAGCTTTATTTAGGGATTTTCTCTACCATATTTGGCTGGATTTTGGCCAGAAAATGCCCTGAAGCAGCGCCTGAGAGCCTGAAAGCTCGCCTTTCAGAGCGTAGCACATTTGGTGTGCTCGGCTGCGCCTAAGGGGCTTTTGAGAACATAGGATTATACTATAGTTCCATAATCTATCTGGAAACCACCAAAATACATACTCCAAAGCCAGAAACATATATACAATTGAAGCACTTCATTTAATCAGATGTAATATTTATATGAAGGACGTGCAGATTCATACTTTCTAGTGTTATCATTCCAAACTTCCAATATAATATTTCATAAATCGTTAAAAATCATAATAAACTACACATCCTATCATACTTCCATCAGATCTACCGATATCACAACTTTAAAGCAATGATTGTTTAAAAACTATCATACAAATAAATTAAATAAAAATAAACCATATCTCAAGGAGTTATAACAAATAGTACCTTTAATTTAAATTTAAAGTTGGTTGAAACTTGAAACTCACTTGAACAGAAAAACAATCCATTAATTTTTCAGCATCGCCAACCCTACTAACATCATGATTACATATCTTCTTATCTGCATATGAAATTTAATTTATATTTAAATTAGAGATATTCAAGGCTGATTTTGTTTGCATGAGTGAATTACAAAAAAAAAATGAAACCGAAACGAAACAAAAAAAAAAAAAACTGAAAATATTGAAACCGATTCGAAACGAAACCGAAAAAATTGACCAAACCGAAACAAAAAGGAGCGAATAAATTTCCAACTTGTATTATTAAAAACTAATCACATGACCTGAAAACTTTTTTGCATTGTATTTCTACAGTTTATTGCATGATTTATTTACGTACCATTTGCAAGATCAAGCAGAAAATCCGCAGGGTTCGTCAAATTAAACCCTGGCACATACCCAATGGATGCAAGATACTCCATAACCTGACCCGAACAACCATAGTAAATTGGGCTGCCATCAGACAATACCACAACCCTATCAAACATCCAATACAGCCTACTTGATGGCTGATGGATCGTGGTGACCACACTCCTCCCTCCTCTAGCCAACCCATTCAATGTGGCCATTAACCGAAGAGTCGTGCTAGAGTCCAGCCCTGAAGTCGGCTCATCCAAAAGCAACAAACTCGGGTTCACCAACATTTCCTGTCCAATACTAACCCGTTTCCTCTCCCCACCCGAAACACCACGAATAAGTGGCCCTCCCACGATCCTGTCACGACATCTTGTTAACCCAAGTTCAAGTATGATGAGCTCAGCTTGTTCTACTTTCTCTTCATGGGTTAAACTCTTGGGCAGCCTCAACATTGCAGCATAGGTTAAAGTTTCTAAAACCGTTAGGTGTGGCTATACAATGCAAAACTGGTTGCGATCCGAAACCCGTCCCGTGCGGAAACTCGTGTCGGCCTAAAACCCGTTGCGAACATAAATATAAACTTAGATAGAAATAATGCGGATATAGAAACAATTTAAGTCAAATCATTATAAACTTAGCGTTATTCATCATATAATAATCATGTACAGTGCAAGTGTTAGCCGAAACGAACAACTTCTATGCAAGTGTGTTGAGGTCTGCAGTTGCCATTAACTTCTATGTAGCAGCCCTTTCAAAAATCTGTAAATACATTAGCTTTTAGAACAATAAACAAATCTCAAGAACATAACACCTATTACTATGACATACTAACCTGATTAATCCAATAATTCCCACATTTTGGTCCCCAACCATAACCTTTATCTTTTGGTGTGGACTCATCATCATTCAACATCAACAGTTTTTCTGTTCATCATCACGATCAATTGGAAACTACAAATTAACGATTATTATAAACAGTATGGATATGGATAACGAAGAAAATCATCAACAGTAGAAGAAGAAAAGGGCAAAATCCCCAAACGTAAATGCTAATTGCTGAATCAGATAACAACATATAAGAAGCAGCTTGGTGAGAATAAAATTACAGAGATTGAAGAATCGAAGGACGACAGATGAAGGTGCTCTCGGACGACTCTTTGCCTCGCGATTGCTCTTTCAATCTTCTCAACTTGAACAGTAGTTGATCCGGTTGTCACGTGCCTTAGATATGCGCACCAAGTCACCCATGAAACGGATCAATCTTCAATTCTTCACCCATTCTCGAAACTAACCCAAACCGAGTGCAATTACAGGTACCAATTGATCGATTTCTACACCCATTCATCGATTTCAAGTGTATCTCTGTTGGGGGAAAGAATTGAAATAATCAGAGATAGGAGCCGATGAGACGAATATAATGAATTGTTAGGGGTTTTGATGCGTTAGGGGAAGGAAGAGTTGTGAGATCTTTGGAATTCCTAATTGAATGTGCAGAGATAATTACAGTGGGGAGTTTATGTCGATTAGGTTTTCTGAGGGTAGGGATGGTAAGGATTTTGAGAGTGTGAGAATGGGTGTAGGATCAATTTACTATTATATCCTTGTGGTGTCTTATAATGTTGTGTTCTTTACAATTTTACCCTCACAAAACAAGCATTCATTAGTTGTACGTATTGCATAAAATGATGGACACCATGTAAAATTACATGTGTGTACATCACTTCTCCTTTTTATAATAGTATATAGATTTATTAGAGTAATATAAGGAGGTTTTATGTATATTCAAAACAAACCGTGGACGTCTTTTGACCTATATGAGCTATCTCATTTTAAGTATTTTTTGTTAAATGTCTGACTCTTGAGATTATTTATAACTGAATTAACCATTTACAAGTACATAGGTTGAAATTTCCACCTTTATGCCATCGCTAACTCTATATAATTAAAGAAATTTACGTGACATTTACAAGTACACAGGTTAAAGTTTTATAAAAACTAGATCATGGTGTTCTAGCCGATTCCGTTTCTTTGAATGAATCTGTTAAGAATGAAAAGTGACAATGAAACTTCATAAATTTGTTTTAAATGTTTGTTCTTATACATGCTCAAAGGTGCTCCAGTTCCGTTCACACCCGGATAGCTAACTGCTGCAAATTTGGGGTTCCTTTGCCATATAATTTCCACCACATATCATGAAATTCAACACATATTGTACTTTTAAAAATACTATACATAAATAAATAAACAAAAGTAAGATAACATACCAGGAGCAATTTTACCATGTTGCCTTTTTGCACCTTCTAAACCAAAAAACCCTCACTGAATCAACTCAGCCATGATCAAATCTTGCTTGGCCTTCTAATAATGCACATCCTCATTACATGCCACCTTATTTATAGTGTTAACAGTCTTGAAACTCAAACGAAGTCCAATTTTCCAGACATTTCTCAAAAGCTCACTCAATTCTCTTTGCCATATAATCAATCATTAGATTGATCAATACAAGTTCTACATACTAACTGTATCTACATCTGTAGAAGCTCTAGATCTGTTGAAGTTTGATCAAAAAACATGTCTGGCCAATCCAACCCTCGTGGTTCTGCGTTTTCAGCTGCTGAGGTAGTTTAACTCATTATAAACAAACATAATTATGTAAAGTTTCAGTTGTTTTGAACGACCTATGATTTTTTATTTGAATCATTCAGTTGGAGTTCTTAGCAGAAGATGAAATGATCGAGATAGTTCCAAACCTAAGAATAAAGCCTCTCAGTTTGATTTGTGTAATTTTCTATCCCTTATTCTTTACGATTTTATTTTATGACTTTATTTAGTAACTTTTTTTTATATACTTACAAGTTTTTACTCATAATTTTGATGTATTGTTAAAATTAGTTCCATCTTATGATTTTTTTTATATATGGCAGGGTGACTTTGGTCCGTTTCAGCCACAAATACCTACTCAAGTCCCAATATGGTTGGCTGTGGCTTTGAAAAAGAGAGGGAAATGCACTATTCACCCTCCAGATTGGATGTCTGTTGGTAAAATTTCACTCTCTGATATTTAAACACCACACATTCAGGCGCATATGATGAAGTCAAAAGTCAGGATAAAGGAACCAACTTTTTAAGAAAAAATGCAAAAGATATTCTAAAACAGCCTATAACATTTACAACTACGGAAAAAGCATTTTAAACAGTTAAAGCAGATATTTGTTAGTTTATCTGAACGTGTGTTTTATCAATCATTCAATTGGAGTTAGTCATTTACTTGGTTTTAAAAAGGGCGAAGCGCACAAAAGCGAGGGGGTCTAAAATCGAAGCGCAAAAGCGGCGGGCTTCTCATACATGAGGCGCAAGGCGATTATATATATATTCTATAGGTTTCTCGGAACATTTACCCAATATTTAGACACACATAAGCTTTATATATGTCTTAATATTAAATTACATCCATGTACAACCTGAAAAGCATGATGTATCACAATCTACTGCACAAAAATATGGCATGTACATGAGGCGCACGCCTCAGGCACGCTTTTGTAAAACCAAGGTCATTTACAAAAGTAACTGCATCA
Organism: Helianthus tuberosus; assembly: GCA_030545235.1. Classification (NCBI taxonomy): domain Eukaryota; kingdom Viridiplantae; phylum Streptophyta; class Magnoliopsida; order Asterales; family Asteraceae; genus Helianthus; species Helianthus tuberosus. The sequence continues at coordinate 165,782,937 of CM060452.1, forward strand.
AAATAATAAGGTATCAATTGCTTAATTGACGGTTATAGTTTATGTATCAAGCTGAACTTTATATGCATCCACTTAATCTTAGGTTAAGAAATAATGCGTTACTTATTTTCTAGATATTAACCAGTTCTTTTTTTATGTTTTTTTCCCTGCTAGAAAAACTGACCCAGGTATTGGAGGCAGAGCGTGACTCAGCAAGTTCTTTTGAAGCATTGCCATTTCATTATGTTGAGATCTCAAGGCTTCTTTTTGACCAGTGATTGGCTTTTACATGTTTATTTACTTATCATTCTTTAGCATTTTACTATTGAAAAAGCTCTTTAACAAGTTGTCATTGATGCAGTGCTCGTGATGACATTCCTGAAGTATATATGGTTAGTCAGTCTAAAGATCCTTGTGTAAAAATAGCCTTTTTGAAATTCTTCTATATAAAACAAAACAAATGAGCCACTTAGGTTATAGCCTAGTGGTCAAGAGGAATTATCTCTTGTGGGGAGACTCCTTGGAAGGTGTAAGTATTTAAGGGGAAAAATAAGCCGTTCAAAAAAAAAATGTTTATTTTTTTTTTGTAAATATTGGATAGGTAAGATCGCTTATTGAAGACATCAAAGATGTCAGGTTTCATAAAATTGGTACTGGATTGGAGAAGCTTTCATCTCGGACATACGCAATGAAGGTAAAATAGTTGCTCACGTCTCACATTCAAAATGACAAATATACCCCTACTTAAAAATGAAGAAAATTTACCAATTTTTACAACATTATCTAGTTAAAAATTATTCAAAGGTTTCCTACGTACACCACATACAACTCTTGAATTTGATCAGGAAATCATTCAAATTGAGCAGCAGGTATTACATTATATTATAATAAAACTAAATGCTTGTTCAGTAACAAACAGAATAAAGATTTCTATATTTTTATAGCCACGAAAATTCTTTTTTCATATGCCTCCTTATGTTTATAACTTTGGAGACATTTCTTTCGACAACTTACAACCTTGTTGACCTGTTATGTTTTAAGCTTCATCATCCATTCATCCGTTAGGAAGTAAAGTAAATGGGTTGAAATTGCTACACGTCAAATTAAGCAAATATTGACAAGTTGACATGATGCCTTCAGGGATGTTTATGTAGACTCTCATGTATCCTTGTAAACATATTACCAACTTTTTTGCTTATGTCAAAAACTGAAACTTGCAGTTAAATTTATCCGCAATGGAAGTAAATGTAATACGACCATTTGTTACTGGAAGTCTAGAAACGTTTTATGAACTTACCGCTCCAGAGATTATTCAAGAATCACAGAGAGAGGAATATAGACGGCCCCAAACAGCTGATCGGGGACCTAGGGTAAGCTTTTCTATACGAACAAAATATTTATGTTTTCATGTCATATGATAATCACACACATGCAGATAATACATGTGTTAAGTATTCAATAATTTTTATTTCTTTTCCAGCGTGAATTGAGACGCTAAAAGGCCTCAGCAACGCGGATGTCTTCTGAAATCACCTGCATATTCATCAAAAGTGATTCCCCAAACTCCTGTAATTTCTTTCACTCAAGTTATTTTATTTAAATTATGGCTTTAAATCTATATATGTTTGGCTTGTTTAAATCTGCGTGCAGCTATTTTAGTTTTTGAAGTGTAATGTTTGTGCTATTGTAGGTTTGTTTCTGAATTTCTAGTAATCTTACGCTGATCGTTTTCATGCATTAGTAAGTTGCATCTTTTTTAGAAGCCATGTTAGTATACCTGCCATCAAATGTTACATTGAAATGTGCATGGAGGCTAGAAGCAGGCGGCCTTAGTACAAGTTCAATTCAGGCACAAAATCAAACTGTTTGACATAGGATAGGTTCATGTGAATGTTTAATGGTATGTTTTAAGTCGTTAAATGCATCTTTTCGTTGCCTAGAGTTTGGTGGTTAGCATTTTTTATTTGCTCTTAAGCTATTATAGGCTATAGGGTCTGCCTAAAGTATATGAGGTGTTTGATGTCGCATGTGTAACAGATTCGTGACAAATACAGAAACCATAATAAGTGTCAGTCACGAATGGGTCAAGGGTGTCTTATGGATGCAAAATCTGAGATGCAAAGAGTTTGCTTTTGTATCTTGTTGATAATAACATGCCATCTGTGCTTTCTTCTATGATTGGATTTTTAAAAATAACATTAACTGTTTTATATAATTCTTCAATAATGTGTGCCATAATTAATATTATTTTTTAAGCATGAATAAAAAACCGTGATGTACATATCATATTTATCTGAAAATTATAATTCTTTGTCTTTGTTTCATGTTGTAAACTTATAGAGAAAAAAAACCGCAACAAAATTAGATTTTTTGGTGCTTTTTGTCCTGGTTAAATATAGATACAAACATTTTTACTTTTGTTTTGATTTTCTCTACAATTTTGAAACAAAGTTTTTATTTAATAATATTATCAATTCAAACATTTCTTCTATACATTTGATCTGCTTGATGTTGGGTTATGGTATTTTTGAAGCCTAATCCGATCCTTAGTAAGAGTTGAGCATAACTTTAATTATTTGATAAGGGGTCAAACAATTAGATGAAGCACAAGAATTTAGTTAAATCAAGTTACAGAATTGTAGTATATTATTCAAATGGTGAATGAAGTCATGATATCTGTAAATTTACCAAATAAAAAAAATGAAGATTGTACTTAGAGAACTACAAGAACTGTTGTACACTTTTAGAGCACTCACATTCAATCCATCAAATAATGAGAGGAGAGGTTTTTATATTATAAAGGGTATAAAAAGTGGTTGTGAGTGGAGGAGAGAGAAAATGTTACTGTTCATCTGTATATTTGGGGGGACACTGTTCATCCAGTATAATTTTTTTAATATATATTGAAAGTGGTTGTGAGTGAAGGAGAGAGAAAAATGTAATGATAATATTATTTAATTGAAAGGAGAGAGAAAAAATATTTGTTTTTAGTGGAAATATATTGATATATGAGTTGTTTTTTAGTGGAATGTATGTATAATTTGATGGATTGAATGTGAATGCTCTTATACCGGTTAAATCAGGTCTACATCACTTTCTTTTTCTCACCTACTATCTTAACAAAGCACTACATACGAGCACATTAAGCACTCCTTGCAATTTTGCGATAAAATTTGTGCATCTATCGAACATTTCCTATACATTTAAAGATGTAAAGATAAAAGATATTAGTGTGAGGTTTATTGGGGAACACTAAAAAAAGTGGGGAACCGACTCAAATGAACTCCGATTGGACTTATTCCAGCGGCGTTGGAACCGACTCGTTGAACCCTAACTAGGATCTCTTAACCCTAAACACTAAATCATAACCCCTAAACCCTAAATATATTAGGGTTTGGCTTTTAGTGTTTAGCTTTAGGGTTTATGGTTTAGCTTTAGGTTTAGCCTTTAGGGTTTAGCTTTAAGGTTTAATTAGCTTTAGGTTTAGCCTTTAGGGTTTAGCTTTTAGGATTTATAGTTTAGATTTTTCGGTTTAGCTTAGGTTTTAGCCTTATTTTTTAGGCTTTAGAGTTTAGGAGTTAGAATTTAGGGTTTAGAGATCCTAGTTAGGGTTCGACGAGCCGGTTCCAATGCCGCTAGAATGAGTCCAATCGAAGTTCGTTTGAGTTGGTTCCCCGCTGTTCCCCACTTTTTTAGTGTTCCCTAATGAACCATCCCCACAGATATCACATTTTTTATATATATGTTAAAATATCTTTCATAATTTTATTATATTTATCCTAGGACTAAAACCCATAATCGATTTTCATTTTCACATTCTGAATTAATTGCAAGTTACATCTACCCATCTCATCTATTAATTAAAAAGTAATATTTCTCTTCAAACTTGTGAAATTATACAAAATTCTGTCTATTGTCTATTAAAGAACATTAATCTTTATTATTTTAAGGCTAAGAAATGTCCATCCAGTCCACGTCGATTAATAAATATTTGGTTTTGTAATTAAGAATTGAATCTTTGGATTCATCAAAATATAAACAAATTTGGTTCGATACTAATATCATTGATTTGGACATTTAACCATTACTTATACTAGTAACTTTGTTCGCGCGCGTTGCGGCGCGGATACTACGTAAAATTGAAATTGAGGATTCCAAGTAAAACGTAAACCAATTTGAGTTCATAACGTCAATGTTTGGGATCCGTGTAAATATCAAACGAATGGATTATTGCTTGTCTTCTGTTTAACGATTCATGCGTGTAGAATGACATTGGGAAAATGTCTAGTAGGTAACGGTAATTGTATAATCTTTGGCAGGAAAATTATAATTAAAGTATGATATGCCTTTTTAATGAAAAAGTATAATGTGTTTTAATGAAAAAAAGTTAAGCAAACTTTTTTATATATTTAAAACTCTAATGAAGAATGTAAATAATTAAATATCGTATTGATATTTGTCGTTAAGGCAAATCATATGAAAAAAAAAAAAAAAAAAACAAACAAACAAATGAAAGAAATGAAGAGGAGTGGAGGACCGACTTTGTAAATATAACCGACATTTGATTTTAAGATAATAGATAGGTTCAACTGAGTGGTTAGTTATTAAACCTATACTCTTATTTAACAAACATTTTTATACAAAATCTCAATCTTTGTTGGTATATAATTTCTCATATTCTTCGTTTCTTATGCTTTTATGTTATTCTTAAATTAACTACTTAATATAAATCATTTTTTACGATTACATCTTAAAAATATCTCTTCAATGGGTACAAAGTGAACCTTAGATTGAATTTTATTCTCTATGTTGTTATTCAATTTTGAATTTTAAATTAACTACTTAATATAAATCATTTTTTATAGTTACATCTTAAAAATATCTCTTCAATGGGTACATAGTGAACCTTAGATTGAATTTTATTCTCTATGTTGTTATTAAGTTTTGAATTTTATTAATAAGTATACTAGGTTATCACCCGTGAATACTCACGGGTTGTTAGTCTTTTTATCTAAAAAAAATAAATATACATATATATTAATAAAATTGAAAACAAACTGTGGACCTTCTCAGACACTTTTCCACATATTTGTGGTAGTAAAAAGATAGCTTCTAATTGTTAGGAACAATCTTGAATGTTGCAGTGTTCGTAGCAAGAGATGACCTTTTTATAAGGCCATCCGTAGTCATAAAGCCCCTTGTGGGGCGTTATGCGACACGTGTCGTGCCATGTCACACAAGGGCTTTATGGGGCGTTATATCACTAGAGCTCGTAGTCATAAAGCCCCTACCTATCATTACCTAATTATTAATTTTTGTTTTTATTAATTAATTATAAAAAACCATGCTTTATTTTGATTGGTCAAAGGTTGAAAAGCAAAGCCCATAACGCCGTGAAATATATGGCGCCTCCCCCCCCCCCCCCCCCCTTTCTCCTTGATAGCGCCCCAAGTATTTGTGTTCCGGGCGTTTGCGCGGCGCCATGCTAGGGCAAAGCGCCCCACTACATAAGCACTAATTAGGCATTCATGGACATTTAGATGTCTCTCAAACCTTGAAAACAACTTATTTAAGCACGAAGCTTGAATCTTGGTACCCTGTGAATAGATAAAAAAATTACTTGCAAACGAAATGTTATCATGCACTCATTGAATCTAATACTAATAAAAAAATATGCTTAATGTCACATGGCATTCTCATACTAAAACATAAGGCTATTTATAATAAACAATTTCAAACAATGTCAATGTGACAACATCTTCTTATTCTTTAAAAGGATTTTTTACTATATGTTTAAATAATAATAAAAATGGTAAAGAATAGGTTAATCTGATATTTGAAAACCGGTTTACATCCATGCTTTGAAAACACTTTTAATATTATTAGACCTGTGTCATAAACGGGTAATAATTTTGATGCAAGTCCATATTGTCCTAAATGGAGTTATATTTTTAGGCTTGCCAAACCATTGATAATTACCAAAGGTCAGTGTTCCGGTGACGTTATCAAGAAATATTGATCGAAAGAACGGTTTATGTAATGGAACTCGACTACAGGTTCTATCACTGGGTGATCACGTTATTGAGCATATTATCCGGAAGTAATACTGGCACTTGAACGTTTATCCCTAGATTTCGTTTAATACCGTCAAATAGAAGGATTCTGTTTATATTGAAAAGAAGACAGTTTCCTCTCGCCCTATCTTTTGCCATGACGATAAATAAAAGTATATGACAATTTCTATGTAAAGTTGGTTTGTTTCTAAAAGAATTGGTTTTTACACATGACCAACTGTTGCGCCATCTATGGTAAAAAAATTCACTTATGTAAATTTTTGAAGAGAATATAAATTTAAATCATTTATAAATTTATATCCTTAAACCCGTGTAGTACACGGGTCTAATAATCTATTATATACTAAACATAATACAATTTAAAAAACGAAATAAATCAAAAAATTACCATCTCATCCATCAGTATCATATCAATACGATATGTCTCTCTATCATTATATCTCATCTTCTTTCTCCACAAACTAACAATCTTCACCTTGATAGTGTAGTTTGTAGTAAGAGCATCAATATCATTCAACAAAGTTCATTCAACAAAGTGATTTCACCTTGGTTTTCCATTCTAGGTATTAATACAACAAAAAAATTAGTAGATTGTAAAAAAAATAGTAGACGTTAAAAGACATAAATTACCTCTCTAAAGTGTCTTAACCAAAGAGAAGTTCTGTTTTGAACCGGAATAATGATTGAACAACAAATGAACATCTATTTGTATAACAATAGCAAGGATAATATTTTTAGTAATCTTTTGTCAAATGCAAATCACAAAAACGATTTTAAAAAATATTATAAAAAAAGAAACTGTATAATAATATGGGTTAGGATCAAATACAAAGGATAAAATAAATAAGAAGTGTAAGAAGGATTCTAGTCCATTGATCTTAGATTTGAAGGGTTGAGATTGGTTGTAGGGAAAAGAAGATAATAGAAGGGCATAAAAGGAATCTTATATTTATGGATTTTCTCTCTCCACATGCAAGGCACATGTCAATTCCCCCATCGATTTAAAACGTCCATAACTTTTTCATACGACATTTTTTTTTCAAAAAAAATTTCACCATAATAACGAGCGTTTTTTTATCTTTAATATGAGTACCATATTATCATATAAAAATAAAATAAAAATTTTCATTTTTACTGGGTTTTTTGGCATTGTGTTAAAGGTTCAGGTCATTGTGTCTTTTAACTGGGTTTTGGTCAGTAGAGTTTCTATACATTGTGTTATTATCAAAACCTATAACACAATGTTAATTTGAGTTCTATCCATTGCGTTTTTATAAAAACCTATAACACAATATATGACACAATGAAGATTTTGTTATATCTGGGTTTTCTATAAATTGTGTTATTAGTTCAGGTCATTGTGTTTAATATGTTATTCATTGTGTTTTAATATATTGTCCATTGTGTTTTAATAATTTGTTCAATTTTTTTATTATCTTGTTCATTGTGTTTTAGTTTGTTATGTATTGTGTTTTTAGTTTGTTTTTCATTGTGTCTTCATCTGCTCTCCATTGTGTCTTTTATCTGCTGTCATTAATTGTGTCTTTTATCTGTTGTCATCAATTGTGTTTTTATTTAGTCTGATTCTTATTGTGTTATATGTTATCGCCATTGTGTTATACGTTATGGTCATTGTGTTTTAGTATGTTGTCAATTGTGTCTTTATCTGTTGTCATTGATTGTGTTTTTATTCTAATTTACATTGTGTTTTACATCATGTCCATTGTGTAATATGTTATTCATTGTGTTTTAATATGTTGTCCATTGTGGTTTAATAATTTGTTCAATTTTTTTATTATCTTGTTCATTGTGTTTTAGTTTGTTATGTATTGTGTTTTTAGTTTGTTTTTCATTGTGTCTTCATCTGCTCTCCATTGTGTCTTTTATTTGCTGTCATTAATTGTGTCTTTTATCTGTTGTCATCAATTGTGTTTTTATTAATCTGATTCTTATTGTGTTATACGTTATGTTCATTGTGTTTTAGTATGTTGTCCATTGTGTCTTTATCTGTTGTCATTGATTGTGTTTTTAATCTAATTTACATTGTGTTTTACATCATGTCCATTGTGTAATATGTTATTCATTGTGTTTTAATATGTTGTCCATTGTGGTTTAATAATTTGTTCAATTTTTTTATTATCTTGTTCATTGTGTTTTAGTTTGTTAAGTATTGTGTTTTTAGTTTGTTTTTCATTGTGTCTTCATCTGCTCTCCATTGTGTCTTTTATTTGCTGTCATTAATTGTGTATTTTATCTGTTGTCATCAATTGTGTTTTTATTTAGTCTGATTCTTATTGTGTTATCTGTTATCGTCATTGTGTTATACGTTATGTTCATTGTGTTTTAGTGTGTTGCCCATTGTGTCTTTATCTGTTGTCATTGATTGTGCTTTTAATCTAATTTACATTGTGTTTTACATCACGTCCATTGTGTAATATGCAACTGGGTTTTTGAAATTTTTTTGAAAAATATAACAATATGGTACTCATATTAAAGATAAAAAAACGCTCGATTTTATGGTATAATTTTTTTTTTAAACAAATGATGTATAAAAAAGTTACGGACGTTTAAAAGTTAGGGGGGAAATAGCATGTGACTTGCATGTGCATATTCTCTTTCCTCTTGTAGACAAAATTACCCTTTCCATTTAATTACTCATAGGACACTTGTCACTCTCTGGTGCCTTCTTACCCTTCTTATTTTTAAATCTTTTGTATTATAACTCAACCCATAATAATATAACATAAATAAAAATTTATAAAAAAAGAAATTGTATAATCAAATAAAAATAAAGGGTTGACTTTACAACAATAATTATTAATTAACGTTAATAAAAATTTTGATATCTATACTATATAATAAAAGAAACCATTTAGGGACACCTGTCATTATATTAGGCCATGTCTTATAGATAATTACACGAGTTAAATACATAAAAATCAAATAATTAGTGATTAATTAATTTGAATATACATCAAATAATCAAGCAAACTAATAAATAGCGAATATTTAATGTTTAATCCTTAGACCATGCGTAGTGGTAGAAGGTTATAATGCCCCCACTATGGGGCATTATACGACACGTGGCGTCCTAGTCAGCAAGGGGGCATTATAGCAAAAGTGGTGTAGTGGGTATAATGCCCCATAATGCCCCTACCAATCATTAAAAAAAAAAAAAAAAACAAAAAGCAAGTAATTGCTCATTGGTTAGTCAAAGATTTGACCTCTCCCCATTGGCCAAAACCAATATCCATTTGCCCACTTAAGCGTTATATTTAAAACGCCATAATGCAAATTTTCAATTTATAACGCCTTATAACGCCCCATGTAATGGGGGTGGGGGCGTTTTCGGGCAAAAATTTTTAAAAAAAACTCCCCATTATGCATGGTCTTATTATAAACGATTCAAATTTTATTTACAAATAAACAAATTAGATTTTTTTCCTTCTAAACAATCCTTATATTAATTTAATTTCTTATGGTTGAGGTAGCATAAAAAATTGTCATGTGACATTTAGTGGAATTCTTTGTTTTATTTTTTTAAGGGACAACTAATATTATACAAGCCCGACCATCCAGGCAAACCCGTTGACGAATAGCCACCAATGCCATACGAACGCAGACAACGTTAGTAACCGGGCCCGTCTTAGATTACGTAGATTTAGATTAGATTGATTTTATAAATTAATATTTGGTTTTTATATATTGATTATTTAACAATTAACAATTATGTAAGGTAGTTAAAATAAGATTATAATAGCTATATGGTGTGATGAATAGCAAATGTAATAAAACTCATGAAAGGTATACATAAAAAATAAAATACACTGAACCTATTTTTAGACACAAAAGAGATATTTCTATGCTATGTGTGTTCCGTGCATTGATTTTCATTAGTAGACCATGCCACGGAATAATAATTCATAACGTTTGCTTGATTATTTGATGTATATTCAAATTAATTAATAATATTATCTACGAAATATTACCATTGTGATAGTATAAGAAATTGACTGACATGTGACATTTAGTGGAATCCTTTATTAGAGTTTAGATTAGATTATTAGATTAGATACAAATATGGATAAAAATAAGTGATATTTATATATTAGTTATTAATAATATTAAAAGAAATATATTAAACAAATATAAATAAAATTTATAAGGTTGAAGGAGAGAATGCCATATGACATTAGTTTGAGTCTTTTATTATAAGTTAGATTAGATTTAACTATTTTATTATTTGGTATATACAATTACATTTATTTAACCCGTGTAATAAATGAGGTTTTTTAAAGATGTATTATTTTATTATTTGGTAAACAATATTACATTTATTCAACCCATATAATACACGTGGTTTTAAAGATATAACTTTTTTATTTGGTATATAAAATTACATTTATTCAACACATACAATATGGTTCTTATAGATATAACTTTTTATTATTTAATATATAAAATTATATTTATTCAACCCGTGCAATAAAAGAGGTTTTTAAAGATCTATTGTTTTATTATTTAGTATAAAATTTATTTATTCAGCCAGTGTAATACACGGGGTTATAAGCTAGTTTATACATATAGTATTGATATTTAACGTAAATTTTGATTTTTATACATAAAGTTTGATATTTACCGTAACTTTAAAATTTGATATTTACACAAAAATATTTATACAACATATAATCCCAGTTTTTTTAATAATTGACCCAGTTATTAGAGTATTAATTGGAATTTAATTAAAATACATAGGTTGTTAAAAATATGCTGCAAGTGGGAAATCACAGTTACCTGCATAACCGAACCTTCAACAACACATAACTTCAGTTTGATTCAGAAGAAAACTGAGAAAATATAAAAAGTCTTTGTGTTATTATATAACAAATGATGATGATGACTACACCTTTAGTAAGATAAAACACACCAACATTATAAAAGATTCTAAACAAATAAAGCATACAACATACATCTAAATTAATAGTCTATCAAATTTAGTTTCCAAATTAGTTAAGATTATTGTCAATTAGTAAAAAATCGATTCAAGTATCATATCATAGATTTTTTATATAAGAGTCTATCTTTAGAAATTTTTAAAACATTTTTTGAAAAATAATGCTACATACTTTAAAAATATAGATTGATAGAAATAAATTATCATAACTACATTATTTGTTTTAAATAGATGGAAAATCCCTAAAATATTGTAACTTGATAAAAAATTACAATCCTAAGTCTGAAATCAGTAAAATAAAAAATAAAAAATAAAATATAATTAATTTTAAAAACGAAATTCATACTTAGTCCGGAAATAAATATGCAGTTATGTTTTTTTAGATTATACGGTTTCAAGCAATACGTACTAAGGTAGTATAGAAATTATAAATGGTTACAATGATTGACAAAAATTATTAAAAGGAATGTCAGACAGTACGTGTTCATCTTATTGTTGTTAGGATCTGAGTTTGGTTTTGATTGTGTTTTGCGTTTGAAATAAGATGAAGATGGATGAGTAGTGCAGCGGAATTTAAGATGGAAACAAACTTTGCACACAATCAAACGGGAGAATTGCTTTAATCAAACATTTTCAACAAAGAACCGAAAGATTGAATTTATTTCAATTACGATTACAATGCATGTATGAATACAACCCCCCCCTCAGCCTGAGCTCACGGTGTTTGTTCGTGCAGGAAGAAGATTTTGTGAAGAGCTAATAGAACAGTGCATGGTACTGTTCTATTTATAGGCACGGACAAACCACTGAGGCATCAATGCTGAAGTCACCATGAAAGTGACATCTAACCGCCTAACAACTTCTAACAACTGATTTATACAAACACTGCTTAAGCTAACAACTGCTATACAATACATAACATAATTAAACTAAACTACTGCTGGTCCTTCCACTGTTGTGACTTCAGCAGTACTTGATAACTACCAGCAGTGCTTGACCCAAAGCAGTAGATTGAACAGCAGGGCTTTAGTCTTTGACTTGATCAGCTGTTGTAGACCAGTAGTTGTAACGATCAGTAGATCGGAGGTCAGCAGATGTTAAAACCACTTTCAAGGGGAGAGACTTGTATCACAACATCTGCTTATTTTGGATCCACTGTCCTGATCCAGTTTTGGCTTTAATTATCTGTTCCTCTAATAGGGTTCAATCCTAACAATCTCCCCCTGGAACAGATAATGCCAAAACTCTTCATTATTGTGGAACTTTATTGCCTCATCAACAGTTCCCTTATCTGACCTTTAAGTTGTAACTCAAAGTCTAGGGCATCTGTGTCATCTTCATCCCTACAAAGTGGAAGATCAAGGAGATCCTGCATATCTTCAAGACTTAGGCCAAGTGCTTGTTCCCTTGTTATTTTCTGTTGGTGCATACGTCTGTCGACTTTGTCTTGTATCGAGTCTTGTATTAAGAATGTTAGATCAGGGCACGTAGTTCGAGAAAGTAGGGTTTATATATAAGTGTGTAATTTCGCTTGAAGTAGCTACTGGCTATTTCAAACGAAATTAGTCTTTGTAATTTCGCTTGAAATGGCCAGTGCCACTTTCAAATGAAATCACTTTCACTATATATACTCCTCATGCGAAATCATTTGTAACTTTTGTAATTCCGGTACCGAAGTGTTGCCGATGTGTCTACTGATCTGGAAACTTGTTATATCAATAAAACAAGACAATTAAGTGTGTAACAAGCTGTTTTCCAAGTCAATTCATCTGTTTTCGCCTCTTGAATTGATAAGAATTCTTCTGAACGACTCGTTTGGTCGTGAAAACGATCCTACAAGTGGTATCAGAGCTCAGGAGGAAGAGTTCTTACCAAAACAACCATAAAATCTGTCTTCTACACCTTCTTTTATAAAATTCACAAGTTTTTACGATCAAATTTACTTGAATTTCACATATTGTGTGTGAAACAGTGTTTTAATGAATCCTTGAAATAATTGGACATTAATTCGATCTAAAAGTGGTAAAATTACATAATTTCGCTTGAAAATGGATTCGGTTTAGGTGACGTCAACGTTATTTCGTACGGAATTACAGCTTGTTTTCAAATGAAATTACATAATTCCGCTTGAAATTCTTAATTTCGCTTCTAAGTGTAATTTCGTTTGAGCCGTTCCACACGAAATTACCTAATTCCGCACGAAATTAGTTTAATTCCGCTCCAAAGTGTGATTTCGTTTGAAATTACCTTATTTCATACGAAATTACCTTATTTCGTTTGAAAGTGGTATTTAGTGTGAGATCTGATTTCGTGTGAAATTCATATTTCGCATCAAAAGCTGATTTCGTTTCAGTGTGTAATTTCGTTTGAAGTTTCAGTTAGTGTAATCTTTCATTGTTGTTTGAATTTTGTTGATCTTGTGATACAGATTACAGAATCATGGAAGAAGAATTCTACAATGCATTTGCTACACCAGTTGCACCAGTTACAGCTGCTGAAACATTGTACAGTGAGAATGAGACGGGAACTTATCAAAAACCGCCGAAGCTTATGTACATTGAAGATTTTAGAGGATGGCAAAATCGATTTGAAAACTGGGTGCAAGCTTATAAGTTTGATGCATGGTGTTCATTAGAAAAAAATTATGAAAAACCGAAAAATGAACGTGGAATTGAAAAGGCTTTCTGTGACTATTCAGATATTGAAAAATTGAAATATACAAGTGAAAAAATGATGATCAGTATTCTTCAACAAGCAGTTAAAGAAGATATCTTTGTTTTACTCCAACATGATGGTACTGCTAGATCAATTTGGACGGCATTAATTCAAAAATTTAAAGGAAGTGCAGATATGATCAAGAACAAAAAGGCTTTACTGAAGAAATCTTTTTATATGATTGTAGCCTTGGAAGGTGAAACTACAAAAAAGACCATTGATATATATATATATTGTCATCTGGTTTTGGAAATGGGAAGATTGGATATAAAGAAAGATGATGAAGAATGGGTTGATAAGTTAGCCGATGCATTACCACAGTAGAAATGGGGAACTTATTTGTTGATCTTAAAGCATTTGAGAAAATCTGAAAATATGAATCTGGCACAGTTTATTCAGAAAATTGAAGAGCATGAGTTGGATATCCAGAAAACGGGAATCATGAATAGTCCAAATGCTCAACAAGATGTCAGTTTATACTATAGAGAAAATAAATTTGAAGTTACTCCAAGCCCAAAGATTCAAACTGGTTTCAGTGCTGATAGTTCTTCTGGAACAAAGGGAAGTACTGTAACTCAAAGTGGTGGATCTTCATCTTCATATTCAAGCTTTGATCCAAATTTTACAACACCAAGTCCTCAACAAAAGAATTCTACAAATCTGCAATGCAATGTTACCTTGAACATTCAAAATGGTCAAAAATTTTCTCCGGAAATAGCTAAGCAACACATGGCATCACTCGTTGCTATGTTGGAATCATATGAAAGTTTGATTGCTGGCAGAATTGGAAATCCGATGCTTACCAAAGAAGATTATGACCAAATTGATGCGGAGGAACTTGAGTTGATGGACATCAAGTGGTGTCTAGCCAGTGCAGTTAGAAGAGCAGAAAAATTTACACAAATCACCGGAAGAGATGATTTTAGATAAATGAGTGCAGCCCCGATAGGATTTGACAAAACAAAGGTTACTTGTTTTCGTTGCAAAGAAAAAGGTCATTTTAAGCGTGAGTGCAAAAACAAAGAAGCAAATGGAAGCAAGATCAATCTGGAAAAAACAATTATTATCAAAAATCATTTTTTCATCAGATTCCTCAACAACCACAAACGGCACATGCACGTACCATTGAAGGGAAAAGAGCTTGTTATGGTATAATTGATCAAGATGATGAAAAGGTTGCAGAGGGATTTAGTTGGGATAAATACATTCCATCGGGTTCAGGACTTGTTGCTAGAATCTTGGAAGAACAAGAAGTCAAAAGAACGAAGATCTTTAGATCATCAGAAAGTGATGATGATACTGATGACGAGGAAGAGTACATTAATAATGCAAGAAAAAGTTTAGACTCATTTAGTTTTAATTTGTTTTTTGCAGATAAAATTGAAAAACTGAATGAGAAGAAAGTTGCCAGATTGAAGAGAGACTTGGAGACAAAAAGAATTGCTGGAAAAAAAAAAAGCAAAGTTGGAAGCTGAAAAAGCAAAAGCTGAAGAAAATTCAACAGAAAAAGTTGAAGATGATGAATGTGAAGTAAAAATAGAATGTGATGAAAAACATATGGGGTTGAAAAGATAGTTGAGAAAGTGATAGAGAAAATTGTTGAAGTCGAAAAAATAGTCGAAGTTGAAAAAATTGTTGAAGTTGAGAAGGTTGTCGAAGTTGAGAAGATAGTTGAGATTATTAAACCTTGTCAGAAATGTTTAGAATCTTGCAAAAATTGTGAGGAAAAAGACAAGAAGATTAGTGAACTAAAAGAGATGAAAGAGAATTTGTTGTCTGATGTGAAGTATGTGAAGGAATCTTATGACGTGCTGAACAGAACAGTTGATGGTTTGAAAAAGACAAATACAGAAGTTGATGCTGCTATGACAATGATGAGTTCAACATTAATGACAAAACAGAAAGTCATCAATGAGTATATTGAAGACTGTGCAAAGCTAAAGCAGGATTTGGAACTTGAAAAGATTGAAAGTGAAAGAATCAAACGTTTGTTGTTGAGTTATACAACGTGTGATTATTTGATTGATCGAGTTTATCCTACTGTTGCAGGTCTTGAAGCTTTCCAAGATAAAGAGAAGGAAACGGATACTGGTAAGAAACAAAGTGTTAAGTATAACAAGTGTCCACCCCCGATTTGGAATAGTTATTCTCCCAGAAAGCCAAATGAGGAACGTTTAAATGAGGCTCTCAACATAAAGTTAAAGTCTGAAACCATTGATGAGTTACCAGACAATATTGATGTCACATTCACAGCGTCTGACACTGATCATGAGTCTGAGTTGTTAAAGAAAGTGGTCGATCAGGTGTTGGATATGGATGAAGAGTCAAAGTCGGAGTCTAAATCTGAAAGTTCGAGTTCGTCAGAAAAGAGTCCGAGTTCATCAGTTAAAAGGGTTTACAATAAAGAATTCCTATTATCAAAATCTAATTTGAATGATGGACTAATCAAAGTAGCATATACTTTGAATGATTCAGACAAATTATATTCTGATGAGGAATTTCCAATAAGAAGTGTCAAATCTGAAATGATCAAACAGGTTTTCAAATTAACAGAAATTAATATTTCTGAAATAAAAGATTTAAATCTTGATGACAAATCTAAAAAGTACACTTCAAGAGTTCAACAGAGATTGAACAAGAAAAGGGGTTACAGTTCTGGTTCTGGTTTTCAAAAGAAACCAAACCATAACAGTAATTTCAAAACGAAAGGTCTAGGTTTCATTTCCCAGGAAAATTATAAAAATGAGAAAAATTATAAATCAAAAACAAAATTTGTTGCAGGAGGAAGTTCTGAAGAAGAGCAGAAGAAACCATTTTGGAGACAGTCAAATCAAGAGTTTCTTGCTGAGAAAAAAAAAAGAATATGATGATGAGAAATGAGCAAAGAGTTGAGAGAAGAATGTGTTTCAAATGTCACAAGATTGGACACATTGCTTGGAAGTGTTAACAGTTCAACAACACAAAACAGAGAGTTTCTTTTAACTCAAGATTGAAAGAAATACATATTGATGAAATGAAACAACCAACAAATTTTGAAGTTGGTGAAACTTCAAAACGTTTTTACAAAAGAAAAGTTGATGAAAACAAACAAAGATGGATTGTAAAATCTGAGAGTAGTTCTGACAATGAATCTGATTCCCTAAAATCAGAGGAGTCATTTGTTGAGAAAAAGAATGAGAATTCCGTTCCTGAGATGAACGATGAAAACTTTCCAAAATTGTTAAAATAAAATTTGAAGTTAAAGGTTGGTAAAACTGAGATTTCAGGTCAATTCTTCCCTGGTAAAGGAGAATTTGATGCTGAAAAGGCTTTCAATGGGAAAGTCAAACACATCTTTGAGAAGATGGTTGATGGGAAGGTTAAAGGTGCAAAATAATTTTATCAATCGAAAAGATGGTGGGATAGATGTGTATCAGAATCACCCAAGGCTGGTCAGGCTTGGGTGACAAGTTTTTCAATCTAAAAATCTGACTTGCCGGAGCTCCCAAGTTGATAATCGTGGAGCAGGAATCGGCACATTTCTTGAGAAATTCACGTTTGTGATATTTCGACTTACAAGTGGTAAATCAGGGACATTAAGTTGTACTTGATTTTCTACAAGTGGTGTTTGTTGATTGAACTTAAAATTGTTATATTTTTCAAAAGGTTGAAAATGAAAGAACAATGTGATGAAATCCTCTAACCTACAAGTGGTTTGTGAAATCAACAAAATTTATTTTCCGGAAAAACCATTTTGATTAAAACAAACTTAAGTGTTTTGAAATCATATGGGAAAATAGTTTGTTGTAAGGGGGAGTTCTGATTGTTTATGCCAAGTGGGTGGCGAATTGAAGCAATTCGATAACAGTTGTCATTTTACCTTGTACAGTTTGTTTTCAAATTTCCTTTAAATAATTTTGAATTTTAGGGGGAGTAAGAAATTTTGGAAAATCCAAAAACATTTAGAAAATTTGAAAAAAATCAAAAACATGATGAAATAAAAAATGAGTTTTGTTGTAAAAAGAGGAAATAATAGTACATCAGTGGACTATCACAACATGCTAAAGAATTGGAAAGTTTATATGTGATAAACGGTCTCACTGATGATGTGCCAGTAGGTTTTTACACATTTAGTAGAATGTATCGAGATATAAACCTAAATTTCAAACTTACTTATCTCGTGGGGAACATCTCTCGGATATATGGGTAACCCCCGAAATCTTGTTTGAAAGGTCCCTCTTTCTGAGATACTAGGTCTTTATGCTCAGTGGTATCTGGGGTATTATCCCGAGACTGCTGATTTTGCGGAAGCAATGGCCTAGTCCCCATATAATACTTTACATTTGCTTGAAATATAGCTCACCCTCAGCATAAAAAATGATGAAACATTGCAAAATGATAATCATGTGCTGTTGAAGAAAAGATTCTCTAAAAGGAACCCACCAAAAGTCGAAGCCGTCATCTCTCTGATTTTGCGGAAGCAATAGCCTGAGCTCTCACGGCCCTCGCATTTAACCCTTTACAGATATCATCTAGGTATATTAACATGTATGACTGAATATTGGGATCTGGATACGGGAGTATATTCTGAGGTGGGACACGCGAATAAGTTTAAGTCTCTAAAACATTAAACTCGTATCTCGAAACAATTGAATTTTGTGTGAAAATTTAAGTGGATCAGTATACTGACAATCTAAGTGAATCGTTTAGAACTTAAAATGTTTAAAGCTTAATGGTGTTGGTGATTTGTCTCAAAA